>VMKM01000211.1:0-482355 GCA_008360985.2 Macquaria ambigua
CTGAAGGTGTGCTGTGGTATCTGGCACCAAGATGTTAGCAGCAGATCCTTTAAGTCCTGTAAGTTGCGAGGTGGGGCCTCCATGGATCGGACTTGTTTGTCCACCACGTCCCACAGATGCTCGACTGGATTGAGATCTGGGGAATTCGGAGGCCAAGTCAACACCTTGAACTCGTCGTGTTCCTCAAACCATTCCTGAACCATTTTTGCAGTGTGGCAGGGCGCATCATCCTGCTGAAAGAGGCCACTGCCATTAGGGAATACCGTTTCCATGAAGGGGTGTACTTGGTCTGCAACAATGTTTAGGTAGGTGGTACGTGTCAAAGTAACATCCACAAGAATGGCAGGACCCAAGGTTTCCCAGCAGAACATTGCCCAAAGCATCACACTGCCTCCGTCGGCTTGCCTTCTTCCCATAGTGCATCCTGGTGCCATGTCTTCCCCAGGTAAGTGACGCACACGCACCTGGCCATCCACATGATGTAAAAGAAAACATGATTCGTCAGACCAGGCCACCTTCTTCCATTGCTCTGTGGTCCAGTTCTGATGCTCACGTGCCCATTGTAGGCGCCTTCGGCGGTGGACAGGGGTCAGCATGGGCACCCTGACCGGTCGGCAGCTACGCAGCCCCATACGCAACAAACTGTGATGCACTGTGTGTTCTGACACCTTTCTATCAGAACCAGCATTGACTTTTTCAGCAATCTGAGCTACAGTAGCTCTTCTGTTGGATCAGACCACACGGGCCAGCCTTTGCTCCCCACGCGCATCAGTGAGCCTTGGCTGCCCATGACCCTGTCATTGGTTCAACGGTTTTCCTTCCTTGGACCACTTTTGGTAGGTACTGACCACTGCAGACCGGGAACACCCCACAAGAGCAGAAGTTTTGGAGATGCTCTGACCCAGTCGTCTAGCCATCTCAATTTGGCCCTTGTCAAAGTCGCTCACATCCTTACGCTTGCACATTTTTCCTGCTTCCACATCAACCTTGAGTCACCACATCAACTTCGAGGACAAAATGTTCACTTGCTGCCTAATATATCCCACCCACTGACAGGTGCCATTGTAACGAGATAATCAATGTTCTTCACTTCACCTGTCAGTGGTCATAATGTTATGGCTGATCGGTGTATAGTCGACTATTAGGAGGCAGCCCTAATTAGACGAGTCCACTAACGTTACTGTAGCTAACGTTGTGGTGTTCAACATGCTTATAAAGTTGAACATTGTTGTAATGCCATAAGCATTAGCTTGGTGGCTGGCATGAACTGGTTGTCATAGGAGCACATCGTAGAAAGCTAGATTGATACAGAAATAACATCAATAAATTAGGAATTACTGTGTTGCAAAATGGCATGCAGTTAATGAATAACTTGTGCTGTGTGGCAGAAAAAATGCTGTATTACTGTTACTGAGTATAATTCTGTGACATTGTATTCTTTCCTCCGTCACTCTCTGACGTATCCCATGTTTCCCCGGAAGTTATAGCAACTAGAGGGGGTGAAGGGTAAAGGGCATATGAAGCCACTGACAGGCAACAAAATTAAACGGACTGTTACCTTGAATAAAATTCCAGATTTCTCTGGGTTTTAACATTATTGGAAACAATTGGGATAATGTCAGTACACAACTCAAGAAAATATATAACATAGGTCTAGTCGATTTTAGACATTTTATTGCGGAAATGTTACATATTCTACCTTTAAATATCTATATGTGTGTAGCATGAAGGGGCTACAACTTACATTTCATTGTGAAACTGTGTGTAACTGTGTTGTAAAATGACAAATAAATGACCCTGATTCCTTAATTCAGAAGGCTGTGCCTATTAGCATAATGGCAGCATCTTGTAAACAAGACCCTATTATTATTTATTATTATTATTTGCCAGGAAATACGGGAGACATACTCTTTGTTTTTGCTGCAGATCGAGTAGAAATCATCTCAGACAAAATCAGACTGTTCCTGTAAAAACAGAATGTCACTGTTAGGGATTTACTCAGGAAGCCATACCTTTGCTGTGAGACATTCACATCCTTGAAATTCTTAAATTACATCATCACTCATGCATTACAATTAGTTTATTTTTGTGGAGGGAGCGTGTGCCAAATGTAAGGTTAGATATTTAGAATAAATAAGTTTAATGCTGAGCATCATAAAGCCAACATCATTTGCAAGTCTAATGGTACGCAGTCCTGCAGAAGCCCATACCACAGTCTTTAATGAATTTAAATAACCCACTTAAAATTATGACACGTGTGTGGACAATGATTGATGCATATGCATCACCCGCTTCACCAATCTGGAAGACTTTAAGGCCTCTAAATATTTCTGGCCTGGAACTCTTACATGTCCAATGAGGAAGCCTAGATTTAATATTTTCTCAAAAAGAAGAAGTGTGTTTACCTGCAAATGCTGTCAGTCGCTAATTGAAACTGTCCCAAAGTTAATTAATGCAAATCATCTCCGACATATGAAATTAATTCGTGCTAGAAACCCTCGTCTGCATGTTTCCTCTGGAAAAACTGATGATGTTTGTCCCCCTTCATCCATCTGTAGACTGAATGGAAACCTTGAGACCTTAAAGCTGCATTCACCCCCTTTCCTTTGATAATGATGTGAGCTTGTAGTACCTGCATTGCTTACTCCTCAAATACACACTGCAGCAGGCTGGACAGGGGAGGGGAGGTAGAGCTTCAGGTATCTATAATTTAGCTAACTGAATTTGGTCTATTTTTAGTCCAGTGCCACTTCTGTAGTATGTGAGGAGAGTCAATTAAGTGCCTGGCCTTTTCCCATCTCTGCTTTAAATTAATGTGACTGCTGCATGTGTTTCAGCAAGGAAAGATCACTGCACTAATATATGCACTGCTCCTTCTTTCTTTGTCTTTCACCTCCTCATATTTTTTTTCTTTACTTCTGCCAGTTTTACCCTGTAATGTAATACATCAGCTTCTCTGCTACTGTATCCTGGTCATCTGATATACTGTACATATAACTACAACACTACTTGAAAATATCCCTCCATTCCTTTTAAGCCTTAAGTTATTCGTAAGTTATTCGTATGAAATGGAAAGAATCCTCCTCATTTGGGGAAAACATTCTGCACAGCTTTTCATGTGTTGTTTCTTTTTACTTCTCTCAAGAAATTGTGCATCAGGTTGTTCATTAGGCAAATGCAGTCTAAAACCCTGGTTTATTTACTCTCCGGTGTGATGCATGACAAAGAGGATTGCATGTGTGTTTTTTCCCCCTGTTTTCCTACTTGACCCTAGGTTAGTGTGAGTGAACTGTCTGTTTGAGATATGTGTGCTGTGCTCTAGCCTTTAATAACTCTCTCAAGGGCAGGAGCACAGAGTTTCAAAAGGGTGCTATCCATGACATGCTAGCAGGGTGCATTTTCTTTTGAACAGATCAGAAATTGTGGATCCAGTTCAGACAGAGCACTGAAGTCGCCCTTGCATCAGCCTATTGGCATTAGCTGTTTCATTAATGCTGCACAATGACTGGCAGCAGCTGACTAGTACCTGACACATCCCTATTAGCGGGCGTTCAGACCAAAATCAGCCCTGCGTTAAATCAACGCACTGGGCTGCATTGGGGGGGCATGTTGCTTCAGGTACTGGTGAGACAATGAAATTCAATCCAGGAAGTCAAGTTTGAGTAAAAGGATTTTACAACTCTGGAAAGTCGTCACAATGGCAATTATTTTGTCTTTTGTCACAACGATCACAAGGTAAACAGTAGAAATACATAATTCGCATTACATAATAACCAGGAATGTACACTTTCAAGTATTTGATTGGTGTAATGACGATTTAATGTTAATGTATGTGTTTATTAAGGAGGGATTAGTTCTCCAGATTTTCCACCAAATGTAATGGTGTAAGCATTTAAGCATTTGAAAATGGTCAACAACTGATTGTGTCTCTGACTATAGAACGGTCATTAATTTCAATTTTATAACAAATATTTTACACTTATATTTTATATACACATACTGTACTTCAATGTTTAAAAATTCCATAATTATCCAGACTAAAAAATGTGGCCTCTTGTGTTTTAAAGCTCAACAATTGTAATGTATCAGACTGAAACTCAGGGAAAAAATCTTTATCATTAACAAGAAGGACAGTTATCTGGTTGGCTTTTAATCTCCTACCATACAAAATAATAAGGATGAAGCTAAAGGCTAACCAACTAGCCACGTAGCTGCCGAGAGTGAAATGTTGATAGATTAGTTAAATAATAGAATACGTTATATATACATTATATCTCCATTACTGTCACATTGCTTTGACCGCCTTCAATCCAACTCGGATTGCTTTGCATTAAGATGTTTTTAGCTGATTAATGACATACCATTCCCTCTTTATTTCTGTCACAGTACGTCTCTGTGCTGATGACACATCTTTTGTAGCTGTATTAACATTTTCTAATTGTTTCAGGCCTAATACCACTACTTACACTACTAAATTGTTTCTGTTTTTGTCTGCTGATTCTGACATCAGGACTAGAAGTTTTTCTTTTTACTCTCGGGTAACAGAATTTTTGAGCCAACCATCTGTTGTCTTTCCTTAAATTGGTTTATCAACTCTAAAGGTATAGCTAATGAATGTGAATAAAGAATTTACACTATATGCAAGCAGGAAAAACTGTCCTTAAGTGAGATCACTTTTGGGTTTTCAAACTTGGCTTGTCTATTTTTCTTAGGCTCTAAATTTGGATTTCCTCATCCTGAACACCATATGTTCATAATACACATATCTGCTCCTCACTGGACCAAAAACAACAAAAGAGTTAATTACTTTTTGTTGAAAAAGAAATACTGGCTGTTACCAAGTCAGGTTGTGTGTGTGTGTGTGTGTGTGTGTGTGTGTGTGTTAGCGTGCAGCTCTGTCCCCTATAGCAATCTTCCTCTTCCAGGGTGGAGTGGTGGCTCGTCTGAAGGGATTTACTTGTGTGCATGGTTGGCTCCCTGCCACCTATGCCGTACCAGTGCAGGAAGGTTAGGAATACAACTGCAACAGAAATGGTAAGAAAGAATCGCACACACACAAATAACATCACGCATAATGAATATCTATTAAGCTGACCTTTGGCTGTTATCCCAGACAGAAAGTGAGTACAGTACATGACCTGAATTATGATCATGTAAGCAGACAGCACTTCAATAAATATGATTTATGTAGTAAACATCCTTATTAATTCCAACATTTCTGGAGATTAATAATTCAAACACTATGAGCCTTAGGTCATTAGGCCAGTAATCCTTACCTGGCTATTTTACTATATTCATCCCTTAAAGGCTGAGTTGAAGCTATCTTAAAAGTGAAAGCGAGGCATTGTAGAGGTGCTGATCATTGGCAGCTGAAATAAATTGGTGCATTTATGTTGTTTTAATCTTGTTTTGGTGGATAAATGCCAATTATTTTAGCACTTTAACATTCAAATTGCACTTTCAAAGCATCCCTGTGGAGAAGAGTTTTATAGAGCATAGAGAGTTTTATAGAACCCAATGCAGATTTGAAAGCTGCTAGATCAGAGCTTTTTAATGTTAACAAACATTTCCTTCTCTCCATCGGTAGAATTTTGTCTGTGACAAGCCTGGCAGTGCTGATTAGAGGAGGAGGACACATGTCTTTGGTTTGGGCAGGACATGTTTCAGGCACAGACAAGTGCTCAGCACTTTGAAACAGTTCACAGCTTCTGGAATGCTTCTTGGTTTTCTTCTTTGGTTTCAATTGACAAATTATTATTATCTCTAATGAAGAGGAACCTCAAAGTCTCAATTCCCTACCAGTAAAGCCACTGATGGATCATTTAATCTTGGTGATGATAGGGAAGGTGGAGGGTACAACAATACTTGCTTTGAAAGTCACAATAAAAAGAAATAGAATAATATTTAAAGAGCAGCACCAACAGTTGTTGAAGGAATAGGATTACTGGTCAGATTTGGTGTATGAAATCTGCGAAAAAGGGGAGCTTTGACAGTGTGGGAAAGCAGAAATGATGGAGAAACAGGATATGTATCAGACCGGAGAGAGACAGTAGAAATTCACCAGCAGAACAAAAAATGAGAAACTTTAGAAAAAGATTTC
Organism: Macquaria ambigua; assembly: GCA_008360985.2. NCBI lineage: Eukaryota > Metazoa > Chordata > Actinopteri > Centrarchiformes > Percichthyidae > Macquaria > Macquaria ambigua. Next base: position 6,101 of record VMKM01000211.1, read on the forward strand.
CCTAACTTTCATAAAACATCATTGAAGTATTCCAAGAATAAAAATAATAAAAACAAAGTAAGAACTAAGTCATACCCACAACCTGTCTATATATGCATTTATAGATTGCCAATATCTTTCAATCCGATCTCTAAGAGCTCAATACAAAAATACTGGCAGGGTGTTCATTTTAGCTAGTGGATGTGCAAGGAAATATATGTTTCACTTCAAAATGTCTCTGTGATATTGTTCTGGAAATGTGACCTATGTCCAGGTTTGATACACTTTGTCTTATAGAACATACAAACATATTTGTGGCTCAATAAAAGTGATGAATTTCACTGTCACCATACAGATGTAACATGCTGCATCAGCAGCAGAAATCGACTCAAACCCTCTAAACAACATACCATATGAAACCAGATGTAAAGCCTCATTCACCTCAGAGCAACTGCCATTTCATTGGAAATGGTGACAGAGAAGTGGGACTGTGGCTCAACATGCAGCGGCTGGAAAAAGACTCCAGCAATATTTAGTTTATGTTTAGAACCATTCCTGAACCATCCAGAATGCATGAACCTGGAGAACAGAGCCAGAAGGATATTTCATCTTTGTGGAAACCCTCAACTATAGTTTCTCTCGCATTTCTGAAAGCCACAGATGAAGCATCCTGATAAATCAAGCCTGAACTCATCCAATCTGCTGCTAATCCTCTGTACATGTACGCACAATTTCACTACAACAAAGCAGCAGCTCCTGAGTATTTAGTGTGTAATGCTCCACCAGCAGAGAGTTAAACCATAATTAAGTCGCTGTACTGTGCATGTCCAGGTGGGAGTAAGACCCAAAATAGCACTGTGTTATAAAAAACCAAAGGGCTGTGTTGGTGTGTTGCTACAGGTACTAGTGTGATGATGAAATATGATCCAGGAAGTCCAGTTTGAGTAACAGATCCATTAATTTGAAGGCTCATTATACACCGGAAGAAGTGGTTTATAATACTTTGAGACTGGATTTTACAACTTGGGGAAGTTGTGTTTGAATGTATTAGATTTCTGTGCATTGTTATTTGACGTTGCATGTTGTTGTGGCAAATGTTGTTGAGCCAGGTTAAACTTTTTGCCGGACAACCCTGTATTGTTTTGCTGGAGTCCTCTGTGTCAGAACATCCATTGTGCCAAGACAGTGGCATAATTGCCACTTGCCACAAATTTAAACTTGTAGCCTTTTGCCCCTTTATCGGTTTCTGCATATAAATCAATTATGTAAATCACATAAAATATATTCTAATTAAATCACAGAACAACTAACAATAAATTACATCCTTCCCCCTGATGAACCATAGTTCATATGTTCAAGTCTCTAAAGCAGTCTTTCCCAAACTTAGGGTCGCGACCCAAAATGGGTCACGGACCCATTTTTATTGGGTTGCCAATTAAGTAAAATGCATAACAATGCTATGATATGTGAATTCATACGCTGATCTGTTCAGCTGAGTTGCTGTGTGCGGGGCTGTTTAGCCTCTCTCTCTCTCTCTCTCTCTCTCTCTTTCTCTCTCTCTCACCTTGCGAACCTGGACCTGAAAACGTGTTTGATCTCTCTGACTGAGGTAACGTTGAGTGTTAGCTGCGATTGCTGACGTTATCTTGCTGACCGCGATTGCGTCCCCCGTCTCCGACTCGCGGGCTCGTCCCTAATGTGGATTAAGCAGCAAAGTGCATTTATTCAACATAGTTTTGACAGTGGAAAGGTCAGTAATGTGTGTGTTACGTTTGTATTGTACTAACCTTCGGTGGTAGAGAGGTGAGTCCTTTCCCCACAAGGTGAGCGGTCTGTTTTTCAGCGTGCCCTCTAGCTCTTCCTAGTACCTTTCTCAGGCAGGTCTTCACTGACCTGATGAGTCACTCCCAAAAGCCATCACACCAGGCTGCTTGTTCAGCGATGAATCACCAGGTTATACCCCTCTGAGAGAAATATTCCAAGAGTTGTGGATCTTTGATTGTCTTCCACAGCTCTTTCAGGTCTCGATCAGCTTGCTTGAAGGTCTTTGTATTATCTGAATAGATGACTTTACACTGTTCTGTTCTCGCGATAAATCTTGAGCTAACAGGAAATACTCTGTAGGAGACAAACTCCAAATGCACCGCTCGGGTCACAGCACAAGTGAATAGCGCAATGCAGGCCTTACTGAGCGCACCTCCAGTCTTGATGTACAGTGGCCCAACAAAATCCAGTGACTTCAAATAGAGGAGATTCAGTGATTCTGTCACAAGGTAATGGAGCTGTAACCTGTTGCGCAGGCTTCGCCCTGAATCTTTTGAACACATTATACCTTGACAGGACACTTCACAAGCTGTCTTCCTCACATTATCCAGTGTCTTTCTCTGACTTGCACAAGTTTGTCTTGCACACCGGTGTGCATCAAGTTTTCATGGTTGTGTTGAACCAACAGCTCACAGTATCTGTTTTTGGCAGGCAGTATCCAGGGGTGTTGCTGTCTGAAGCTGAAGTCTGACTGTTGCTATCTGCCTTCAACACACATTAGTCCATCATCGTCCAGGAACGGCCTGAGGTCTCTGAACTTTGAGCCTTTGTTCAGGCCTTTTCCTGCTTTCAAGAGGGTGACTTCTCGATTAAAGCTTTGGGTCTGTGTTGCCTTTATCCAGTACTTCTCTTGTAACAGCTCCCTTGCAGTCAATTCCCCTCTTCTATTTGAGCTTGAGCGTGCATTGTCTGTGAACCTCTTCATCCAGGCAGTTATTTGCAATACAGTCTTCAGCTTACTGTATCTTTGTAGGTCCAGCACTGGTTCTGTCACCTCATTTTGTTTACTGCTGAGCTGTATAGTGACATGCTGACCTTCTTTCAGTTCTTCAGCCATGTTCTCCTCCACTGATTCTTCATCAGATGCCTCCACAGGTTCAGATAAGGTCAGGAACGTAGGTCTTTTCTACCACATGAGACTCTGACTCATGTTCATGACAGTTTGGCTTCTTGTCAGGTGATCAGCAAGATTTTCTTTACCCTTACAGTGGGACCATGACGTTGGGTCTGTCAAGGACTGGAATTCGGTCGCTCTGTTTGCAATACACTGTTTCCACTTGTGTGCTGAGCAGCAATTCCAGTGCAGCACGATCATTAAATCTGTCCACATGTAAAGTTGATGGGGTTCCATTTCCAGTGGTTTCATCAAGTTCTTTCTGAGCTGCGCTCCTATCAGTGCTCGCATCAGCTCCAGACGTGGCAGCATAATTTTCTTTAGAGGGGCTACTCTGGACTTCGATGCAAACAGACTAGCAGTCATCATTCCATCCCCCTTCTCCCACTGTAAGTAGGCCACTGCACTGTACACATTCTTGCTTGCATCACAGAACACATGGGGTCTTGGTGCGTCACCGTTCTGTTCCTCTCTTAACTCCATACCACTGGCGGTATGGTAATCTGGTGAATCAGCAGAAGTTCAGAGCACCATCCTTTCCGTTTTTGGTTCAGATCAGGTGGTAGCTCATCACCCCATCCGAGCCCTCTTTCCCACATCTCTTGCAAAAGGCATTTAACCCTTATGGTGAAGGGTGTCAGGAACCCGATGCGGTCAAAGATGCGGGCAGAGTGTTGTAGAACACTTCTCTTTGTGTTTTTTGTCTTCGTCAGTGTGTCTAGGAGAGTACCTTCAGCACTGTTCCATAGGCCTCTGGCTCCTTCGTGGGTCCGACGGGTGTTTCCATCTCTTCTTCAGTGCTGGAGAGTTTGTCATCTATTTGCAAAGATCCTTGCTTGCAGCAGACATGATTTCCTTTGCAGCATCAATGACACTTGCAATGACATCATCAACATACAATGACTCTTTCATGATTTGTATAGTGTGGGGCTGTTTTTCTTCATCTTGCCAGAGATGCTTTCTCACTGTAGCTGCCAACAGGAACTGGCTTGGAGACACTTTGAACACCACCCTGGTTATCTTCAGCACGCGCAGCTTCTCACCAGCACCTTCTTTCAGTGGAGCAGTGAGCCGCAGAAATCTCTGTGACTGTTATCTTTGTTTCCAAATCCTCCGTTGCAGTTCTATTCTTTGATCCAAATCCAACAATGCTTCTTCTTTTGCAGATAAATTGGCCATCAACTCACGCAAACGTTCAATATCAGCATTGTCCTTGCTAACCTCTATCTTGATATTTTGCAGAAGTTTCGTCGTAGCTCCATGGGTATCTCCACGCTTTCGGATCAGTCTTTCCAGTTGATCATCCATTTCACAAGCTTGCTAGCTAGAATCCCAGGTTTTGGCACCAAAATATTCTGTCTTCACTAATCGTGGACCAGCCAGAATGAATGACAACTGAATTATAAAACAAGGATTCCTTTACTGAAAAATAATGATCACATTACACAGAGACTTCCTCAAACAAAACAAAAAAACTAAATGCAAAGCATTATGGGAAATGTAGTCCTTTCTACATGTAAACAAACTTAAACTTTTGCCCCATATCGGTTTCTGTATATAAATCAATTAAGTAAATCAAATAAAATATATTCTAATTAAATCACAGAATATATTCTCCATTTTTATAACATTAAGTTACAACAATCAATGACATTCTCAGAGACCTGCTAAATACCTGTGTGTTTATCTGGATGACATTCTTATCTTCTAAGATATACAGTATATCTAATTCCGAGCAGGAACATGTTGCGAGCACACATTTGATAAATGGTTTATAATACACTATAATGTAGTTGGTTGTAAGATATAAGCATTTACCAATGTATTTGTCAACAACTTAAACTCCTCCTGTGCGCACCCATACGTGGAGGCTGTTGTATAAACAGATAATATAACATAAAATGATAATATAGTAAAACAAAGCTGTAATACCATATTTCCTCAAATAGTGATTATTTACCTGAACTGCAGAAGGTACCAGGCCTTTATCTGAAGCAGGCTTGTATTAGATGCAGGCCTTTATTTCTAATTACCTCAGTTTGATAAGTATAATTGATCATATTTTAGTACAAAGCCTCGTTTGGATCCGCTCCCATTTTCCCTGTTAAAGTTACTGCATTACGCTGTTACTTAACACTTCCTGTATCAGTTTCAAATTAAAAGCCCTCTAGCGTGGACAGAAACCTTACCCTTCATTTCTTTACAAGGTTTTTATTGTCAAATATTTGTAGAAAACGTGTCAGGGAAAATGAGTTGACTTGAAAGGTTCCCATACGGCACTTGAAATGTAGCTACTGACATCTTGTGGTGCATACAGTTTGGCTGAGACATTAACACACAGACACCTGCAGTGACTGAAATCAGATACAAACACACACATAAGTAATCCAGAACAACATTGTTGAAAATAGCATGATTATATTGTTGTATTTATTAAATTAAAGCGATACATTATGCTCACCATAGTTGGCATGCACATAATATAAAAGCCATCGGGAGTTTATCCACCCTTGTTTTTTCCCCGGCCTATATTGACGGCCAGCCTTTAATTGTTCATGTCGACCACAACCCTGGCCGTTACTGGAGACCCGACTTTTACTTGACTACCAGTTTTTATTTGAGGAAATATAATTTAATAAAAAATATGTCTACTCAAAGAAAACATATTTTGATTGAGGGAAGTGCTACGTTTCTTAACTGCAAGGAATTCATAGGGAGGTAGTAGGGGTAGATGGTGAGTGTGCAAAGCGCAAGACTTTGACATTGGAGACAAGGGTTCATGGTCCTGTGTGAGGTTAGGGTTAGATAAGGTTAGGGAAAGATTGTGGTTTGGTCAACACGTTCTGTCTCATGCTTCAAGTCAGCATTGACTTTTTTTCTATGGATGGACATTGTTGGGAAAACAAATGTACATTATGTTAAGTATCAACATTTTTTGATTTGCCAGATGTGATAATTTCATTATTATGATGATCTAAGTATTATGGGTAGCATTACATTTCTTTCAAAATGTATTTCCTGTTAATTGGTAGAATGTAAACATAATTTCTAGGAGGCAGGGTTGACAGAAAATGTCTCAACACAACAAATACAAATACTAGAGCTTTTGTGTTTCACCACTCGTGAAGATACTGCAAGTATATTCACAGCATGTTCAAACAAAATGTTCACCTTTTTTTGACCACTTTAAGAAAAAAAACTCAGATCAGCGGGCGTTGTCTTCTTTGGCCACATTACTTGAGGTTTTTTTTTGTTGTTCATTCTGGCTGTCAACTTTGACAATGGACTGCGTGTACTGCACTGTTGCCACTCTCTATTTAGCTTTAATCAGGTCATGATAATAACTTGCAAACTCCCTCTGTGCGTTCCTCTTTTTTACAAGAAGACCTTCATGAATAGGGGGAGGTGGGTTGGGGCGCGAGGGGCAGGCCAAAGCAGCGAGGCTTTTGAAGTTGTCTATTTCATAACACAGAGAAAATAATCTAAGCTGAGGAGGAAAGAAAGTCCCTGGGCAAGTTGAATGAATATGGCTGTCTTCAATAATAAAACACTGGATCTCTGAAGACAGGATTTTTTCTGAAGACAAACTCGCTGACTGTAACAAATGTATTTGTTACAAAAAGGACCTAAACCTGAATAATCAATAAAAATTCCATTTCATGTCCTTGTTATTCTTACCAGTGATGTTACAGTTTCACTTACCAGGATATGACAACTCTGCTAGACACACCTTTACATGGAGTGCACATGGGGAATGTGAGAGGACAGACAGATTTTAAAGAAGTCCTACATTTTACCAGGTTATCTGAAACAATGATTACGAACTCTCTGGGCTTATGAAACCTTAATTCAAACCCAAGTCTACTGCAACCGCTCATCACTGGTTGTATGCAGTTCAATTCAAGAGTGATTTTTTTCCTTCTCAGATGTTTTCATTTGAATAATTTTTAGAGGTTTAAAAAGGTAAAACTATCCAGTATTTCACAAGAAAAAAGCTTGTGACTGATTTGAAAGTGAAAGCAAAGGCAAACTTTCTATTGTTAACTTTTATTAGATATTTTCTGGTTCAACTATGAACTACTGATGATGCTCTATGTTTTATTCCTTTATGTTGTAATTTCTTGTTATTTATTATTATTATTATTATTATTTTTATTATTATTACTGTACGTGTGACGTTTTATGAGATTGTTTTACAATATAATGGAAGATTATATTCAGATCTAATGAGTTGTTTAAGTAGTTGGTTTATATGGATATTTGTTTTAAAACCGTTTTGGTTGTGTATGTGTGTTGCTGTCCCTAATGGTCCCTTTTGTACAACTACAAAAACCAAAAACAAGTTCTATACAAGCCCTTTTGGCTTGAAATGGCATAGTCAGCAGTTCAGTGTATTGTACCAACATTCATATGCTAAAAGGGAACAACAATGGGCTTATGCAAAAAATTTTACCCCAGGAACTGCAGACAGCGCATAACTACCCATGCTTATAATAAGGGTTAAGGTTGCCACCATGTGATTAATTAAGCCTGCTCTTTTAGGCATAGATTTCTACACTTTGAACCTCAAGTGGTGTCAACATCACATGCTTCTATTTAGAGTCTCTGACAACACATCACAATACTCCCGAGTAAACTGCTGGATGATGTGACCACAAATAAGCAGTGTCTACTTTCACAAGTTACACCCTGGTACTCCAGCTACTGTACTTTTTATGTTTCAGTCTTCAGTTCTTTCTTTGTCTTCAGATAGCTACATCCTCCCATGATGATTAATTTAACAGTCAGTTATTTGTGAAAAGCTGTCCCAGAGCTTTGGATTCTCTTAATTTCTTACTTTTTGTGCTTATTTAGTATTCTATGTTGATTCTATTTTTGTGTGAAACAATATGATGCATTTGTTTTTTTTCACTGAAATTGTTTATTGTGTTTAATTTGTGGTGTTATAGCAAATGTGGAGGGTTGTGCAATTATGCCAGAGAACAATGAGATGAAGGGCCAAAAGCCCACACAAGCACTGTAAGTCTCTATAAAAAGTATAACTTCAATTTGAAGTACCAACCTAATGCTACCTTGCTGGCAAACCAATCTCCTCATTGAAGTGGGGGTGGGGTGGTAGTGACACCCAGGGGACCCCATTTAAAGTCTTATTAAGTGGGAAAGTAGGGCAGTCAAACATAAGGACGAGCTTACTCTTAAAGCCATTACTGCCTTTAGTATTAAACCATTTGGGAGATGGAGATATTTGCATCTTACTGTAGCTTCTGCAGCTTCTCAACTGGTTGAAGTGGAGGCTCCTCACAGGGGGACATAAAGCGGAGAGAGCTCGTCATCAGATGAGTCATCTTGTAGATCAGTGGAGAGCTGTGGTTATCCTGCAAGTTGTCTCCATGTAATGAGTGGCTTGCAGCACTTCTAGGAAGGAGGGGGAAGTGTGGAGTGCTTTGTGTGGTCCATCTACATGAAAGCAACATAAAAGAGTGTTGAGCACAGCAAAATAGTCTGAATTAATTTAACTCAGAGGGTATAAAAATAAAATTACATCAGTTTTCACACCTATCAGAGTAAATGTAACACTTGTAGTTTTGAACAGATGCCCCAGAGCCATATCATCTTTCAGAGTGGACAAACAATCTCCAATCAACACTTGTCAACATAAAATAATCATCTCTGAAAAACCAACACTTATTAACACTGAATCATTTGAGGTGTAGAGTGGGAAAGTCAGTCAGTCAATACACAGATATCACTCAAAAACATCTCATCAGTCCAGGCCTGTAGTTTAACTGGGAACCATTTGGCCCCTCAGGAAGTCAGTGTGCCTCTGTTCTACAGGCCTGTGAAGGAAACAGAAACAAGGTCTATGTACAACTCTTTTATTATACTAAATATGTTGTATAATTTCCTTGTGAACAGTGAATGAATGGTTCGAGTCTTCCTGATAAATTAGTCATTGTGGAGGAGGATAAACACCAGCCAAGCAATTTTTCACAACTTGGCAAATCAAAAGTTGTCCTTATTAATGGCTTATTACACTTTATAACGCATTAGTCAGAGTTTTAAAAACCATCAATAAAGCTGTTAGTTACAACTTGTGATCACATTAGACTGAATTAATACACACATAGATACACATACAATACTTTCTTATATGAAAGTGGTAGTATTGGTAAGTAAGCTAGAAAGGTCTCCATTTTGTAATGGACACAAAAATCAAAGATTAACTTCATGAGAGATCACTAATATGTTAGATTACATTTGATTACTTATTTCACAGTGCCATGTTCATTTCCACTTAAAACATAATAACATTCATATTTATGTAATGCATATTCAATCCAGGTGTCAACTGTACATTTTCTTCAAATGTCTTTTCAGAGTTATGTTTTTCTGGCTAAACTAAGACCCCAGGCAGATGACATGCATGACCATTGCGTATCTGGTGCAGGATGCATCGTAGGTTACAGGAATAAGGTGCAAAATGTTAACAGAGGAGCTGTCTTGAACCAAGTGGCTTATATTGATCAGATTGAGAGGGTCTTAGGGTGCGTTTGGGAGGATTTCTAGAGCTTGTGTAAAGTGTAACACGCACATACCGCATCGCTGGCTACGCCCATTTGACGTGTGTCAACTGACGCCCACAGCACCAAGCAGACAGAGGAAGTTGTCGCAATAGCTGTGATAAAATCACTGTTTTTCCCCGCATATCAACCCGCAATGACACACATCAAGATGCTGTCAGTGTTTGTGAGTCTCATAAAGAAAAATGGAAGATCACAGGAGCTAAAATTACTGGTTGATGACATGTTTGAACATTTTCAGTCGGGTCACTTGTTTCAGTGGCGTAATCGAGCTGCAAAAAGTGTACACGTGTGTAAATAATGCATTTTAAAAGAGAAATTCCTTAGGGTTGGACAGTCTCTACATGTTTGTGTAGGACTAGCAGTTCTGGATATTAAAGAAAGTAGTTGGCACAATGCATCCTTAAAGCAGTTAGAAACAATAGTGGAAATTAAGTAGAGAGTAAAAGGCATTGTTGGATGTGATGATAATGTCCTCAGCCTTTGTTGAGCCATGAAGAATCCCTGAGCAAGGAGAAACACAGGGGCTGCTATACCCTTGATACATTTTTAATGAGCCTGCCTTTGCTCCGCTCCCTGCTATTTCAGGAGGATTTTCAGTCAACACACATTTGATCATGTAGACACCTTTTGTCTTTGTTATTTGCTGTGAGAAAAGACTCAGTGTTGATGTTTCCACTGAACAGGCATGATAATATCTAATAATAATATAATAGCTCTTTGGGTTCAATCATGCTGTACTTTACTAACACTGATAACACAGCAGGGTTTCAATGAGCTGTCAAATACAAAACACCTGTGGTGGCACTGATAAGGATGTGCCCTTTGGGATTCATTGTTGATTTAACTTTTATTGATAGAGTCAATCTTCGTCAGCTTACCATCCTCCATATCATCCTTCCAAATTATAAATCACATTATTTATATTTAGTATTCCCTCTGATTACTCTCAATAAGATCTGAGAGGAATCGTCTCTCTCTGTGTCTTTTTACCTCTGTCACGCAGAGACTGTCCTCCCAAGAAGAACGACAGCATCAGTTGTTTCAGTAAGGGCCCGAAAACAACATCTGTTTACGTTCAAGTGACAAAGCCCTTTAGCGGTTATAATAATTATGACGGGAGCAAAGGAGGAAGTCAGATGTTGTTATAAAGACAACAAAATATCAGACTTTAACTCAGGAGACCGCTGTTTGTTCCCTGTTTCCAACCGACAGTCGATGCTGTTTTGTTTTTACAAGTATGACTATGATTGTTCAATAACCTTATCCATGTGTCCATTATTGTAACCATGATGATGAAGGTCCCCTAACCTTAACAAAGTAGTAATTTTAACCCGAAGTGCAATGTTTCCCTAACCTACGTACTTATTTTTTGTCATCATAAAATATTAACAGATGTGGACATATGATGTTGTCCTGCTGAAAGGGGTGTCAGATCAAAAAACTCAGAAGTGTTGTGTCGTTCTAGAGGGCATGGACAAAGTATTTGGTCATTTACTTTGGAGGACTTGTCCTTTCACGCAGGAGACTGGAGTTTGCCTCCTATCACAGACAAGCAATTAACTTTATTTATTTTTTGGTAACACTTTACAATACAGTACACAAAAATGTGAGTAGTTACTAAGAAACGAGAGAGGAACGTATCAGGAACGACCTGATAATTAATGAATCGTTAATGAGTAGTTCCTGAATAAGTCAGACTGTCATGATCCACTAAGGACTCTGTTGGACTCTGTGTTTTTGGTCTTGTTTCCTGTTTTATTTTGAAGTTCCCAGGTCTTGTCTCTTGTGTGTTATTTACTTCCTGTCCTTGTGTCTCATTCCCCACACCTGTGTCTAGTTACTCACCTGTTTCTGTTTCCCTCGTTTTGTTCTTCTCTGTTTATACTGGTCCTCTTCCTTTGTTCCCCGTCGGTTCATTGTTTGATTTGTCAGTTTTCCTGTGTGCCTATAGTTTCATGCTTTGTGCCCATGTACCTGTTCTGCTGTTGCGTATTCCCAGCATTTTCTTCATCGGACTTGGACTTACCCGTTTGTCTGTCTTCTTGCCTGGCTGCCTTCCCACACCTTCGTGTAAGCCTTTTTTGTGTTTTAATAAACCTTTTGAAGCAGCTTCTAGTCTGTCTCTGCTGTCTGCACTTGGGTTCTATCCCTGCTACCACCACGACACAGACTATATAGTAGATAATGAGTTACTAGAGTTATTATGAATCATTAGGTAATGATTAGTGTATCTCTATTTGTTAATTACAACTTTCTGCACAAGTTGCTGATTAGCTCTGAACTAGTAGCCACTCATTAATTACTGATTACTTAATGAGTTACTCTCTTTGTGCACCCCCAAGTAAAGTGGTACATCATACTGAGTAGCTACACTGTAGTCCTTCATTACTTCATGATTATCTGACCGTTACTTTATGGAAGTTTTGATTGGACAACTATTTAACTATTAAAGTCCAATCAAAACTTACTTAAAGTAATGGAAGTTTTGATGTGTAACTGTAGCAAACAGTAATATGACTATATATACAGTATATTACATACAAAATGCATTTAGCAATCATAAATGTGTCTCTGTGGCAATGACGAGGCAAAAAGAAATATCTAATATCTAAGGGCCATCAGCTGTATACTCATACCTTTTTATATACTAATATTACACATACTAAAAATGTCATACTATTAGTATGTAGCCTACTGTGAGGAATGTGGACACATGCTAATGTCTTTTTGAACATATTAGCATGTAGAGAAAGTGTAAGGGCCCTTTTTTTAAGACAGTGTATGGTATTGTGTATGTATTGTTGGGCTTTGCACAGGTTATGTGGCATTTTGTTGTGACATTTTATTTCTTACATTGCCTATTTGGTACTTTGGTGACTTCCCATGAATTTGACATGAGTAGGAGGTGAGGCACAATTGTGTCAGTTATGACTGATTAAAAGTGCATGACATGAAGACATGTTTCGTATGTTATTTTCATCATTTGACCATGTGATGTGTCCATGAAACAATCCAGTTTAAGAACTCAATAATATATAATAATAATAATATATAATAATAATAATAATAATAATAATAATAATAAAAGTGCCATATTTGTTCATAAGTTATTTTCCTTTTTTAGAGAATGGTTTTCTTCCATCACATCACTGCCACAGAGTCCAGTCCCTTTGAAAGAAAAGGGGTTATTTGATTGGTCATAATCAAAGCCATGTCACCACCCTCTGTGTTTGCACCATGTAACACTCTGTGTCATGCTCCAGTCATTCATGAAAACAAAGGCATTTTCTGGTGGACCTAATGTCAGAGATAAGGTTAAAAGTAGTACAAAAAAGGCACTTTCCAGGAGTCTACAACCAGGGAAAATGTATACTAAAGTATACTCAAATTGGAAAAAATTGCAATGCTCATTTTTTGTTAAATGACTGTAATCTTCTTTTAAGGTCTTATGCACATTGTTCAGGGGGGTGAGATTTTTATGCTTTGTGGCATTAATATAGTATTTTCCAAAATATTCTTAATGGAGAGTTTAGGCTTTTTGTCTAGCATTTGCAAAGTATATCTCAGTTAGGTTCTTTTGTAATGATTATGATTTACATGGTTTCTCATTGTTCATTACTATATAGGCTACATATAATAGCATATGCCCTAAATTCATATGCAATTCCTCCATCACCTTAAATGTGGAGGTCCTGACTGATAGAGTGATTCCTTTGAGAAACTACAAGAGACAAGCCAGAAAGTTAATCTAAAGGTTTTATACTTTATATTACAGTAGGGACTTACTGTATGGTAGGCTATATTTCGTTGCATTTCATTCTCATTTTAGATCTTTTACTATCCCTATAGATCACATATATTCCTACAGGGACTTATAAAGTGATGATGTGTTAATTTACGTCATGGTGTTTTTTCATCTATTCAAATGTACTGAGACTTCTGGTTGATTATTTTATAGTTGTAGTTTGTGGTATGCAGGGCAAACATTATAGGCTATAGTGTTTTTATATTCATTGAAAGATACTGGGTGGATTCCTTTTTTGACCTATATAGCCTATTATTGTCACGTATTTGTATAATAGTATGAAATGCATCATACTATAAGAACAGAAGAAAAAGATGGGCAGTGCAATGTCATGTTTGTCCCGTAGGAAGATGCTTGTGTCGGGATGCAGTAGTACTGTATCATGTAATATAGCCTATGTATACGTCCATATCAACTGTAGAGGTCCCCCTTTTAGCGGCTGCTACAGGCACACCTTTGTTGCACTTCCTCCTTTGATTTGTGTGTGGACCACAGGGCAGGGCGGACAGAAAGAGGCTGCGTGTGGACTCGTGTACATCAGGGAAACACCCCGCACACGAGCTGAGGGTGAGCTCAAGGAGAAGTCGCTTTGCTGGTGATAAGTATAATAAAGCAGGAAGATGCTACTGCGCTTGAATGAATCGAGGATGCTGACGTTGTATGCTGCGCGGTGTGTTGGAGACATGCGGTACTCTTCACTCCTCCGCCAGGTCACACTGTAGTTACTGTAAAGTCGATCCAGTCAGTCACAGAGACATTCTTGATACTCTCTCCTCTCCTGCTGGGATTTGTCCTTGCTGGATGCCGGGATGCCTGCTTCTCTTCTCATCACACTGTTCTTGGGTAAGTTCAATGTACGTTCCCAGCTGCAGTTGTGATCGCTGATTTTATGCTGAAGAACACTACTTGGAGATGTGTGTGTGTGTGTGTGTGTGTGTGTGGAGAAGCGGGGCGGTGCAGTGTAACGCTAGTAATCTGTTAGAGAGTTTATGATAAGCAGTTTCAAAGAGTAATGTGCAAATACTACAGAAACACAGAAAGATACAGGACAAAATATTGCAGTACTGGCATATTTATGAATCCATACCATTTATCGTTATTGATAGCACTAAATACAATACGTTCATTCTAAACTCACTACTGAGGAACCCTGTCCATATGGCAATGTTGAAGAAATATGAAAATATAACGAGCTATTACAAAGGTCTTATATTATATTATAACCTGAGTATGATTCCCATTGATATATCATTATAAGAGTATTATAGCGATGTCATTGTTGACTTTTAAGTTGCAGAAAAAGTAGGGATGGTATTCAAAGGTTACCACTGAGTACCATAGCCACTAAACAAATCACTATAGAAATATTAAGAATGGTGTTTTGTAATTCAAAATGAAAAGTGTGTCATTATTGAAATGAATATGTACTACCAAAAATCACAATGTTGTCCAGGCACTTTAAGGTCGCTGTCTGTTTGTATAACGATTGTAGTATTTGTTTTCATTGTGACAGTGCTACACTCACTAACAAGTGGAGTTACTGCTAACATTCAGCTTTGTGCCTTCTGAATGAATGAATGAAGCATTATGTATTTTCTTTGTCTTCAGTTCTTCAAGTCAAAGACTAGTAAAAAAAAAATCCACCGTAAACGTATCTGTCTTATTAGGAGTGATCTGCCCGATAAGAATTTGTTTTAAGGAATCCCATCTTAAACTTGACAGCCCCTAGAGCCAGTGTTCCTCATCTAATTAATGAACACTAGTAACTGACTAGCTGGAAACCACAAAACAAAGACTGTCTGTTATGTTACAGTGAGATGCTCAGCCTGGAGCTGCACCACTAGCAAATCATCCCATCCTGGATTTTTTGCATGTGTGTCTGAACTTCTGCAACCAACTGAGCCATAATAGTGTAAGGCAGTTAGCTCTAAACCAGAAAATGCACTTTTATTTACAACAAAATCATTCTGGCTGTCAAAGGCACCTTTTCTATAGTTTACAATTCGCTCTTCCTCGACCTATACACTCTTCTAAGTGAAGCACAAAGTCTATCTTCCTCACTCGTCTTGTGTTTGATTTTCTGTCTCAGTAAAGCTGTTCCAGGGCAAAAAAAGAAAAGAAAACCTGATGAATCCTGAATTAGGTGCTATCCCGGTTTAGAGATGTGTGGTGTCTAGAAGATTAAGATTTTTCCCTCAAAACTTGGGTCAAAGTGTAATAGTTTACAATGTGCTTGTTGTACAGAATGTTTTTTCTGCAGTGAAAGTTATATTTTTCCAGGTCTCAAATGCCTAAAGTCTTATGTCATTATACGTATACAAACATTACTTTGGTGCAAAGGAAATAGAAATCTATGAATATGCATGGTGATATTTTTCATCAGCTCTACAAAGTTTACCACGCTTGCTTACTTTGTTAACTAAGCAAATCATGAGTAGATCCACTGTGAAATGCACGTCTATAGAAAATAAACAGGCCCCTCCTTGGTGTCCACTGCCTGTGTGCGTGTTAGTAAGCATGCATCAGACACATGTGAGCATGTCCCAGCCTTGCGCTCAGCCGTTGCAACAGCACAGGGCCATAACATCACAATTAGTCCAGTTGTCCATGGGGTGATGGGAGCTTTCATTAGTTGCATTATGGGAGTGAGTTCGACAGGCCATGGCAAAAACAGCATGTTCTACCTCATGGCGCTGCCTCCTTCGTTCTGCAGTTGAAAACTTGTCCTCGCTTTTGCCACAAATTAAATACAGCTGAATCAATCTGATGGAGCCGTAATTAGATTTTAGTTTTTAATGAAAACAGTTGCATTTTCTCTGAGAGAGTGTAGCCACTAAGCTCTACATATTAATTATCTGACAACATATTTGAGGGTGGTCTGCATTCTGTGCAGTGCTGACTTTGTGTTAATTCACCTCAGGATTGAAGTACAGCTCACACCCTAGGTATGAAGATTTCCAAGGCATGCTGTGCTGAAAGCTATCATCATCCAACAACTGCCTGCTCTTGTGACCTTGAAAATGAAGGTAATACAATGTCCTAGGCCAGTATCATAAAATTAAAAGGCATTTTAGAGGAGAATTCTTTATCCATCATTCATGCTGAAAACAGCAAAACTATCCTTAGGAAAATAAATTGATTTCCTTATTGTCAGAGACTGAATGAATTACTATTGCAGGATTTATGTGCCAAGGGGATGAGGAGGAAATTAGGCTCTTGTGTCCTTTGGGCTGGACATACACTCTCCAGCTCTTCGCCTGGATTTGTCACCTTCACCCAGTTGCTTTTCGTTTCACACTCTATTTTTAGTACACTTTCAATGTGACCTTTATGATAATCTTTTTTTTTTGTGCTTCCTGTCCCACGCATTGCCAAAAATATCACAGATATCCTCAAAGACCAGCTGGAGCCAGTACCTCCTGTGTCACCTGACATGTACTGTATTTCAGGTGCCTTCACAGAGTTGATCACACTAACAATGAGTTAAGCTGTATCTGTCCCCTTGTCTCTATATATAGAGGAGATCACCAGCGGCAGGCCAAAGGATCTGTCAAGTGTAGAGATGACAGAAGTCTCCAGTGCCAGAGGTTAGGATGTGACATCTTGCAGCACTCTTGCCTCAAATCTCTGGCAGCCGCCCTCCCTCATCTCCCCTTCAGCCTTCTCTCTTTCCTTCTTGTCTCCTCTTTCCGCCTCTGCAGTGTGTCTCATAGGTGACGTTGACAGCCAAGAGACTCAGATAGATTTAGATTTGTTGTTGTTCTTTGGGATGAGGGACTAGAGTGTCCATGGACTTCACCCCCCCCCCCATGCACATGCCATCTCTTCTTTGTATCAGTCCAGGTTCACCTTGGGCCTTACTGCATGCTTGCAAGCATCTCACTCAGGTGCCCATCATGTCAGACATTTTAAGTTAGTCAGCAAAGTGTCTGACATGACTACAACTTACACTCACAAGACACAATGAATGCGTAAATGCTTCACCCAAATTACAAAAAGCATATTTTCTCACTTCCCTTGGTATCTAGCCATGCATGTACTTCACCGTATCACTGATCGCTGAAAGCAATATCGGCTGATACGGATCATCGATCACGGGGTCTATTTGAAGTCTTCTATTATCATGTAGCATTATTTATTCATTTAACTATTCTTAACCACATTGTATATTAAGTATTAAAATGAGACACAACTTAGAGACACAACCTAAACCAGAGCAGCCTGCGCTTGGTTATTGGGAGCACCATAGAGCTTAACAAATATAGCTTTCCTGTGGAATAAAATAAATAAAATTTCATAAAATTAAAATTAGAATAAAAGCTGAATGTGTACAACATACCAATGTGAGTGTGTATGTATCTCACTCACTGACTCGAATCGCAATGCTTATCAGAGTGCACAGATTTGATTGCCTGAGTAGCATCACGTGAGATGATTTACAATACAATTGGTCTGTGAGTTTCCTGGACCACTAAACCAGTGCCGTAAAGGCTAGAAAAGCTGCGCCGTTAAAACAGAAACATCAAAACTTAATAATTCTCAATAATACATTGGTTATAGGTCTGGGTCGAGAAAAGACAGCGTCTGGGACCGCGGTCTGCCTATTACCTCAGCTGTAGGGTTGCTGTTGTTGCAATGTCTTTGTTACTGACAGTTGAATGAGTGGCTATTGAGTTGCTAAATGATCCGGTTCTCTCTCTGCCTTAGTGCTAGCCAGCTTTGGAAACTCGTAATATTCCTTGACGTGACTAACCTTCAAATGTCTGATGAGGTTTGCGGTGTTGAAACTTTGTGGTTGCGTTCCTCCATGAGGGACTTCCTTGTAACACACCTTGCAAATTGCAAATGTATTGTCCTTTTCAGACAGCTGGTAGAATTGTCAGACCGGTGAAGCCATTTTAGCAGCGCATATTATGTGTCATCTGATTGGCTCTTCTGATCAGCCTTTATAGAGACCACCAATCAAACTATTAAAACTAATATCAGCTGATATCGATCCGTGGCCGATCAATAGGATCACCCTTAACTCTAACACGATGGGAGTGACTGGCATGTCATTGTTACTTTGTTGGAGTAAATTGGATCCTTTAACAATTTACAAAATAACTCCAGATTATTACCACTTGGATCTTTTTGTTGTAGGTTTGGTTATCTATCATTTCCTTTATGACAATAACATATGTCTAGTATCTTCACAAGAGTACAAGATAAGACCTATGAACAGAGCAAACTTTGCACTGTGGTGAGTACCATGTTATAACTGATAGAAATAAACTGGAATCATCCTTTAAAGAGCAAAAGAAGCTGTTGCTATGGCACATTTAAATTCTTTTTTTAAATGAGGGGTTCTTATAAATATGAAAGGAGGTCAAAGTTCAACAACCAACACATGGGTCTTACATGGGTAAGAGGCAGTTTGTCCTGTGCAGACAGCATTAGACAAGACCAAGTGTGTTTAGAGTTTTTTTCAATACAAAATCTGAATATATTAAAGACAGCTTAACACACATAAAGTTTCAATATAACGTCTGTGGAGTGTTTCAGCTTCTGTTTTTTGCAGTCTGTGTTTCTTTTAATACCCAGATAGATCTTTAACCCAAATGAGCTGTTATCGATGGCAGAAAGTTGTTGAACTCCCAAGTTTGTATGACTTTTTATTTCGGTACTATATAAGTTCTCAGTTTATATACAGCCATGAGTATTATTATAGTACTATCTCAGGAGCTGTAACAAAATTACCAGTATAGAATTCTCTGACAGCAGATGCATAATGTGATCCTGTGGAACCCACTGGGCCTGCATGTATATGTGTGTGTGTGTGTGTGTGCGCAGGCATGTGTAAAGGGTGAGTTTTAATTAGCTGAGCGAAGCAGCAGGGGGGAACTTCCCCTTACTGAGCACCTCTTCAGCCAGCTGACAGAAATCACTGTGACAATGTCTCTCTCCCCTCTCACCCCCTCTTTCCCTCCCTTACTGCCCACACTCCGTCCATCCAAACAACTAAAACCATCTCTCTTTGTCTCTCAAAGCATAATTGGAGACTTTGGGGAGCAGCTATGAAATCCATACAAGCCAGTAGCTATTTATAAAATCAGCTGTGTTGCATCCAAAGAGCTTCAGTCGTTGTATTTATTACATTCAGGTTAAACGCTTCTACCGTATGCTTACTTACATGACAGGTCCTTGAGGAGTTTGCACTAATTGCTCATTTTAATGAAGAGATTTTGTTTTTGTGTTTATCCATTTCAAACTGATCTCAGAGGACACCTGGTAAAAACAACAGGCAGAGAATATGATATGATTTTGATTTATTTCACTCATATTCAATCAGGTGTAGCCATTGTTTTTCCAACCACATTATTCAAATCCTGCATGGATGGCTGCCAGAATAATGCTTATTTAGGGAGTCATGTAACACTCTGTGCGCCCTGTGCTGTTTTTCTTGCTTTGAGGGCTTTAAAACAATGAGAAAGTTTTGTCGGCTGAAATTCATGAGCTACTTTCCAGCATCCAGAGGATCTTATTATTTTACCAAATTGCAGTATTTTTTTAGTAGCTATCTGAAAATGTCTTTTCTTCTAAATGTCTGAGCTCATCCTGTTTTTGAACAAAGCTGAGTTTACACCTTGAATTGCTCTTGAGAAATTAAATGTCCGACAGGAAGCGCCTCCGCCCGGCTGTTGAGAGAGGCTTTGTATGACTCCAGTTTCCTGTAATGGAGACCATATGTTCTCCATGTTTTCACTGTGAGAAATGAGGTTGATATTAATTTCCAAAATATTTGTCTTGCGATATTAATTTCACCCACCCTGCAGATTTATAGTGTGTTCAGTCATGCATGTGGGTGCGTTTTCTTGAGTGTGATGCAGTGATTTAGCGCTGTGCTCAAGGAGTTTGGTTGTCAATGAAACAGCCAAGAGTTATTTGTGAGAAGTAAACACTCATGAAAGACAGTGATCATGCTGGTGGCTCCCGGTGATTCACTGTCCTGCTCATTAACGCTCATCTGGATCACTGTGGAGCCGTCAGGAACATCTGAAGATTGTAGATGGTGTGTGTGTCCATGTTCAGTTATGTTTCTCTAGATGAGATGCTGCATGCCATTCTAGCCTTTTGTAAATGACAGGGAGCAATACGGGGGTAAATGTAATTTATTTCTGTTTCTGTGTGGAGGCTTGACTGATGCCGAGTTTTTTTAATCTGACACTGGAAATCAACAATATCTGATCAATCTGACAAAAATGCTGTAGGGCATGTCTGCTGTCTGAAAAGTTCTCTTCAAAGTAGTGTTCATACAAGGAATGAAGAAACGGCAAGAAAGCATAGCTCTAACGAGCTGTACTGTATGCTTCTGCAAAAGTTAATGTTGTCTGATGTTACTTTTTAACTGATAACATGAATCTATGTTATATTAAATCCACTCTAGCTGATTGATAGAACTGTTGAAACAAAGACTGAGACCGTTTGAGACTGAGCTAATTGGTCTGTGTGTGTTTTCTCTGTTAATATGAAAATTGGAGTCAAAAAGACTGTTACGGTGGGAAATGACAGCAACACAAATCTTCACTTTACACTCCAAGGAACTGTGAGAGACACTGTAAGAAACAATTTGAGTATAACACCCTAACCCTTATATAACCAAACCAAAATTCTGTATTGAGGCGTTGACGTAAATTGGTTGGTGTTGCAGATATAATTAATAGGCTTAGTCATGTCTGCATGAACTGCAGCGGCACTTAATGATTTGTGAATGCTATGAAGGCAGGAGTGTGCCATTAGCAACCACTGGCTGGAAAGTATCAGGAATGAAGCACATATTCTCTGGAAATGAAAAGCAAATAGAGTGAATTGATCCCTGTTTGCTGAGGATATCAAGTCACTCATTAAGCTGAGGTTAGGGAACTGTTATGCTTGTGAAGCAATTCTGCTAAACTAAGCTTTCTTCTCTCTCCCACACTTCCTGACTCTATTGCTCCTGCATTCCCTCTTTGTTTCCCCCTTTCTGCTCATTTTACTCATAGATGGCATCCAACGTCTTCGGTGAATCATTAGACTGAAATAAAGCCCTCCTGCAGCCAGACCTATAGGATATATACAGTATCTTTGAGTTTTATCTGAAACACATCTCAAGATCTCATGCCTAAATAGGTTAAGATTTTAAAGCTGTGTCCCAGATCAGGTCAATGGTTTAATGGTGCGATCAGGCAGGCTGTGTCAACTTGTAAATGTGGGACATATTCACATGGCAACGTCGAATTTACCAAGTGTTTGTGGTGAGGTGGTCATCAGTCACTGCATACTATAATACATCACCCCGCGTAAAAAAATATCCTGTTTGTCGTGTGAGGTATTACAGTTTTTTACAATTGGTAACACATTTCTATATACTGAGTTACTGACTTTTCCAAAACTGTTAAGATGGATCAACTCTTTACATTCATTACACAATGACCTAAAACAATACACCTGGGAAAGGATCTTTTTGCATGTCTGATCCATCCCTGGCAATCTTCTGTTGTTCTGCTGTCCAGACATCCAGCATTCATTGTGTGCAAGAGGGACATCTGATCATGTGGCTGGTGGAGATAAACTTTCCACCTTCATGAGGAAAACATTTCCTCTATTGGGTTGAGGAATGGAGAGTAAGGTGGAAGGAAAAGTGACATCATCCTGGGATGGGCTGTAAACCACTCTGTGACAGGAAGAGATGGTGAAACGCCACATCGTCCCAAACAGTTACAAAACCTTTTGGATTCTGCCTCACTTGCCCCCTTTCCTCACTTGGCACAAGTCTTTTGAGGTCATCAAGGAATTACGAAAGGGGCTCAGTGTCCCAATTAGGAGTTTATGCATTTTAAAAAAACACTGATTTCCTTTTAGTTATGTTAGGTTCTGAACGTAAATGTAACAGTTTTGACAATAGTATGTGTATAATGGAGTGTAAATACACAGAGGTTTGGTGGTGGTTGAGTTTGAGTTCATGAAATGTGAAAGATGTGGTCACTGAATGCACTTTGTGTAAAAGCAATGAAAAGTGATCCACTTAAGTCCATGTTTGTGCAGGAAATGTGATGTATTATGTTTTAATATCAACATTATGAGGAAACGTTAATCAACATATGTGGAGAGTCGCAAAATGTTGATACTGAATGTATCAGTAAAATGTTCACTGATAGCAAATTTGATTTGTTTTCCTACAATATCTGCTTGTAGCAACTACAGCATTTTCAAACTTTTTATGGGTCTGTTCACAGCACTTGGGTAAGGTTAGGGAAAGATCGTGGTCTAAAACAGAAAAAGTCCTTAGAGAGAGACATGAAGGATGGAACCATTTTAACCAAGATTTATCTTTCCTAACCTTAACCAAAGTGCTTTCGTTACTTAAACCTAACTACAAGCGGCAGTCAGGATGTGAACCCTGGTGTCTGTTGTCAAAGTCCTGCACTTTGGATGCACATGATCCCCCAAACCACCTTCCTGTGATTTCTGTGCAGTACATAAATGTAGCACCTCACTCACTTGAAAAAACATTGTCTCAGAACATCATCCAGGCAGCAATTATGTTGCTCACCACAATGTAATTAGGAAAACAAGTTAGTAATATATAAACATAATTTCTAGGAGACAGGGTTGTTCAGGGGGCCTGGGAGATTAGAATATTAAAAAAGAAAACAGGGCCAGTCCAGCACTTCCTCTTGCTTGATATCTCAGCAACCACTGAGGTAACAGAGGAGTGATTACCATTAGCCTATTAATGCTATGGTGAACAAAACAACATTTGGACAAGTTCTATTAGTGCATTGCAATACAGTAGGAAGCATCCAATCACTGATGACTCTGTTGCCACTAATGCGAATTAGTGGTGATTAGTGAATTAGTGATTCAGAGATAATTTCACAGCAGTGCAGTGTTTTGTTGAAACAAAAAAGTGTTCTCAATAAGCTACAAGATAAGCTGCTATGAGGCAGAGTTATAGTTTTGAAATTTTCATTAGTTTTTATTTTCATTTAGTCTTTCATTTTGATGGTTTTTGATTTCAATTTAGTTTTAGTTAGTTTTAGGAGTGCATCGTTTTATTTTTATTTTGAGGAATTGACTAGTGTCAGTTTTAGTTTTTCAAGTATTATGAGGAAAGCCTTGATTTATAGTAGCTGTAAAAAGTAGGATGAAAGAATGCATGACAAAATTATTTTTTTACTGCTAGTTTTAGTTTTAGGACTGTGTATTTCTGTGTTTGGTAACTTTAAGATTATTGAAAAGCGTAACTGGCAAAAAGCTGCTTGAAGCAGCATCTCCTCCCACGTCTCCTTGCTATTTGTAATGCTAAAATAATACTAGTTTAAAATTATCCGTGTGAATAAAGTTAATTTCACAAACAATTTAGATTGAATGCACTTTGCTTCTTTAGTTTCTGTGAAGATGTTGCAGAAGTGTTTGGTCTTAATGCAGGTGTTATTGCCCTTCCTGTTCGCCAGTGTTTTTGTCACCAGCTGTCTCTCTTATGTCTATTCTTGGCCTTTCTACCTTGGTGCTCATGCAGGCTGACAGCCTAACTGCAGTGTGCAAGGCTTCCTATAAAAAAACAACAAAATGCAACCGTTCCTCCGATACCTACCTGTGGTGAAATGTAGCATTTAGGAAAAGAAGCAAGAGCAGGAGGAAAGACAGAAAGGCTACATTGTTTCCTGAGTTGCGGCTTTAGAATGTGATATATGTGTTACAGAAAATTAGATGTTCAAGATTACTGTGTCTGGATGTGAGGGAATATTACTCCACATCAGGCTTATTTAGACCAGTCAGTTTGTTTGACTGAAGCAGTTTCCTTAACAGAGAAAATGAGGCAAAAGGCTTGAGAGCTACGGAAAGGAAAAGCTCATGATTACAGTAGGTATCTTGTCCTCGTCATGTTTCTTGTTTTTGTAAGATTTTGTGTAAAATGATGGGAGGTAACAAGGTGCTTGCATCGCAAAATGTTGTGAGATACTGTATACCATTCATGTATGAACCCTCTCCACATGCACTCCTGACACTGCATTACATGCAAACATGGCTACTGCCTTTGGTTTCTCATTAACTGTTTGCCAATTAGACCTCAGTTCTGCTCAGGCTGTGTGTTCCTGTACACTGGAACTCCTGATTTTAATGGCTTGCTGTATTTTTCTTTGTTTTTTTTTGTAACAGATTTTCTCCCACGTTTTGATCAAATTTTAAAATGGGCTCATTTCATATACTTGTTAAAAATAGTCACTCTAGGCAGTATATCATGACCACTGTCTCCAAGCAGTCCACACAATAACTTTGAGGTTGTCCATTAAGTTGTGGCTACAGCTGTTACGATTGCTGTCGGAGGGACCCAAGAGCAGGCGGAGACCAGGATAGCAAGTAAAAGGAGTTTATTTGATTCGGGTGCAGAGAAGGAATTCAATGGAGCGGGTGATGCAGGATGGAGGCTGGGCCGTGGAGAGAGACACCGAGAAGCAGAGGCACGTGGCTGGCTGAAGGTCCGAGTCGAGCAGAGGTGAGGAATGATTCAGTGGAGCTGTAGATCGTCAGGCAATGAGACTGGTAGTGAGGCAGGCTGTAGACAGGCAAGCAGACCGGAGCACAGGAGGTTGATTCAACAATCTGACGATGAGTGACTGAGGAACCGGGGTAGATATACTGCATGCTGATGAAGTTGATGGGAATCAGGTGTGTGTAATCAATCCAGCAGCCAGGTGCATCAGGAGGAACAGCCACGTCACACAAACACACACACACAGAGACATGGGGGAAGGGAAACACAGGGACAAACAGACCATAACCATGACAACAGCAATGTATACTGTGGAAGAAAATAACCCCCAAACACCAAAAACTCATGCCATTACAGGATATTTATTACAACTTGAGTCTTATTTTCATAGTTTTGGCCAGCATTCCTATTGGTACTAATATAATGTACTGTAGTGGTTTAATAATCTGGATAAACTGTGGGCTTGTTAATAATCTGTCTGATCATCTGACTGCTTGTGTTTCTTGATCATTTGGGCTTTGTTGTAGTGATCTGACTGAACGGAATGTGTCTTATGATAAACTTAACTCATAAGCTGTAACTTTAATATGCTGCACAAACCATTTAACTTTAGAAGTTCTCAACTCCAGGTTGCCCCAGCTGATAACCTCTGTTATGTTATCTGTAACATTACAGTCAGATTCAGAGACATGGAGCAAAACATGTACAAGGAATTAATCTCAGTAATGTGACAAGTAACAAGTACAGGAAGTGACACAGTGACATGCTACAGTCCTATTCTAACTGCCTTAAGACATGCATTTAGACTGTAGATTAAAAATACAACCACTCTCAAAACACACAGTCAGTATCCATAAACGTAATGGAGTGTAGCACTGCAGCAGTGTGAGGCAGTTAGCGCAGTAGTTTGAATAGTGGCAGTGAAGAGAAGCAAGATCAAAGACAACAAATTATTACTGATATGCTTTGAGGCATTTACTGTAAAAAACAGAAATGCTTTTGGAATAAGCTTTGATTCTCTGATAGTTTCATCAGTTGACATCTTGTATTGTAGCTGACTGTTTCTCATGGGTGTCAGAGTAAACATCTCTTTAGCATGTTCAACTCGTTCCAAAGGACTTTGGAAAGATTTGTGTTGCCTCAAATTGCATTCACACATTTGAATAATTTAATTCCAGGTAATTTTCCCCCACCAGATATTCCAGGTTTTTTTTCTCCTTAGAAGGTGTATTCCTATTCAAGGAGAAAATAACTGACAGCCATCTCACAACCTTGGCCATTTGTGCTTCCTTTGTGCTGATAGTCTTAGTAATGAAGAGGAATGTGTGGATTCAGCATACAGAGGGCAACAAATATACTGAGAATGGATTACTGTCCCCCAAAACACACAGGGGTGCTTATCTGTCAGTGGTGCTGGATGAGGCATGCGTTCCAGAAGTGCTCTCGAACATGTCAACAGTAATGCTGGCTGCAGTGATCGGACTGGCGTACCAGTGGCTGGAAATGAATTGTGAATGTGCTGAAGCTTCTGCTTTACCAGTGGAGACTGAATTACTCGGGTATCTGCCATCAGGAATGGCCTAAGGTCATGCAGCCTGCCTCAAGAGAGAGGGAAAATGGTATTCTCAGGAGTGTTACTGACCTTTTCTATTACCATTAACAACAACAGAGAACGGCTGGTCAGACTGTGGAGCAGAACACTTACAGCATCTATGAATGAACCCAGGAGAACAGTCAGGTGTTGAGGTTTTAGAATGTTGGACAACTGAAATGTGCAAATCTTTTCTTTTGTTGAAGAGATTTCTCAGTATATTGCTGCAAGCTGTACTTTGCTTTAGTTTTATGCAAGAATGTTTTGTCTCAAACGTACAACAAACTGGTTAAAATGCACATTGATTTACCTCTTTTTGACACAATTGTAACTGTAAGAATAACCTAGACAGTCAGAAAAAGGTCCAAAAAAATTAATGGAGAAACAGATCCAGTGCAAGTACTTAATGAATAATCAGTGATATCAATGATACTCCTCTGGAGAATAACCACATCACACTTTCATGTGTTTAATTGCTTCATGTTAAAAAAAAAAGCAGAACTGGAGAGATGACAACTGGAACATGCAAGCAGCGTGTTGAGTCTTCAATCAATCAATCAATCAATCAATCAAAGTTTATTTATATAGCACCTTTCAAACAAATCAGATGCAATTCAAAGTGCTTTACAAGCGATTGACAAAACATAGGAAGTTAAAATGGCCATTAGCGACTAATGCACACCAAAACAACCAGATAAGCATAAAAGATAATACAAGCAAATAATAGAATAGAATAATACACAAAATAAATATATAATAATAAAATAGTAAAAATATAAAAAATAAAAAAAATAAAATAAAATAAAAATAAAATAGAATTAAATAAGTAGTAATAATCAGCAATAAAATGATGATAAAAATAGAAAAAGAATAAAATGATAATAATTGTAATGTAATGTCCTCTACTGCTTCTTTTCATCTCTGTATTCGTCTCGGCTTTAGTTTTGCACTGCACACTGCCTACTGTTAATGTTGATATTTCAAGCATGGTGTCATTTCATCACACAGTGCCTCGGTCCCATGATGCACATATACAGTATACACATATGCAAACACTGAAGCATGCACACACACATACACACTTATAATACATATTCCACTTGCTATGAATTACACAAATGATACCTCCCAGATCAATTGGGTTCTTCAAGTTTGAATCTAACAGGCTTATATAATCAACTGTCAGTTGTGTGCATGGCCATGTGTGTGTTTATTTGCAACTGTGTGTGTGTGTGTGTGTGTGAGCTCATCTGTTCTTGGCATGCTGTTGGCCAGTTGGGTCGCTCTGAGTAACGTGGAGCTGTCATCATGACATTGTTTGAACTCTACCTAAGATTAGAAAATAAAGAAGTAACAGCACAGCTACTGCAGCACAGCAAACACGCAGCACAGCTCTGCAGGCTGACGCATGCAGCTCTATATTACACCGTCTATAGCAGTTTTTTTCTCTCTTTTTTAACTCACACAATATTACACTGCTGCTTGACGGCAAATTCTCCCAATTGTGTTTTCTATAAAACATGTAAAAATATGATGTGATGATGTGAAATCTTTAAAAGTTTAATCTCAATTTCAATCTTAAAATAATTTTTTTTAAATCAGCTCATAGGTGAGAGTTATTTTATTACCTCAAGATAGGTCACTACACTGCTTCAGCAGAACACCTTATAAAACACGAGGCCTACCAGATTTACATTTGAAACAATACTATGTTGTTCATTATGTAAAGAAGGTGTTGGAGTCCAACTGGGAAACAAATGCTGTAAACAGCTATTTGCTCTTTGACAAGATGTCAGATGATTGATCTTTTAACCATGTTGGTATCTGGTATCTGAACATTACTGTAAAACATAAGCGGTTAATGACATTAACATGAACATAGTTTGCCTTTTTAAAAACGGATGGTAATTAGTTATCTAACCAAAGTCCAATACAAATTAATTTAAAATGAACCCTTTTTAAGCTAAACATACTGTTTTGGAGTGGAGACAAGTGATAAAGACTAGACACTTATTGAGTCATGTGGGAAACATTTTTAATTAATCTATCTGCAAAATGTCCACTGACACAGTATAGCAACTAAATCATATTTTTACGGTCATGTTTAGGTACTTATAGCACTTTAAATTTAGGGAAATATTGTGGTCTTGGTCAAATATTGAAAACATTAACAGTAAGCACGAGAGAGGATATGTTTATTTTATCATCATTTCATATCATATCATCACAAGTGCTTTTGCTGCCTAAAACTAACAGGACTCAGGATGTGAACTCTGGCATATGGTGTCAAAGTCCTGTGCGTATATATTAGTAATACAGTAGTATATAAATGAAATTTCTACTGTAGAAGGGTTGTATTGTGTCATGTGTCTATGATTAAGTAAACAGAGGTCTGGAGAAAGTAAAGCACAATGGTCAAAAGCATGGGACATATTTGGACTGTATAATTTAGAATCAACAAGTCCTCCTAATTAAACGTCAGAATACTTAATTTGTCCATGCCGTCTAGCAACAAGGGGTAGGTCAGGGGACGTTCATTGTCATACAATAATAAACATGTGGATACGGTCAGGGAGCAATTGTGGTTATGCTTAAAAAAAAACAATGTTGACTGTTGGTTGGAAACAGTAAATGAACAGCGGTCTCCTCTGTTAAAGT
Source organism: Macquaria ambigua (assembly GCA_008360985.2). Taxonomy (NCBI): domain Eukaryota; kingdom Metazoa; phylum Chordata; class Actinopteri; order Centrarchiformes; family Percichthyidae; genus Macquaria; species Macquaria ambigua. The sequence goes on from VMKM01000211.1 coordinate 35,171, forward strand.
CCGATGTTTGTTGACCCATCCATCCATCCTGCCACCCCGACCCCCTCCCTACATGGACTCTTCTATAACGTTGCCTTCCTCCTTTGCTCCCATCATAATTAATATAGCTGCTAGAGGGCTTTATCACTTGAACATAAACATATCTTGTGTTGGGGCACTCAAATGACTGATGTTGTTGTTCTTCTTGGGAGGATATTCTCTTTAAAATAATTGAAATTAATGTTTTTAGCCAAATAAATTAACCACTTTCTGGAGACCAGCATTTTCAAACTCACAGCCTATCACAGGCTGCCTCAGGATTTCCAAAAATTGCACATGCAAATTTGTTGGACAAGATTTTCTCCAGACCTCCATGAGCATTACGGTGCAGTATGAACTCCCCACACACTATATCAGGGTGGCATTGCAATAATAGCACTTCCACCATTTTATTTCTCGTTCAGACTGTTTCAGTCTTTTTAAACCTCAGCATCTCTCACCTTCTTAGTCATTCACTTGGCTCTCAGTCTATCTCTCTCACTCCCTCTCTGACACACACACACGCACATTATAAATATAATTCTTGTGAACAAGGACATGGAGAAGTCTCTCCTCAGTCTTGAACTCATGCCTCTGATCATTCAATTCAATTCAATTCAGTTTTATTTATATAGCGGCATATCATAACACAGTTATCTCAGGGATCCTTCAGAGGCTCCTGCGGATCTTCTACCAGTGTGTAGGAGCCAGTGCACTGTTTTTCACTGTGGTGTGCTGGGGTGGTGGCATCAAGGCTGATCAGACCAGCAGACACAACAAGCTGGTAAAGAAGGCCAATTCTGTGGTTGGGCTGGAATTGGACAGGAAATCAGTCCACTATGTAACTTTGCTTAAATCAGTTAATATACAAAACTAGTTGTGGGTACCATATGTGTACTTCTATTGTCTGTACGTTTTGAGTTAATTTCTCTTGTATGGTCTCTATTTTATTCTATTCTTATTTTATTTTATATACTTATAATTTATCTGTTTTATTTTATATATTTTTTAGTTTATCTGTACTTATATCTGTTTTTCTGCTGCTATAACACCCAAATTTCCCCTCTGGGGATCTTAATATTGTTGGACTGAATTTTGTGAGAGGCTGCTACACATGTTGCATTATGATCCCTATGCAAGATTCACAATATTTCTTCGATGTGATTTTCTTGCTAAACTAATTCATGTATGTAACGCATTTGTGATTTAGCCAATCAAACCACAGCATTATGGTTACACGTTGTTACAGTTTTGTGCAGCAAACTTTCCTAAAGCCCTTACAACATTGTACATAACATCTTGACAGCACCATATGATGTTAGGACAGTGAAACAATATGACAGTATAAAAATTACAGACAGCACAGATACAGAACTTATGATCACACAGGATCACTGTTGCATTTGAACTTCATTTTGTTCATGCTAGAGAGACTGAATCTGGTCCAAACCCTCCTGTCTAAACTGATCAATACAGACAAAATACAAAAGGACACTATACAAATGATTATAGGAAACCATCTGCTTGCACTGCTCACAATAATTAAAACTAAAGATGTTGCAGGTAACACGTACCAGTAAGGGTGGGGTGAAACACGACATAAAAAAACAAGACAAGAAAACAATACAAATACACCTCAGCAACCTGGGGTTGGGAGTAGCTGTAGCTCCCTCAGCCACAGCTGCAGAAACAAGGGGTGCTGTGTCTTGGTGTGGTCCTCAGGACCACCTGTCCCTTCATTTGTGGCGCATCAATCAACAGTGGTCGGTGAAAAGGGTTGGCATTGCACCCCAATGCCCCCACTTGGCAATGGGCCCGGGCTCGCTGGGCCTTGAGTGCCCATTGAGCTCTATTCTTCATCACTCTGCCTCCATTTGCATCATATACAGCACAGAGATGAGAGGGGAGAGAGCAGCAACATGAAGGGAGGGAAATAAGAAAAGAAAAAAGACACGAAAGGAGATAAAGCTTATTAGAGAAAAGACAGAAAGGTGTCATGGCTTCTGCCTCGCTGTGCAGTGCCTCCCACTTCCTCGTCTGGCTGATCCCCTCCCTGCCTCCATCTATGCAACCTCTGCAGTGCTGGCACACTCCCACCTGTTCTGTCAGTAGGGAGGATCTCCTCACACACACTCACACACTCACACACACACACACACACACACACACCAGCAGAGCAGCAGAACAGTCCCTAACCCTGCTCTGGAGATAACCCATCACTTTCTTCAAGCCCTGCACACTTCAAGTCCACAGTGCACAGCCTATGCACACAACACTAACTTTGTGTATGGGCTTGAGAGTGCATGCATGTGTGTTATCTTAAGGGAATTGTAGCAATGATGGACCTCATTTATCATTCAGCATACCAATGAATCTATATTGAAAGCATTTAGATGCCTAGGCAGTAGAAAACGCTTCAGCAGCAAATTAGACAACACCTACCTGTTTTAAAACCCAAGCATATTTTGTTATATATGGTTGTTTTTTTAATTAAATATGCATTGTTTAATGTTTTATGCATTGTGAACAACAAAAGCCAGCAGTGCCCACCAGGGTTTCATCGTACATTAAGACCCTTTTTACCAACTGGTGTTATGTAAATGCTTTTTCATGGCCACATGGGCGTCACTAGCAGCAGTTCAGGCCCTCCCCTTTTCTCTCTCTAATAGTAACACACACATGCAACACACACATTTAAATTGATTTGTTCCGCTCACACAGTTTTGTGTTCCAGATTAATTGATTGTTTGAGTATCAGAGCAAATTTCCTTTTCAAACTTTATTTATTCAGGGAAGTCTGACTGAGGAGGATCGCCCTGACCACACTCACACAGTTACACATATTCACACCTGGAATCTGCCGAGTACAACCAAAGTCTGACCTGCTGGCCACTCCAAGCAACTCCATTGGAGCAGTTGGGGTTTAGGGCCTTGCTCAAGGGAACCTCAGTGGTGGTAATGAGGGAGGATCAAGCGCTGTTTTTTCACTTTCCCCACCCAGATTTATCCTGCTGGCCTGGGGATCGAACTAGCGATCGCTTATATTAACAATAGTGTGATGATATGGAACAATTAAATAGCCTAGACCTTTTTAAATGAATAGCCTTGGACACAGGGATGGGCAGGCAGACAAAGGATCAAAGTCTGATAAATTTCCACAGACATGGGCGCGTTGTAGTCAGTAGATGCATCGGGCAGGATGAAGAGTCATCCTCGCTGGAGGTGGCAGCAGCTGGTTGAGGATCGGGCATCGGGGCTGCAGGCTCTTCTGTAAGGGAGCGGCATTCCGTAGTGAACAGGAGCTTAATGTGGTCTCTTCTGGTTTCTTATCTTACCCAGCACAGCCTGAACTTGGGCAGCGAGACAGCGGCAAGCAACGCATCCTTGGAGTCGAGAGTCACGGCAAAACGACTTTTGATTGCTCCCACAATAATTTCAGGCAGTCCAGCAGTCATTTGCAATAGGCCATGTTTCATTGCCAGGGTTTTGGCCATTAGAACTTCTAGCGTTGGTTGAAGTACTCCATAAAATGTCCTCACTCGCAGAATGTCCAGTGCGACTGTGAAAGGCTTCATAATGCAACAGTATCCTTTGAGAAACTGGTATTCCCTGTCATTCATACATTTAATCTGAAGCTGTGTGCAGCGGTTATTGATGACGGTGAGGGGCATTTCTATGATCTGTGCATAGGCGTCATGGAATGAGTTCCACCCTGCTATTGTGGGGACAATCAGATTTCTATCACTGACCTTTTCCAGGCACTCTGATGCGACTGTGGAGTGGCTGGCCTTAGTCCACAGTGCTGAACTTCTGTTGCTTCTGCTTGCTCACGCACTTGTCCTCAGCCTTTCTCTTCTGCTTTCTAGCAATGTCGTCTCTCTCAGTTAGCTCAGTGTTAGCGTGAACCTTCTCCAGGTGTTTCTTGCTATTTGTCGCTGTAGAGAGTTCCCTGGCTTCCCTAGACATAGATTGCACTTGACTATTATGTTCTTGTCCTTTTCTTCGATAAACTGAAAGTAATGGGAGTATACCCATTTCGAAAAGGTAGTCTGACTCCACAGCCATCACAGCCATCGAATTTCGGCAACAGGAAATTCTTCAAGGGATATTTTTTCTAGTGACCCACTGGTGGAAGTGGCTCAGTGTGGATGCATTCTTAAAAAACAATAAACACTTAATTTCAGGTGGTAACGCGGTACTTGACATAATAAATTATTAATTTTATCGAAATCCTATTAGTAACGATTGATGAGAGAGTAGTACAAAGGAGTACTCCGCTGAAAAGTCTTTTATGTAACACTTACCACTTGTAGACTTGAAAAGTGGACCTGAAAGGTTTGTAGTCAGCTTGGACTAAGTAACACCAGTTACAATTGATTTCAACAGTAACACAGTTTCATAGCGAAGAAAATATTCAAATGTCCACAGAAACCAAAATCATCAAAATATGTCTCAATGTCCAGCTAACTATGGTTCAGACCTACTTTTCAAGCTTACACTCTGTGAGTGTTTGATATTCAACAAAGGCTGCTGGTGGAATATCCCTTGAAAAGTGATCTTGAAATGGCTATGGTTAAGGTTTTGTTAGGTTTAGGCACAAAAACAACTTGATTAGGTTTAGGTGAAAGATCACAGTTTGGGTTCTAATAAGTTCTTAGTTAAGGTTAGGGAAACATTAGATTTAATTAAATTTAATACTCCTTTAAGGTTATGGGAGCTTCATCATCATGGTTACAATAAAAAAGATGTGAGGTTCAGGAACGATCATGGTCTTGCTTAAAAAAACAACAACGTAGACTCACAGTTGAAAGCGGGAAATGAACAGCAAGACGTCAAGATGAAGTCAGATGTTTTTTGATCCATCCAGCCACCCTGACCTCCTTCCTATGCAGATTTTGGCGCTCCTAAACAAAGTCACCTGACTTCCTCCTTTGCTCCCCTCATAATTGCTATGGCCGCTAAAGGGCTTTATCCATGACTGGATCAAGAAAGCTGCCACCACTCAGCCTTGCTGCTAATGTGTCCCTGTGGCCAGTCACAGTACTGCAACAAAATAATTTTCTGTAGCCCAAAAAGCATTTTCCCCATAGACTGCCATCCTTGTCCAGTACTAATAAACACAAATGTGCTCATACAATGGGGGATCAGAAGTTACATGACATATTACATCCTGTTATTTCCACTGATAGTTATATGGATTATCTACTATTATATGATTATTATATGAGACATTCTCATATAATTGTGTATAATGAACACATGTGTAAACACAGTGTTAGGCCACGTTAGGCGTTCTTTACACTTGACTAATTACTTGTGTTGACTTGAGTTGTGGATGCACATGGACTTGATCATTAGTTACTCTCCTCCAGCATGTGAGCAGTTCAATTAAATCGGCATCAAGTGAGTGACAGATGTTCCTAAAGCACGACCATCCGAGAGCAACGCAGTCCCACTGCTCGTTTGGTTGTACTGTGCATTCATTTAAAGCACTGTTTGTGTTGCTGTTTGAGCTATTTATAACCACAATATGTTACTCCTCATCCTTATTCATTCATGTTGCCCACCTGTATTGTTTTCCCTGCTGAGACAGACTGGAGAGCGCTCCTTAGCTGTTTGTGATTCAATTGGTCTGTAGGTGAACTGCAGACAAGGAGAAACCACACTGAAACAAGACTAGGTCGAAACCTGTGGCTGGACCGTGTATGGTCATTGTGCTAACTTGTGGCCAAATTGTTACAGTGATAATGATAGTGTCTATGTTGTGAATTCCTGGATATTAAATGTCCATCCACAATGTTCTGTAGTGGTTCCAGTTATATTTGTTCTAAAAGTGTAGTAAAGTAGAATATCGCATGACATGGTTAAGCTAGGTTTGAGTCAAAACATTTTATAAATGCAGTTGCAAGAACAATACTTTCCATTCATATCTTAAGATGTTTGATTTGAAAGAGAACTTATAATGAAGCAAATGAAACTGTAATAGTAAATGTTAGAGTTTATTAATTAGTCAGTATATTGTACAGTTTATTCAAGGTGAAAGGTATGAGTAAAGTTGAAAGTATTTTTCTGTGTTTTTATTGGGACGTGTATGAAAAGTATACATGATATAATTGGTGTGTAACAATATATACATAGTAGGATGATTAATAATGATGTAGGTTAATGACAGAGATTAAAGATGATGTAGTTGGGTTGTTAGGAAAGGGGCAGGGATGCAAACAACTCGCTTTTTGGCGAATGTCGCTTTTTTAATGTCAGTTTGGGTGACTTGTGTGAATTGTCCAGATCCAAGGAGTTTTTTTTTTTTCTCTCCCTGCACCGTATGGCTCATTTTGAGCAGCAATTGAATTTATATTGTTTTGACTTTTAACATCATTAGCTCTGTAGGTTATGTATGTTATGTCTTTTTAGCTAACGTTATTGTACTCCGTGTCAGAGCAGCTTCTTTTACACTAGATTTCCACTTGTAAAATAAACTCGACGGATCCCATTCATTTAGTTGGCCATACAGCGAGAACAGTCCACTTTCCATAAGCGCCGGCTGCCGGTCAAACTGCCAACTAATCAGTCCAGCCAGCTACTTTATTATATTCATTTTTGATTCTAATGAAATAGTTCTAATTAACAAGTTGCGAATCGCTATGTTACATTTTACAACCACTAGCCTAAACTTCAAAACAATGTGAGCATGATGATAAAGAAACATGCCTATCTTGTCTGTATCAGTCCCGCCCCCACAGATGTTTATGGGCTTAGTGAATGAATGAATGAATGAATGATCTTTATTTACATTGCGCTTTTTACAGCAGAGCCATCTCTAATTTGCATTGCAAACACACACTAAAACAAGCAATGTTGTCAAAGTAACAGGCCTGTGTCATGAGGAAAATGTAGGCTATGCTGATCAGCCTCACACTGCAATTTTACAGTTTAAAATGTCCTAGAACGCTTTGGTGTTTTTTTGATATTGACCAATAATGCAAGCTAATGTCAGATGCCCCAAATCATGTTTAAAAAATGAGATAGGATGTAATGGAACTTCCTGCAGTAGGCTAATATATATGATCAAGTATCACTGTATATGATGGGATAGCGGCATTAGAATGTGCCAGAGGCCACCAAATTTGGACTTTTACGGCCAGACATTTTCTCCAGGGGGGCATGCCCCTGGACGCCCCTAGTTGGCTACTTCATGTTACGATTACTAATTAATCGTAATCTAACATGAAGTTAGGTGTAATTGTTTTCAATATGTTGATGAGTTTTGTTTCAGAGGTTCCTGTAGTATGGTAATCCACTTATGAGCTGTAAAGAAGGAAGAAAACAAAACAAACAAACAAGCAAGCGAGTACCAGCAAAACACATATAAACCAATTTAGGTAAACAAAGACAAGATGTTGATAACATTTGTACAGCGTATTTATTCTTTTATCTCAAGTGTAATGGAAATTGGTTCATGATCTAAGTAGTAGATCATGATTGAGTTTGCTTTTTGGTAGCCTTGATTTAGTGTATTGGTTGTTATGTCTGTATGTTAATAAATCCCATGGCTCTGGTTGTTTTAAAGGTGTTTCTCTGTGGTTGATTTGGGTCAGTGGTCGAGGGTTTGTTCACCCTATAGGGCTGCCTGAGGGTGGGGTGTGACACTGAAGCATGTAATTCTATTAATTCACCTGGAAGTTGGTTTACTTTAGCACTATTGATTGTACTGACTATTTTGTTGGTTCCTGTAACCAAGAAAGTGTTTTCTGGCAAATCAGGACCGTTTCTGGCATGTATTCTGGTTTTATGGTGTTCTATCCATGTCTGTGTGTTTGTCTATTCTAATTCTATTTAGTAAATCAGCATAATGTCTGTCCTCACCGTCTCTGTGGTTTGTTTTTAATGATATAACTTTTTTTTTTTCCAAAGGGGAATTGCATGTAGCATTTTGGATTTCTCATTTTTGAATATGAAAAACACCAAGAGGATGTTTTATTTGAAGGATATCTCCAAATACAATACGTGCAAGGCCTCCAAATGGTAAATAGTTTTGAAAGATGTCTGGAAAGTCTAAAATGGAGCTGGTGGCCTACAACTTGTCTGATTTTACGACAATGATTATCTTTAATTTTGTCACCCATAGGTTATTGTTGAAAGGTAATTGGAAAGCTGAATGAATGGTTGGTTGTTTCTGAATATTTCTTCTAACATTTGTGTGAGGACATAAATGACATGGCTTTTACCTGCTCCAGCGCCTCTATGAACAATCAACAGAGGAGGAGTAGGCCGAGCGTTTCCATGTTTTCCCCTTTGGTATTGCCTAGCATATCTTACTCTATTTTGTCTATAGTCAGTGAGGATGGTTGTGTAAGGTGTAAGAATAGTTTGTAGATTTCACATTCTCCAGCTACAATGGACACATCTGTTCTGAACTGTTACAGTTTAAACACTAAGATTTACAGTTTTTCATAATTGTTTACACATGTTTTCTGAATCTTTGGCTCATTTTCTCAAAACACAAAACCACAAAACACTACAAATCTCTAGCAAAAGCAAACACTGCAATCAAAACTGTTTTCTTTCCAAAATGGCTTTTTGCATCAAAATGACACACATGTCATCATATGAATAGATCTTTCTACCAACCAACAACACACTGATCAACACAAAACACTACTGTGAATATCTTCTCAGTAGGTTTATGCCTTTTGCATTTTCAGTGTTGCACTGTAGCTGGTTGTAAAACATTGTTACAGTAATGCATATCTACTCAAATATATAAATAAAACACACAAATGCAATACAGTAACAAAAGTTTATTTTCCCCCCAAAATGCTGTATTTTGGAACACGTGTTTTGTATGTAACACTTTACATACTCAACAGGAGAAAACCAGGAAAAACATTCAGTGAGAAAGGGTATTCTGTAAAACAATATAAATAAATGTCATTTTTTCAAAACTCTAAATACATAAAGACAAAAACAAATGCAAAATGTAAGAAAAACATCCTGACTCCTGTTTTGGTCTGGCCACAGCACCTCATCTACGTCACAAGCTATGTTCTCCCTGGCTAAACAGCGGGGAAAGAATCTTCTGGAATGACAGATCCAGCCACCGAAAGCCCCCACATCAACTTCACCACATGCATCCTCCATTGCCTGGAGAAGAGGGCATGCGTGCTAGGGGATGACGGTCATACACCTTCCATCGCCATGCCGAAAAAAACTCTTCAGTTGGGTTTAGGAATGGGGAATATGGTGGGAGGTATAGAACAATAAATTGTGGGTGGTTGATGAACCAGTTGCGGACCAGAGCAGCCAGGTTGAAAATCCTGTTGTCCCAGATGACCATATACCTGGGCTGCTCTGGTCCACCCCTCGGCTCAGCTGGAATGAGGAGGCCCTGATCTCATTTGAGACAACTTTCCTTCCTCGTCCTTGTCCTCTTACTCTCACTCCTTGACCTCTCGCTCTTGCTTCACCATTGACTTCCATTTTCCTCTAAAACAGGAGAGCTCATTTGTGACCTTTTCATAGTGCTAAAGCTCTGATTTCTAAGTGAACAATTAAGCAACTAGTGTTTACACCTGTGAGGAGTGGGTGTTGCCATTGGTAAATAAAGCTTGGCATTGTGATTGGTGCAAGAGATTTTAACTTTGAATGTTGTGCCTAATGTAGAGAACTGTGTGTAGTGTTTTGCAAAAAGTGTGATTTAGAACTGAAAACTGAGTGTAAAGCAGAAATTGTGCTTGCAGTTTTGCAGACTTGGTTCAGGGTTTTGGTACACGAGTTTCAAGTTTCAGTGACTGCGTTTCAAGCTCCAATTTTAGTGTGTAAACAACTGTGAAAAACTGTAGTCAAATCTCTTTTTTGTGCTGCTTTTTGTTTTGCTGTAAATAATCTATATTGAATTGGATCTTTTCTAGCATTCCTTTGTCTTGTAGCTGCCTGCAATGTTTGTCTATAGTTCCTAGGGGATCTTTTTCTAGAATTTGTTTTTTTATTTTGGCAAATACTTGATAGAAAACATTCTTAGCAGGAAAAAAAGGTGGGGTGTAGGACCATTGTTCTGCTGAAATAGTTCGGTTGGCCCGACAAGTTTAATTCTTGGATTTTGGAAAAAGACATGCAATTCCTAAACTGAATGATGACCATTCTGTGTCATACTGGATAGTTGTGAGCACAAAGGAAAAAGTGAGTATGGGTGGTGACAGTTTTTTTGCAACGCTGCGTAGCATTGTGTCTTTATCTGTGTACCCTCAAAACAAAATATGGAATTACAGAACAAAGCTTGCCAAGCCTATCAACCTCAAGGATTGAACCATATGAGGTGGGGTTGATACACCTGACATCTGCTGCAAAAAATATTGTCAGTGATGGTGTTACCAATGTAGCCAGATCCACCATGTCAAGACAACAAGGATCAGGACTTGTGATAGCAGTGACACATGCTAATGTAAAATGCCCAATTGATCATGTCTGTCAGAAAAAAAAAAAACTTCTATTCAGGTACCAGAGTCTCTAATCAAGACAATTAATTTTTGGGGCAGATCATCATTGTCATGTGCTTTGTTGATAATGAAGCTTCTACTGGTACCTATACCCATAACCTGTTTAGATTCCAGCACTATGACACTGAGTTTTCAGCTATATATGCCAATGGGCATACATACCCTGCTAAGCCATGTCAAAGAGGCTCATCGTCAACTAAATAACAGTTTTACCAACCTCTGACACATAATCCTAAGAGGTGCTCATATAGGCAAAAGAAAATGGTTGGACTTCTGAAGCTGAACTAAGATTCCTATATAATGAAAATCCATGAATTGCTTCTTTCTACATGCTTCTGAAAAAACATAAATGTGTGGTTAATCCCTCAGGTATACCTGTGATATCAGGCAATGACAGCCTTACTGAACCAGTGTCAAAGTATATTAACTATTATATTAAACATTCTTACCCTCACTTTCTGCCTATGTTTAAGACACTCCTGATGTGCTCAGCAAGGTCATGCAACTGGAAAACATAGGCACAGAGACCTTTGTAGCCACTATGGATGTTAAATCATTGTACACAACCATAGAACATAAACAGGGCCAAACACTTTTTACGTGCTCAGCCAGAATTTGAAATGCCACCCAGTGATTTCTTATTGTCACTGACAGAATGGACTTTGACTAATACAGTTTTTTGTAATACACATTTTTGAAAACACCCAAAGTGCAGAACACCTCATATATCCTGCAAAATGAAGCACTGCATTCAAAACTACATAAAACTACATAAACACTTCATCAAAATCAAACTTTTGCACCAAATGGCACACACTTCATTCATATTACCAACCAACTACACACTGTTGTGCTCAATCAAAAGCACTTTCATCTTTGGTGGGCTTTGTCATAATAATAATAGTTCTGTATGTAGAGAATTCTGCAGAGAGATTGTTCAAATCTACAGAAATATGTGCAGAAACATATACTGTTGAAACAAAACCTTTTATTTGGTGAGCTTACCTGAGGTCTATTTGTAGTGCTAAGGCTCAGACTGATTGGAGTTCATTTAGTGTATGTGTTTTCATGTGTGTGTGTGTGTGTGTGTGTGTGTGTGTCACCAGTTTCAGGTATATTTTTCATTTTGAATAGAAGTGTTTTCCCAATGATTGCAAGAGATTTCATTCTTGAACGAAGTGTCTAATGTAAAAAACAGTGTAGTGTTTTGCAAGAAGTGTGTTGCAGAATTGCAAAAAAAGTGCAAAGCAGAAAATATGTTTGTACTTGTGGTGCCTTTGTTTAAGGTGTGGTTACAAAAGTTAAAGGTTTTGATGCTTTTGTCTAAGCATTCACTTTCAGTGTGTAAACAATCGGAAAAAAATGTAATGTAGTTTTGGTGAATCAAGCAACTGCTCAACACATTCTCATGAATTACACAATAAAGGTGAATAAAAGGAGTACATACAATGTTTTTCAATTCATTTTAGGCTGAGGGAGCGCTGCTCTGCCAAAAACACTAAACATCAGCAGTATTATAAACAAAGATGCAGAACATCACCGCAGCAAAGGAAATACACTCTGTGTCTCTCCCTGTACTGTCACAGTTGTGTGCTCACTCTGTTTAGCTGATTAGCTAATTTGTTGAATTTTAAATGTTTATCCAGGCCAATCTTTGCAGCAAAGGATGCATCTCCCTCATTATCATCAAATATGCCAACAATGATCAAAGGAGACTCACCAGGCTGATGTCTTGTGCAGGGCTTCAGCAAGGTTTGAATTTCTGAACCTCTTCCAAGGAATTTATCTCTTATTTTTAGTGTAATCATTTAAATAATTTACATGTATAGAGGTTCTGCTGGATTTAATGAAGTAGTGCTACTGTCTCTGAGGCCTAACAAATGCAGTGGAGTGTTTGTGAGTCGGTGGAAATACTGTTTTCTCTGTCTCTCCAGTGACTCGCCGGGCAATCCTTTGAAGTTTTCTGTTTTCACTTAATGTGCTGTTGTTTGTCTTGAAATAGCAATGTTAATTTACCACTATGCTACTAATGACTATATGAAGTTTTTTGGAGATGCAGTTTTTACTTAACTTCTGAAAACTACTTTGTCATATTTAAATCCATTGTTTTTGAAAAGATTTGTGGATGGCAAAATAATGGCAAAAATGTCATCCAACAGTCTCATGTTATAAATTAATCTGATATGTGGCTCTGTTGGCATTTGAACTAGACGAACCTTTTTGAAGCTTCATATTTACAAAAGTATTTTCACACATAAATATTTGCTTCTTATTGCATTTATCTGATTTAATGACCTTATGAGAATAAGTGATTGTGCTCATGTCAGGATGATAATGCTGGGACATCAGGCAGTTCAGGTACTTAGGTTATGTTATATTCATAATGCTGTATTTTTTAATATTGTTTATGTTATTAGGCTACAGCATGAAAAACAATCAGTAAATGTTTCTTTAGTTAAAAAAAATATCTAAATGAGCATTACCTTTACCTGAGCAGTTAATCCAAATTACAATTGTTCAGAAAGACTTTAAATTTCCATTCCTACATTTTTAACATTTACACATATTCTTCACATAACTCCTAATTATCCTAAAAAGGAGGTAAGTATTGCTAACATCATCAAGTATTAAATATTTATAGCTTTAAGTGAGTGAGTGAGTTGTGCATCTAACATGCTCCTACTCTGCTGCTTCTTGAGAAGAGATAATGCATGGTAAGCTTCCTGATGCTCTAAATTTTTCATAACCCCCAGTCAATTTATATTCAGTGTGATCTTAATGAAAAGCTGCAATTTCATTAATCATTGTCTTTGCCAGGCATTGGCTGCTGAAAGGACTTCATCTATGCAGTGTTCACTGCGGATGGATTTTTGCACTTCTTGCTCGATTCTAAACTAATCAATAACTTTTGTTAGCAGAGTGGCCTCAATACTATTTGTGAAATACAATAAATACATCAAATATGACAATAGATAATGACATTTATGTGATTAGTGTTGTTGTGTTCATTATTAAATAGGAGGAAAACTCTCTTATGTTGCTTTGTCTGGATTATGATGCTGGACTGTCCTCCCAAGACAAACGACAGCATCAAAGCAAACAAACAAAACAAAATGTTAGACTTTGACACGAGACTGCTGTCGACTGACTTCCTGACCACGATGGTTCCCTAACCTTAAGCAAGTAGTTAAAACCTAAACAAGAAAACAGCAATGTGCCGTGCTAGAGAGCAATGACAAGCAATGTATGTTTTCATTTTAATATGGAGGACTTGTTTGTTCTTTAAGAAACAGCAGCTTCTGTTATTTCACATCCTCTGTGTCCCTCTCTGTTTTACAAAATAGGAGTAAGCACACACATCCAGACCAAAAAAGAGGCAGGTGCTGAGCCGAAACAGAACATATCACAAAATAAACAAATACATGGCTCGCACACCGCAGGGCTCCAATATTCGCTATTTATTGCACCAAGGTGACGTTTCGAGCACAGCTGCTCACCATCAGACTAATGTGGCAATGTACGGCGCCATCTTGTACACAAGATACAGTCACATGATATGATCATGTGAACCAAGTCTCTAGTGTGACATAGCAGTAGCATACCTTGCATAGACAAAACACACATACATACAGTATATATCTACACATACACATAAATACATCCATGTACATACATACACATTTATAGAGTACCAAAATCAATAGTGTCAGGTAACACTCAGTAAATATCCCCAGAAAAAACAATTAATATAAATTGGATCCCTCTCTTTTTTAGCCTTATGAGGATGATAACACAGCAATATTTTATGTGAAAACATTGTGCAGCTGTACCAACAGGGCAAAGCGAGCAACTAGAAGCCCAGAGGATCCAGAAGTCCCAGGTTCACTGCTTGTCAGTTGATTTTGTAAGTTTGATTAATAGCAAATTTACTAGGGAATCTACATCACTTAGGAACAATATTAACTAAACTGGCAACTGGAAATTTTAATTTCTAGCCATGTAGTGCTACAGGAATGCAGATCGTGCAAAGACAGCATAGGCAGCAAAATAAGTACAATTATCAAAATAAGTACAATTATCAAAATCAACAGCCACATTAATTGAGGCAAGCGATTGGGTGTGCACTGGTGGGGGAGATGTTTTTCAGGCAGCAGCTAGTGTGGGTTTTAATAAGCTGACAGTGTTTCTCTGTACAGTGGAAGGTTTCTGGAACAGCTGGTTGTCTATTTGGAGAGAATAAGTGGCAGACTTCAGTCTTTCACTTGAGTGGGAGGAAAATCTAACTAATGGAGAATGTGGGGATCCTTTTCATTATACATCTGTATCAGTCAGCTCTCTGAGACACAACATGACACCACAGCTTGTTTGGCATTTGTTTTTCAGGAGAGGTTCTTCTCCTGTGTGTGGCTGTTGGAGATGGTTTTTGATGTTTTTGGCCTCAGACATGTAAAGAGTCCATTCACCAAAAAGGAGAGCTTTTTGGTGAATGGACTCTTGCTGTTGGTAATTGGATCCAATAGAGTAATGTAGTTTATCTTGAAGGACAGATTGCTGAAGTGACTGATGCTGAGCTGTATGGAAAGTGAATAGTTGCTTTTCAGCTTGTGATAAATGTGGAGAAAAAATATGACTAATATGGACAAGATAAAAAATAAACTATATAATAGCAGTTATTGTTCCATCCAACGAGAGCAGGAAGAAACATTATACAACAACTGAAATATTACGTGACTTTTTTTAAAGCTGTGTGACCTCAAAACATTTGATCATATAACTGTTTGTCTTTCATCTGTTACAGTGCAGGCTATGAAAGCATGTTTTAAAGCTTAATTTCTGGCCATTTCGCTCTCATCGTGACAACAATGTGAGCTGTTCTCCTCTTCTTGTTTCCTCCTGACCTTCTCTTCCTCCCTCCACTGTCCATTACACCTTGGAAGGCGCTTCTCAGCCTGCTTTGGCACATTTGTGAGGATTCACCACATTGAGGTCTGTCCCAAACCAGTTAGTAAAGATTGGAAGTGGATTATAAGACCCTCCAACAGTTAGTCACCCTTGCTGACTTATGATATTCCACTACCCCTGAACAGAAGCACATTTGACAAAAAAAATGCAGAAATTATTTTAGTTAAGTTTCAGCCCTGCTACTTTATCAAATATTATATTAGACATACACATAAAACATTTCCATACACTGTCTTTCTGTGGTGTTTAACTTTGTCCCTAAACTCATTTGTCTTGTACCTATACTCAAATACATCAAATAACAACATTTGCATGTAGTCCTTGTTTTGGGGATGTTATGTATTTACAGGGAAGTGGCACATATGGCTGTGCAAGTAAAGCATCTGTCAGTAACCATGGTGACAACTGATTCCTGTTTACGGTGGGGAATGGCAAGTGCTCCACAGTTTACTTGTTTATTTTTATCCTTGGCCTTAATACGCAGATCCCTCCACAGCTGTGAGTGTGACTTCATGCAGAGTGACACTTTGTAGTGAAGGGCCCCTCTCCTTCTCACCTGTCTCGCCTATTAAGTTCTCTACTTAAAGAGGAGAAATCCAACCTCAGATGACTCCAAAGTTGTCTTATGTACATATTGTGTCATCTTAGCTGCTAGCTAGACACTGACTATTCTTATAAACAAACAAACATTCAGTGTTTCTGACTAAAATGCATTTCTACTGTGCACCCCTGGTGTCACCATGAGTAAATCTGTACTCTCGGTTTGAATCCGAGAGCACAGTTTATAAACCATGCACACGGATTTATAAACCGAGTACAAATTTATACATGGCTCTTTTTTTTCTCAGCTGACCCCAGGGTGGCTCCATACATTTCCTTCCTCAAAATTTGAAATTTTGAAATCTATATTATTTACATCCATGTTCTCTAGCTAGCAGTCCCAGCAGTAGTGCAATATTAGCAAGAATGTAGATTGTGTCATTGTGTCCATGTGCTTGTGCTTGTGCTTCCTCATACATGTGTATCCTTGTACATGTGTCCCTGTTTGCATGCAAATGATACAAACAAAAAGGAGAACCTGCTCATAAAAACTTTGCTCCATAGTGGTCAAAAAGTTCACTGCTCTAAATTGTGGTGACTCTGTTTTTAGCCTACAAAAGCTGAGAAGAGATCTCAGTGGAATCTCATTCCTTATTCTGCTCACATTATTTGAATTTCAATCCATCCTACACCAAAATAGCAAAAGGGTGATTCAAGTGGGAAAACTCATGGAAAGAAAGAAAGAGAAAACATGAGTGTTCTCTTGGCTGCTTTAACTTATATTCTTCTATCCTATTTGGCTTGATGAGCTTGGTTTTGAACTCATCCCCTTTTCTTTTTTTTACCTTTATCTTTGAGCTGGCTCCTGAATGTCCTCTCAGTTTATGTCTCCTCTAAATTCTCTCTGTATTTGATGAAATGAAGGTTTGGCTAACATAGTGATATAGCTCTGAGTACAATTGTAGGCTATAAACTGTATGGTGCTCCCCATAAAGTTAGCGAGCAGGTTGGGCTGAGTGTGTTAAAAGCCAAGAGGAGCTGTAACATTTGCCTAGATGACAGAATCAGTCGTGTTCCTACTTACTTTCAACGTGGCTTTCTTGTATTTTGATAAGTGTGACATTACTGAGCATACTGCATATGTCCACTGTTGTTCTTAATAGTGGTGGACAAATGGCTGGTATATGTCCTCACACCTGGCACTACAGATGGCATCCTGCTGTCCTTGCTGTCTCTGCTCTTGCCCCTGATGTCAGGACAGTCTGTCTGCCTATTCCATCCCAACTCCCAGTCTTAAATTAACCTCAACCACAAAGGATCCCTATTGGCATCTGCTGAGTGCTTTGAGATTCATACTGCAGCTATTGTTGCCACTTGCCTCTTTTTGACCTTAGTCATCCCTTGAAATATTGTCTTTCATTGCTGCAATGAATTTTGGCTGCTTTTAATAGCATACTTCTTAGTACCAGAGACACTCCAACCTCTTTGTTTGATAACTGCTAATTGTGTCTGTGGCACAAACTACAGTGAAGTATAGGCCCTTATAGTAACCTTGAGACGACTCCCTTGTGGATGATGACTATTGTGAGCCACGTAGGAATCAGTGCAGTGTTGTATCTGAAATCCAAAATAAATTTTGTTTGATATAATTCTCATATGTCTTGATCAAAACTAGAAGGTTCAGTCATTAATGAAGCATAGCTGTATTCTCAGCTATGGGAATATGGGTTTTAGAAATACTGAGGTCATGAATCATAGCCCTGCTAGGGGCCCCCAGGGCTGTGTTTTGATTCCCCTGCTGTACTCCCTGTACACACACGACTGTGTAGCCACTTTCGACTCCAACACCATCATCAAGTTTGCTGACGACACAGCTGTGGTGGGCCTGATCACAGATAACAATGAAAAGGCCTACCTGAAGGAAGTAGAAGACCTGACCCACAGGACCTAAAACCTACTCCTGAACGTCAGCAAGACTAAGGAACTGATAGTGGACTTTGTTAGGGCTGCCCCCTAATAGTTGACCAAAGTGTTGGTGTTTACACCGCTAGCACAGGAGCTTTGGATTGCCAGGAGGAGGAGATTTTCAGGCATGTGGTGAGGTGGACCCAGTGGGGAATGCTGACGGGGAGCGGGGCCGGATGGGCACCAGAACCAGAGCTGGGCGAGTGGGCAACGGAACCGGGCTCAGCAGCCTCCCAATGAACACAGGCCCGGACTAGACGGAAGTTTGAAGAAAAGCAATACAGTACCAAGGTGATTTACAGCGGCTCCGACCAGGTATCCTCTCAAATACTGAGGAATTTCTACTCCTGCACCAATCGAGAGCATCCTGAGGGGAACATCACTGCCTGGTACAGAAACAGCACTGAACAAAGAGTGGCTCTTTTGGCTGAACATACAATAGGCGGTGCTCTACCCTGCCTAAAGGATATTTACACCAGGCGCTGCAAGAATAAGGCTAGGAGAATCTATTACTATTATTATATTACTATTACTATCTAATACTATTCCTAAACTATTTAAAGAGGTACTGCACACTTAAACATGTTTTTTGAGCTGTAAACTAAATGATATGACTGTGATGAAACACGTCAATACCGGTGTCAATATTGACATTTCTTACCAAATGTATAAAAATCAGCATTTCATGGTGTCACAGCCCAGCTCAAAGGCTGTGGCAAAAACGGAAGACACACAGGTATACTAAACACCAAAGTAATTTATTAATCACAAAATAAGCAAAACAAATAAGTCGGAGGAATCTGTAAAGTCAGTAGTGTAGGGAGTGGATGAGTGAAAATGTGCTGTATGGATGTTGTCCTGTGAAAAGCAAGAAAAGGCAACAAAGGTAACAAACGAAACAATGCCAAGGTGTGTGGTGTGAGGAGATCTACCCCCAAAGGACTGGCTGCTGTTCTGGCTATATGCATGGGGGCACACCGGGCCCAGGTGTGTCCCATGCTGCTGATTAACCATTCAATTGGTTGGCAGCCCTGGAAACAGGAAAAGCCACAGCAGAGTGAATCAAGCAGAGGGGCCGTCACAATGGGTTTAAAATGAATCAACATGCCATCTACTGTTTTAAATCAGATCTGAACCTGCGAGACCAATGCTGGCATAGTCAACTGGTTGGGACCTGTCTATGTCATGACATTTATATAAAAAAGTTTCTCCCCCTGTCTCCTGACCCACACACTACATAGCCACGCCTCCTACAGTTGTTGTTCTCTCACATTTTTTAAATTTGCTGGGAGAGAGATGGTTCTAGCTGAATTTGAGGGTGGAGTTAGTAGTTACACATTACATTATTTTTAATGCACAAATTCAAAAAACTGGCATGATTACATTTCACTGTGATTGTACCTTATATGATTATATGTGACAAATAAACTTGATTGATTAATAAGATGCAGACTTGTAGTCCCTCAGGGCTCTCTGTGTTTCCCTCCTTGACTAAACAGTGAATTGCTTCTGCTCTGGACAAAATACAAGGAGCAAGGTGGGGGCAAGCAGCCATTGATTACATTAGTGGATTCCCTCACTCTCTACATCTCTCCCATCCCCCTAACTCACTTAATCAACTATTTTGCTTTTTTCTGCCTTTCACTCTCAATTTATCCACCTTGCAATGTACCTTGTCAGTGTCAGCATGTCCGTGGTAAAAAGACATCCAGCATCTTTACACTTGACATATTAATTCTTATTCTTTAATCACCTAAGATTGTAGGAGAATTTCCTTTAAATGTAAGTGTCCTTGAGCAAGGCACTTAATCTCTTTAAACCTTATCACTCATTGTTACTAAGCCCAAAATTCACATCACTCAACATTACAAACTGGCATGGGATGTGCACTGCCTAGGAGAGGAGGGCTCTGCAGCTGGTGATTAAAACCACCCAGAACATCATTGGTACTGATCTATCGAGCATCAGTGATACATCTGTGTCTACACAGAGCCCAAAGGATACTAAAAGACAATATCCACCCCAGCCACAGCCTGTTCACCCTGCTGCCGTCTGGCAAGTGATACAAGTATCCACTGCCGTACCACCAGACTACAGAGCAGTGTTGTAGAAAAATCCTGTCTACTTTAGGTTCTTTAATAAAAGTCAAAATCAGTATATCTGTGAATACAAGTTTTATTTGTGTGCATGGAGAGAGTACTAAATAATAACCACAGAGCAAAGTGAGCAGTATCTAAGTAGTCTCTGAGTAGTCTTGCGTGAGTGTCGAGCTTCAGTCTCCACTCACACCTTTTCTAGGTATACAGATGATACAGCCTTGGTGGGGTCCTAAAGCCTGACAACTTATCCTTGTATGGTTTTGAGGAAGAGGCAGGGAACTTAATTAAATTGTGTTCTGACAATTTCCTTGAGGTTAATGTGACTAAAACAAAGGAAATGGTAATAGATTTTAGACGAAGAAGAAGACCCACTCACCAAGGTCAATAATAAACCCTCTGAAAGAATTAATACTTACAAATACTTAGGAATGGAGATTGATGACCAGCTGAAGTTGTGCTACTGCGAAGGTCAAAAAACTGCAACAGCAATGTTCTCCTTTCGGAAATTGTACAGTTTTAATGTTGAGCATTATGTCTTGCAACTGTTTTATAAGGCTGTCCTACAGAGCATCCTGTCCTTGGCCTGGTTTGTGTGTGGTACACTGGTACTTGCCCACCAGGATGCGAATGTCTCAGGCCCCTCCTACATCCAGGAGATAGTCAAACCATACACCCCAGCTCGTCCACTATGCTCTGCTACTGCCAGCTTGCATATGACTTATGACTGTCTGCTGTCTTGGCTCCACAATGGTGGAACAAGCTCCCCATCGACATCAGGACAGCAGAAACTGTATACACCTTCCGTTGCTCTGTTCAGACTGCACCTTGGCCTATAAAAAAAATGAATTAATACATTAAAAAAAATAAAAATCTCTTTATTTCTTATTGTTTAAAAATGTAGCACTTGAAGCAGTTAAGCATATTTAAAGAAGTTGATATTCTTGCACGATTCTTGCAATTTTTGGGTTGTATCCACATGGTTGAATGCACTTATTGTAATTCGCTTTGGATAAAAGCGTCAGCTAAATAAATGTAATGTAATGCTGAGCTTGATAAAAGTGTTGTGACATTTGGAACGTTTTTTTAGCACGTTAATATCAAAGCAATATATGATAACAAATCATTGTTATCAAGTATGGAGGAAGAAAGTAATTACACAGAATATTTGACTTAGAGCATATCTTGTGTTGTGACATATCAAAAGCTCGTAAATTCAGTATATGTTCCCATACCAAAAAGTGACATTTATCTGAGAGTGTTGTTTGTAATGCAATGCAAGACTCATGACCACAACAGGAGAGACCTAGGGCTGTTGACAGTATTCCTATTTGTATGTTACACTGGAACTGCAACGGAACTGTAATAGCTTTACTGCAATACTAGTATTAGTTACACTAAGTGTATCTGTGAATCTAAATGGTTGTATTGGCCTTGGCGTGACTCTACACACACACTGTCTAGTGGGCTACTACAGCTTTCGGTTATGAGCAAGTTAGCGAGTGGATGCTAATCAGAGTTACACAACCTTGCCAAGCAAAGGAAATACTGTTTCTGATATTTCTTGCAGTTTGAGCATTTCTTTTTCACATGTGTACCTTCAGGGCGTGTCTATCATGTACATTTACGTACAGCAGCAATGCACACACATACTGGCGAGGATCATGGAGGAGAAGGGGCTTTCAACAACTAAGTCAGCTGAGCAGTAAAAAGTAAAAAGTTGCACAAAAAGCAACTTGAAAACAGTTACCCACATCCAACCTACTACTCGTTATTTAATTGGCTTCAAATGAGGCTTAACGTTTACACAATTTCTCTTTCTGACACATTCCCTCAATATTACATTATCATTGTTGCAATGTGTGGGTTTACAATCAAAGCTAGCCACATTAGCCGTGTAACATGCTAATGCTACGTTCAACAGGCTAACCTGCAAAATAAACATATATATAAAATAATTTAAACAACATAAAATATAGCAAAATTTACAGGTTCCAAGTTTGAAGTTGGGTCACGGACAGCCGGTAATGTTATCGCTCCATTCTTGAGCCTCAGTTTTGAATCGAATCTTGCTTTGTACTGGCCCTCAATGAAAAATTGTTTTCCAATTGTTGTGGGCACATTTCTATCAAAGATAAAGTTAATCCACTGGTTTTTCACATCCTCGGATGATGGGAGCACATGAAGACTTTTCTGTTGGGTCTTGCAGCCAACAACAGAACAATTTGCATGCTTTGCTCGTATCTTTAACATCTTCGAGATCCACAGAAAGGGTAGGAAAGTCATAAAGTATTGAGAGAAGGACAAAACATTGTTGGTTTGCTTTTCGTTGGAGTTTTGATATCACCAACCCTATCTTTTAGAACCACTTTTAGATTGCCTGCTAATTAGTAAGTCACCTGCAATTATTAATGTTAAAAAGGGCGTCTTCCTGATGAACTAAAAAGCTAAAAAGACAAAGCAAGTGTCCTGCTTGTAGAGGATAAACACCAGCTGAAGGGATTTTTCTCAACCTGTCAACCTTGTCTTTAGTACTGGCTTATTACTGACTGAAGCATTTATCAAATGATTTAACATTTATAAGCATCGAGTTACAACTTATAAACCCATAATGGGTGCCTCATTAGAAAGTGGTACCAAACTCACTGCACCATTACCTCTTTGCATGCACAGTGTGTGTATTGGCATAAAAAAGGCACTCCATTAATTTTGTATATTCTGCAAGAGTGTGAGTGTCGATCTGTTATCTTCATCTCATTTGTTTGCTTGGTTATAAACGAGGATTGTGGTTTAGCTGTGGCTGTATCTTTATGTGGCTTTTAAAGTATTAGTCATAACCATTATACGGTTCTCTGTGAGTAAATACCCATTTGTCCTTCAAGAATGGACTGAGTAATGACAGGGGGAAGGATGGAGATGGGAGATGTTCAGATGGATAAGATTTGTCATACTATTTGAATGTTTGCACTGTATGTAAGAGTATTCAACAGCTTACATGCGTAACAACTATTAATTGGGTAATTGAAAGTCTGCATGGATAAACAGTGGGACAAAATATTATACAACTTTATAACCATGTCACTGGTTATAGGGGTTATGGCACTGACCATCTTCAGTTCCTATCAGGCTGGGAACATTTATTGCATGTTATTCCTCATCTCTCTCTCTCTCTCTCTCTCTCTCTCTCTCAGTTCAATTCAATATGCTTTATTGGCATGAATGTAACAACAACAATATTGCCAAAGCGTCAGGTAATAATGATATTTAAAAAAATAAAATAATAAAAATAAAAAAGGTACAATTCATAAAATCAAGAGAATAGCAAAAAAACTTATATACACATGTAAGACTGTGGAAGTGTGTGTTGATGTTAGTGTAGGTGTGTGTGTGTGTGTGTGTGTGTTGATGTTGGTGTAACAAAGACAATATTGCAAAAGCATAAGGTAAAATTGAGATGAATCTTTTATTTATTAATTAATTTCTCTCCTCATGTCCTGTCATCTCTCTGCTGTCAGCTGTCATCTAATAAATGCATAAAATGGCAAAAAAAAAAAATTATGGGAAATATTTACACTTAATTCATTGTCAGATGCTGCAAATGAAAAGATACAAATTTCCTATTTGTTAATTTATCCCTCTATTTAGAGAATAACAGGCTAGAACTTTGGATGTTTGGCCTTAGACAATTTATGACACCAGGCTGTATAAGAGGATTTTCAAATATACATAATTCCAATAAGATGATTAACCATTAAAGGATACGTTCAATGAATAGTCAGGTGCCCACATTAGCATCGACACAGGTTTTGCTTGCTGTAATCATTCCTCCTGTTCATACTGGCCATTAAGAGATCCCTTCCTAATGAGCTTTCAACGAGTGTGATGGGGGACAAAATCATCAGTCATCATTTTGTGCAAAAATGTTCAAAACTAAGGCTTCAGCATTCTGAGGTAGCCAAATCATGGATATCTTCCAAAGTTACAGTCTTTTCAGAATAAAATTACCTCTTTGTGTTTCCCCAGACAGTGTTTTGATCTGTTTAAATGTTCAGCTAGGCACTTGACTATTGAGCCGGCAGATACTGTGCTACTCCTACAGGCCAGAGAATATAGCCTTTAAAGAGAACTTGTGGTTCAGCACACGTAGTGAAGCAAACACTCCTGTGACCACATCCTCTCCCTCTCACATGCATTATTAACATTAATCACCTTGTGGATATTTAGGAGCATTAGCGGATGACACCACTGATAATTATTTTACATCCTTGGCATATGCAGCCAACGTCCATCTGCATGCTCAGATCGGTGTTTTAACCAACCAAGCTTTTTGAGCCCAGGCTTAATGGATTGGATGGAAGGCTAACTAGTGAGGTAGTTAGAGTAGCTTTCATCTCATATTTCAAAGGACTGAACTCCCTCTTGGGTATTGTTGCTATAATAATAAATCATTTTTTTTATTTATCCTCAGCAAAACTAAATAGCAAATGAAAACAAATCCCAGCTGCATTGATTAAATAATGCATGCATTAAAAAAAATAGTCTATAAATAAATAGTCAGGTATCAGGTTTATCCTGTTGTCAAAACTGAGTAAAAATAAGGCCCCCAATATTTACTTCTAATCAGCATGGTAACGCAGCTGCTGTTGTTGTGTGTTTATGAAACATTTCATACGCTCATGTGACTGAACCCACTTACTTGGAATATTGTCAGCTCTGATCAATCCAGAGCTGTTTCTCCTGGGATAGCCTACCAGTACAGCCCAGGGTGGCTCTGATCTATGGGCATGTCTATCAAAAGAGTGTGTGTGTGTGTGTGTGTGTGCATCCTTGCCTCTGTATGTCCATGACAGTGCGTACGTGTGTGAGACACCCTGTGCTGACAGGAGCAAAATGCCCTGGTCTTTTTGATGGATGCCCACCATTAACATGACGGGCTGCAGGCATCAATTTTCAGCGGCCTGATTAAAATACACAGTGATGGGCAATATTTACAAATCCAGGGGACACAGGACCTCCAGGAAGCCTCTTCACTGGCACTATAGCAAAAGCAAGCAATACCAACAGCATGTGAAAGAATTCAAAACATATGACGAGTGTGCTCTTTTATAGTTTACATTCCATCTGTTGGAGATTTATAGCAGAAGTCCTTTCCTAGTTTTACAGCAGTGCTTGCTGGGGACTGTAATGTTTGGGATGTGTATGCTAAACTGCAATGAGAATTCAATGTCACCTTATTCAAAAAGAGTGAAACTGCAGCAAAGCTTCAAATGACGAGCCCAAACTTGAAAGTAAAGTTTACAAGGGTATTTAACAAGAGAGAAATATGGAGACTGATGGTGCAGGAGGCCAAAGCCTTCCTTGTAGATTTTTCTGCTATGTCTAGAAATGACAAGATGCTCTATATAGTTCACTGCTCTCCACAGTCACAATCTGTTTGTGCTAGCAGCCTCAGGATTTGTTTCTCTGAGGCATCCAGTGATTGCAGTAATGCAGTTGGCCATGAGCATGAACAATGTTAATCCTGTGATTTACAACTGTCTAATCAATATTTGGTAATATGACACTAGTCCACAGCCACAGACTGGAAACTGATACTGGGGACTTGCAGCACTTTGGCTGTTCTCACACTTGCTTTTTCCATTCATCAGAGTCAATTCTGTGATGTTAAATTGTGAAAAAGAAATCTAACAATTCTGTGGCTTCTGGCTTTTGGACTGGTGTTTGTTTGTTGTCACAGACAAATGCTGAATATCATATATGCAGCCTTGAATTGAAAACTATTCTCCTTTTATCTTGTGCAGCATGTAGACAACAGCATATAGCTGACATGGCAAAGAGTCAGATCGCTTTTAGTGTCAAACACTATCGTCTGTCAGTGGGTTGCACTGCAGGGGCATCCACCTCTGAGACACACACACCCACACAGACACATACAATCTTATGAAAACTCGTCTACTATCCACTTCAATTTTACTTCACTCTCATTTACACATCTTTTTTTTTTTTCTCCTCTCTTCTCCATGTCCCTACCTCCCAGACTGCATTGCACCATTAAGTGTGACTACTGGTTCAGTTTCAACTTTGGGCTTGCCAGGAAATATGCAAGAGAGAGAATTAATGTGTGTGTGTGTGTGTGTGTTTGTGTGTGTGTGTGTGTGTGTGTGTGTGTGAGCGAGAGAGAGAGACAAGGACAGAGAGAAACATTTTTTGTTTTCAAATATTATTGAATATTTTTTCTTGTTTGCACTGATACACCCTTTTTTCCAAAGAACGCCCCTTTATTGAAATATTGAAAGCATTTAGATTGATCTTTTCTGGAGGTAAGAGATGAATCATACATCGGTTGGGATGTGGCTGATCAAATTTACTGACGGGGTTCACAGTAATAAAGAAGGGTCAGCGGGCCAAGCGAGAAATGCTGAGACTTGGAAATGGAGCAATTCATAAGCCTATAACTCACCACACTGCCAGAGTGAAGGAGGAGGGAGAAGAAGAAGAATGGCAACAGGGACGTGTGGATGAGGGGGAGGAGGGATGATGGGGTCAAGCTGGAGTGAGGAGGAGAGGAGGAGAAAAGAGAGGGAAGGTTCCATTATGCAGTCGCTGGTGAAAAAACGAAGCCTCCAGCTAGCATGAGGCCTTCCTTCGTCCAAACAATAAATGAGAAAAGGTCAGACATTGGCTGTGGTTACTGGCAGAATATTCTACACCACTACACACAGTATGAACACTTGAAAGTGGTCTGGAAAAGTGTTTTTCAACCACAAAAGTATAGGCCAATTCACTGTTTTAATGGCTATTAACTGCCATTATTCTTATTGTCTTTAAAGCTTTTGGCCAGCCATTTCCTAACAAAGTGAATTTAATTTGAACTGACCATGGCAAAAGCCTTTTAGGGACTTACATATGGATGAAAAATTACAAACAAAGGATAAGTTTGGCCATATTCTATATTTTTCTTATTCTCTACAAATCCCATGTGCAGAGCCTAACCAACAAGAATTGATCCTACTATCAAGTATTGTTTGTGTATCCAAAGCCCGATACAGCTTCTTCCTCTGTGCCATAGAGTTCTATTATTGTCCAAAAAATATTAAAAATACATCAGTGAGCCATGTTCCTTCATTACCATGAACACTCACACTGTTTTTTTTGACTCAACCCCCCTACACCGACCTGCTGCCTGAAATACACAGTGGTCTTCACTATTTCTTCCATGGGAGCACACTGACAGGACACAGTCAATAAGAGAGCCACTTTTACTTTAAAATTTTGGGCATGTGATTTGGAAATGGCAACTTACTTTGCTTGAAACCGGAGCGGGTGTGGTTGCATCTTAAACACAAAGGGCTGGAGCCGTTGAGGACATAAAAAATCATCTGTGCATCTGTGTCTTAAAATTTCCTATGCTGATGTTGTACCTGTCTTTTTTTTTTTGTACTCTGACCACCTGCAGTGTCTGCTGCATTCTCTGACTCTTCATTTTTCTCACTTTGCCATCTGGTTTGCGACATTGATCTGAAATTGATCAATTGTTACTGTTCATGCCCTATATGTCAGCTAGCATGTCAGACCCTGCTGCTACTACAAAGTGAGCAGTGTTGCCAGATTGATGACAGTTTCCTCCCCTTTAATTCAAAAGCAGTATTTTATTAGGATATTGTATCCCAAGCCACACAATGAGTAAAACTGCACTATGGCATCAAATTAATTAATCCGCTGCTGAAAATAGTCCCCAAAAATGAGCTATTTCCGTTTCCTAAAAACTACAATGGCCAGCCGTTTTAGGAAACTGCTGAGCCTTCTTTAAGAATAAAACAATATATTTGTGAGCCATTTTGAAAGATTTAGGTCTTCAGTGGGAACCAATGGGCTTGGGAAGTCAGAAAGTACTGAGAGACAGACTAACACATTGTTGGTTTTGGTCTTTTTCTTTGAACTGAATTTCTGGAGACAAAGCCCAGAATAAAATCTCTCCATTGTTTCCCTTTGCCTTTGCTTTCCCATTATAGGAAATCCACCATAGTTACAGGTACACACTCACACACTTGGGGGACAAGTGTGTGACGTTTTTCTGCCCCTCTTAGAAAGCGACTCACCAAAAAAATAAAAATGCTCTCCCAAAGTGGTCACCTTTGAAACACAAAATTATCTTTTCCCAAAAGCGAAGCCAAAGCTCATCAGCTCTATTCTACAGCACAAACGCTTCAATCGCTATTGTTCCACTGAGCACACTAACTATGACATGGAAATGGGATTTCTCCCTCTCTCTTGCTTTTGTCTGTGTCCTCTCACTTAGATACTGTACATCCAAGTGAAAGGGGGCGGCGTCTGTCCAAATCATCTTTGTCTGGATAGCGAATCGTTCTGAATCCTTTTTTCTTTCATCTGGAAATAGTTGGCATATCAGTGCTTCAAAAATATCACTATTACAGCCATCTATTCAGTTGCTTACTGCCAAACAAGGCACCCATTTGAAACTAACAAACTTATTCTGTGGAAAACCTTTAATCTGATGCAGGCATATTACTCTCATCTGAAAGAGAAACAGCGGAGAAGAGAAGAAGAGCGGAAAGATATCCTCCTTACAGGAGCCATTTTGTATTTATTCAATCTTGTCTCATTTTTGCTCAGAAGGTGTAATATATGTTATAGCTCATTATGGTAA
The DNA here is from genome assembly GCA_008360985.2 of Macquaria ambigua. NCBI lineage: Eukaryota > Metazoa > Chordata > Actinopteri > Centrarchiformes > Percichthyidae > Macquaria > Macquaria ambigua. The sequence goes on from VMKM01000211.1 coordinate 63,916, forward strand.
ATGTGGCATCCTTATGGCAGTGAGAGGCAGAAGGCAGGGCAGAGCCACCTCGCAGCCACATCATTAAGATGCTTTGAGATGAGAGTCTCTTCACGCTTGTTCCCCTTCATGTCAAACTGCTCATGAACACCCCACCCACTGCGCCAATGTCAAATGACTCCCTGAGCCTGGTGCTCACCCCACATTAACATTATTCATGCTGACAGAGAGTCATGACTCCTGTGGGAGAAAACGCCCTCCTCATCTCCAGGTGGACTAAAATGAGACTGAGCCCTTGTTTTCGCTCCAGGCTGGGCTGCAAACAGACAATTGGGGAACAAACTACATGGCTTTTTAAGATATTGACAACTGCAGTTTGCTCTCAGAAGTTGTTTTGCAGAAGTTAGGTGGGGTTTGTGCCTGTATAGGTCAGCTGTAATTTACAGGAAATAGATGATCTTAAAATAAAATTCTTAAAATATGTTACAGTTGGGCCCATTAGTTTAAATGTGTTTGACCTTTGTTAAGTCCAGTTTGATGAAAGGCCAGTAATAGCTAATGAGAATTGAGTGTAAGAGAAGGAAATGTACAATACAAGACAAATGCTTAAGCGCCATGTTTATGTTGATTCCATGTCTTACTTGTGTCCTTACACTTGCAATAACTGATTTTTTTGGCCACTTGGGGGCAGTGGACACAAGTTGTGAACACAACATTGACATATCATCACCTTTTAAGATGATGAACCTGTTAGCAAACAGTTGTGTATTTCCACATCCACCAGTTACAGAGTAACATGATCAATAATCTGGAGTTGTGTTTGTGTCCACCTGATGAATGTAAGTCAAGAATTCTCTCTCTTTTAGCTCTGTTTACGGTCTCTGACAACTTCTCATGGAAATATCTGGCTCCTTAGCTACTAAATGTTTCACTAGCTGTGTCTATTGGCTGTTTTGTGCTGAGCAGGTAGTGTATTGTGGGTTACAGATGCCTGCTGCGGCCGAAAATGACGCTGTGAGAGTGAACCAAAACAATAAAGTTGTGGCAGCTAAACAAAGAGCTGAAAATCACTATGAAGCTCTGTAAAGCTGAGGGGAACTGCAAATTCAGGTGATAATTCTCTGTAGGTTCATCACTACGAGGGACCTTTTTCACATTGTCACACTGTTGTGTCACATTGTATCAAGCCGCTTTAATCTTAACCATGCATTGCGCAAATATAGAAACAAAATCTTGGCAGATACTATTATACAGGCTTTTGCAGACTTTTTTGGTATCAAGATTCTGTCTTGTGATATTGTTGCATATTCAAATATATTTGATTGGGACAGACATTTTATTTAGGCTGTAATGATTGATAGTTATCATCAACATCCAACATCAACATTAACCATTCCTACACCTGATTAGAGAATCACATCACTCTCTGGGCTGTCATTGGCAATTGCCTCCAATTGTCAGACTGAAAATACCAAGTAGCTTCTCTGAGAACAGCATGTTTATCCTAAACTATCTATCAAAGTCAGTTTCTGAATACATTTTACTTTTCCAAATCCTGTTTTTAACCTGTTAGCTAGGTATGTGAATTTTACATGTCACTGGACTCAACAGATTTTTAGCGTGGATGTTTTCAAGCTTAAAGTCTTGTAGTGAAAACTGATGTCATGCCATAGTCTGGTTTTACAAGGCTGTAATTGTTACACACTGTAATTGTCTTCCATATTGGCATGCCTGAGGAGAGTTTGCATGCCTTGCATGAAAATATGCAAGGCAATGAAAGTATGCACAGAACAGTGTGTGGTATTTTCACTGTAAAACACCTAGAACTGACATAAGTCTGCCTTTCACAACAGATACATCCATGCATGCTGCAGGCACTAATGTTTTATAAACAGTATATATTTTTTTCTGTGAATATCCAAGGGCCATCATACTTGGCACACATGACTGCTTGTGCCTCCAGAGACAGAGAAGCCAGTTAACGGCTTACTTAGAGAAAAACTCAGTTAAATCTCTTCTGTGATTGGTCGTCTTACAAAGTAACCAAGCTGCACTGCAGCCATGTGCACTTCTCTTTAAAGTCTGACTTTGGTCTGCTTTGTAAATTACTATGTTCTGCCTAAACCTAAGCCAGACACTGTCTTTGCACACACTGCTGTTCATTATTGTGTATGCAGGTAGAGGATGTTTAAAAAAAAAAAAAGAGCATCAAGAAAACCTAATTCCTTATGGACCTGTGGAAATCTTTACCCAGTGATTAAGAATAGTTTAGAAAGAATCATCCATTCAAAGCATCATTCTCCCTCCATTATTATCATCAAACCTGATTGCAGGCTCATCATGTCAGCCTTTCATGTCATTGGAAGCGGCTCTCCCCTGCCATCTTTGTGACCTCTGACCAAGGGCAAATTCTTGTTGGGTTGCGTGACAAGACAGTGACAAGGCTGTGACTAAGTCTGTTGCACCGATGGGGAAACAGTGGTGATGATTGCAGTGACGATGGCGATGTCAGTGTGGCGCTGACATGTCATGGCTGTCCTCATTAAAAGCCTCTGAATTCTAAGCAGACCTTACAGCTGGCTCTGCTGCCAGATCACATAATTACTGAAGGGACGGATCAATTAAATACAATCAGAGGTCACAGAAACACAGTGAAGTCTTTGAGAGAGGTTCTGTTTCAGTTGGGTTGGTGGCCACTCTTTCATATCACCTTTTAATAGGAGTTTTAGGAACAAATAGAGGACTTTTCTGGTGACATCAGAACATTGTTCCCAGTGAAGGGAGTTTTATTATACACAACAAAACATTTATTTCATGCCAGTATACAAATGTGGATGTGGATATTTGGTATAGGCACTTAATTCTTACATTGACATTTACTGGGCAGTAAGTGTGTTGTATTAATCTCAAGAGAACAATGTTAACAATATAAAAAGGAAAGGCCAAATCAAAGAGGTCCGGATGTGATTAGCATCAGGTTCATGAAGAGATTGCTGTCACAAATAAGAACAGTTTGGGTCAAAAAGTGCAAAGAAATGAAGATGACTTAATGGAGTTATGGCACACCTAGTTGGAGTGAGGGCAGTACCTTAATAGTCTCAGAGGGCTATTTTCTTGAAGCAAAAGTGCAGATGCGATATTCAACAAACATTTTCTGAACCAAGTGCAATGGTCAGGAAATAAATCTTTCAGGACTTTGTCATTTATTGCAGGTTTTATTATAACTTCTAGGAAGTTGCAAAATGTGTTCAAATCATTTAAATAAATGGATCTTAAAATGCAAACTGAAGTTCAGTTGAACATCAGAAAATTTGACAAAAGTACATTTCTGGTCGTGAAACTGAAACAGAAACACCACAAAGTCAAAGGCCTTGTTTGCTTAATTGAAGTTCTTAATGTGACACCCCAATCTATGTTTTCTGCATGAAACACTCATCTCGTGTAGACTTGATGGGTGACTGTGTAGTTTAGTTAGTTCTTGGAGCACAGAGACTGTGGTAAGCTTGGATTCATGATAACAACGGATTCTAATAGTGACCAGTTTTAAGGGTGGAAAAATGTACTAAAGATCCATAGAGACAAAATCCACTGTCAACCCTCGTGCTCAGTGTGTTATAATCCTGCCAAAATATTACTAAATATACTGCTTCCAACTCAATCCAACAATGAATGGCTAGATGGACGATGAAGAAGTAGATGATGTTGCTGCAGCAGAGGTAGAAGTTGCAATGAATGTTTTGATACTTTTCCCTTGTGAAAACTGGTCACTATGCAATCCATTACCTCAGTCTCTGTGAAGGAGTGCTACAAACTTCCACCTTTAAAGCTTGCAGGGGGTGAGCATTTGACACTCAAAAGAGAGATTTTGGATGGAGTAGCCTATCACTCTAAGTGCAAAGGAAAGTGACTCCGGTTGGCTCGGAGGCCTGTTGGTTATAAAGACTGCCCAGATGTCACGTTCACAGGTTTATTTGATCATCCTTTTTCTCTGTAAAGGCAGCAATCCTACCCTCACATTCCACAGCATTTCTTCCCACGAACAGATCCTACATGAATGGAAATTAAAATGAGTGGGGAAAGAGTTGGAGAAAGGTTGAGCACTGAATACCTGGAGAATGGACGAGGGAGAGAAGAAAAGATTAAGGAAGTGGAACACTGAGCAGGAGAAATATGGCTAGAGGAGAAAAGGACTGGAGGTGGTGGGGAGAGAAGATAAGGGTGGATATATGTAGGTCATCCACAGCGGTCATGGCAGATGTCAGTGGCACTCTGAGACATCTCCGCCTGTCTCTGGGCTTCATCTGTTTCCATCCACAGTGTTACATGTACATGGAGCCCCCCACTACTGATCATCATGTGCTGTTGGATTTACACAAACTTTTACAAGCCTGGTCTTGTCTCAAAAAAGTCAAAAGTTTGTACAGCACTTTAAGCATCTTAAAAGAAACACAAGCTGACCATTGTGTTAACACAATATGGATTTTTAGATTGATGGGTTTTTTTTCCTATTTTCAGCTATTTCAACGTACCTGTTGAACCAGGATTCAAAATTCTGAGTTAGGTAGAGCCCTAAACTGGATCACTGAATAGGTGTGTATTAGTCTCAATGACATAATTAACAAATTGCAAAGGAAAAAAAAATCACATTTGTGCAAACGGAAAATTATTAATGGACTTGAAAATTTAACATGTTGCAAGAGCATGTGTGAAATATTTCATATGAAAAATGTGTGAATTTACAGTACCACAAATTACCAGAAATGTTTGTCCCTTACAAAAGAAACACATGTGAAATCGATGTTCTCACCTGTGGTGTCTTACTTTTAATATGTGAAATATCTGATGTGAAATGCTGTTTGACATGTGGTTCACATGTAATAATTCTTTTTTTTTTCTATAAGGGAAAGTTTTTAACCCCCTAAAATTGTTATCAAATCCCACCTCTGCACCAGAGTGTAAGAACATGAGCTAAAGAATTTCATGATTTAACAAAAGCCAAAGTTACTCCACCCTATGGTTGACAGTAGCTCATAGTTAGCAGCCATGTGAAGCAGAATAGGCCTCTACAAACTTTATCATCCTCACTGTCTCTGCTTTAAGCATTTGTTTTCTTTTTTTCTGTGAGGCTGTTGCACTTATCAAAGGGGCACTGAAGGGGCATCATTGTCAGCTCATTAAGTATCTCTGGTGGATGTTTGACCCTTTCAGGGTATTTGGCCCCTGGCCTGACCTTAAGAGCTTGTTGTAAACACTCCAGTGACTGCTGGGAGCTCCTAAGTTGGAGAAATAAGTTGCTGGCAGACAAATGGAAATGGTTAAAATGTTTTGCACTAACGGAAAAGGAAGGCAGATTTATGGTATGCATAAATAAGATTTACAGTTTATCATTTCACCTAAGAAACTATGATGTTGACAGGATTCCTACCCGGCATGTAATCCAACACTAACATTCTCCTCTGCACTGTGAGGGGACGTCTCACATCTCTGATATGCATGGACACTGTCACAATGAGGATCTTTGAATTGGGTGGCTGTATTTCCACCTTATCTGACTGACAAACAGCGAATCCCCGGCCCAGCCTCGTCTTCTGCTTATCCTGCATTGCGATTTGTTGATACTAATTCAAGTTGACACTGCAGGGACTTCCAAAAACACACAGCTACAAAAGATTTGGCACAGTTTGCAAGGTAGGCACTTGAGCTGTTGGTAATTGTTTAGCGTGGTTATGCAGCTGAATACATAATTGTGAAAGAATAAAAAGAGGAGCGATGCTTTCACAGCGGTTGTGTGGCTGATTGTGTGTCTACTCCTCCTTTCGCCTCTCTCTCTCCACCAGTCTTATGGATTGCTACTGATGGGATTCTGTTTCAGAGGCTGCTCTGGTTTGTTTTGTACTCCCCTCCCTCTTTCCCCACCTACTGAGCTCCATACTCAAAGTCCTTACTTGCCCCCACCCTCTAATTAATTTAATATTCATGCCAGGGCTGCAGTCTACCCACATTGTTCATAAGAAGAGTAGTTTGAACATTGCTATCAATTAGTCTAGTCTTCTTTTCTTCTTTCTCTTTTGCATATGCTAATAGTCTGCACCTTTTAGTTTGTTTCATGTGGTCTGATCCAAGATTTTTTTTATTGAAGTTGACTCTGCACAGTTAAAATCGAACAAGTTTTTCTAAACCAAAGTGACATGAATTGACGTATAGCTGAGTTTTGGTTATTTGTCATCACACAAGGTTGAAATTTCAAATATAAATTTTGTTGTGTTTGACTTTATCTCATCCCATGGGCTGATCTTACCTCAAATGGCCTCTTCATTTTCATCCATATTTTTTGGCGCTGTACTCCTCTCCTCTTAAGTGCTATCGAAAGATAGTCGCCATAAAACCAAGCGATGAGATTTTACTTCTTGGTGCTGAAGGAAAATCCATTTGCTTTGTACTCCAAAGTGTTGTCTCCAGCTAAAAGTGCTCATGCATTGATTACATTGCTATAATTGCAAGTGCTATAATACCCTAAGTGCTTGGATAGCAAGGGGACATCCCTCCCCTCTCCAGAGTTTAATGAAAATAGATCAGGTATGCATTTTAATCACAGGAGGAAGAAAAAGAGGACGGGGAAATTAAGTTGAAAAGAAATACGTGGTACTAATTTGGATATTAGAACTCTTTTATGTTTGACAAATGCGTCACTGTTCTGCTTTTAATGGCACAGTTTCAGCTCATCTGTTTCTATTCCATTTGTTACAATATGGCTGAAGAAGTCCTCTCACTTTCTCTTTTGTTGATAGATATATCTAGTTAGTATTGATAGGTATGTCTGCTGTGTGATGTAACTTCAAATGAACGCAGAAAGTCTTGACATAATAAGTGTTTGTTTCTGGCTCTTCCCAGGCCAATTTTGCACATGTATAGCTCTTAACACATTAGTGCTCATGCACATACACACAAACTGTCAGCCCATGTATTCCATCTTTCTGTCTTTCATGCACATAGTCTATTTGATGATAAGGTTTTGGCACGACATCACCCACATTGTTTTAATTTGCTGTAGGGCTTTGGGAGGTGAGATGTGAAAAGAGCGCCAACTGTGGGGAAGTAAAGTAAATGACAGGAGAGAAGAAGGAGACGGTTTGGTTGTGTTGGGAAGCTTTAGTCTGACCATTCATCTGGTTCCAATCACTCCACCTCTCCTGCCTCCTGCTGTCAGACCTGCCTGAATGTAGGACAGGAACTGTGATCAGCCATTCTGTATGTTTATGTGTGTGTGTGTGTGTGTGTGTGTGTGCGCGCGTGCGTGTGCGTGTGCATGTGCGTGTGTGTGACTGTGTGTGTTCAAGTGTTTTTGCCAGGGGATGTGTGTTCTGGTGTGTGTTCACATGGTGGGAAGTCTTCCTGTGTTCCAACTTACAGAATATGTTATGTGTGCAAGCGTAGGGGTTTCCAAATGTTAGTGTTGCCTGTATGCCAGTAATATCTACAGTGTCAGGGTGTGAAAATGGGAAAAAAAGGAATCCACAAGGTTTGAGATGATTGTTTCCTTAGTTAACTGGGCCCTGTCATTTTAAGCTAAAAGTCTGAAGACTTGCTAGTGGCCTTGTAAGGCTCATTACACACTAGAAAACAAAATTTGTAGATGGAGGAAAATTGAGAGATGAATCTGCTATTCTTAAACCACTAGTGGGGCATAAAAAGTTCTCTGTGATGCCGGTTCCTGGGAATCAGCATCACAGAGAACCTGTCATAGACATCACACATCTCCACCCTGGTAAAGAAAGCTCAGAAACTACTACATTTCTTATGGAAACTTAAGAAGAATTCTTATTCCTGCGCCAAGTCCTTGTTAACTTTTATAGAGGGGCAATAGAAAGCATCCTGACTGGAAACATTAAAAATTGGCATGGGATGTGCACGGCCAGGACCAAAGGGCTCTGCAGTGGGTGATTAAAACCACCCAGAACATCATTGGTACCCATCTACTGAGCATCAGTGATATCGGTTAGGTTAGGTGACAAACGCAGAGCCCAAAGGATACCAAAAGACAATACAGGCTGTTCACCCTGCTGGCATCTGGCAAGCGATACAGAAGTATCTGCTGCCCTACCACCAGACTACAGAGCCGCTTCTTTCTTCAGGCTGTGAGACTCATCAATTCATTCTCTTCACTTCACCATAAATAATAGTTTTATGTTGTTTTTTTATGTGTAGCATGAAGGGACTACAGCTTGCATTTCGTTGTACAACCCTGTATTGTATAATGATAAATAAATAACCCTTAAACCTTGAAAGCATATGACGCACTCATCTTGTCAGGTCCAGATCTATATTGTCAGCTTTCATCAGTCTCAGCTGGACTTTCTCAGGTTTAACTGTACAGCTACTTCTGCTGCGTTCATGTCATGTGGGATGAAAGGAAGCAATGGTAAATTTTCCCATGGTCATGACTTCACACATCAGACAACTAATGATTGTGATTGCAATACTAACAATGAGAAATTTAAACACTAAATGATAGTTATTTAGTGTTGAGTTACAGTTGTAATAGGCAGAGTTGGTCCTGTAGAGATAACAAATGTTATGTGCTTACCAAATGACTATTAATGGTTTCCTGGGGAGATTTCTTGGGAAAACACAGCTATCAGCATGAAAGTCCATTCTTGACTTGTGGAACTGCAGTTTGATCAAATAGATGTATACATTTGTAGAGGTTTGTATTCAGTGTTTCTCACCAAAACACATTTTATTCTCATCTCTCAGATTACATAACCTCTTGGTCTCAGACACCAGCCTGCGCCATTAAACCACTAACATCCCTTTACAACCAAGCTATCAAAGTTCTGCAAGAAACCACTAAGATTTCATCATTGCAATGTTCTAAAGAAGTACAATCTTCTCAGTTTTGACAATTTCATTAATTTCTCCAACCTCACAATTACATTTAAATGTCTCCACCATCTAGCTCCGCCCATTTCCAACACTTTCATAACTAGACTATACTGCCACTATCACCTGAAGTACATCAGAAGGAACTTGCAGAATTAAACACTGTAAGACATCCTTTGCACAAACTGCATTCTATAAATGTTTTTTATTTTGTTTTGTTTGTTTTATTGGTCTGTTTGTATGTTTGTTTGGTGTTGTTATGGATGGTTGTTCTTGTTTTTGATTATTATATGCACTGATTTTAAGATTTTAATCTGTAACATGTAATTTTAATGATTGCTTGAAGTTTCAATGCCCATCAATGGACTGGTGTTGGAAATTAACTTCGGCAATATATCCGTGTACAGCATCGGTGTCGTTAGGCATCCGAGGCTACAGCCCCGAGTTTTTTATAAATAGATATAGATCCGGATCCTAGATCAAAAGGAAGAAATAATGTTTTTTTTTTTGTTTGTTTGTTTGTGTGTTTTTACAAAAATAACAACACTTCATTGTCAAAACCCCATGATATTCCCCAAATAGTTGTACAAATAAAGAAGTGTTTCAATTCAATCTACTGTCATCAGTCTGCTGGTTTATTTGTACAACACAAAGTGCCAAACATTACTGCAGTCAAATAAAAATGTAAAAACAGAATAAAAACATAAAGTAGCAATTAAACACTGGTGCCATAGGACTGAGAATTCCCAGCTGCCCTGCAGATGTCCATTTTGTCCAGAGCAAATGTCTTAACATTACTAATAAAAATTAAATTTCAAATGAAATGTAATGTTTGCAGTAGTCATACAATGCAGTAAAATTCAATGAAATTTAGGCAGTAATGTTCCAGGCAGAACAGCAGGGACCACCCCAAAAAAATTTGCAAACCCTGACCTCAGCCCCAGATGGTGTGGGCTTAGCCCCAGACCTTGTCAACTACTAGAAACACCCCTGGTGTACAGTACATTAGACACTGCTTCTGCAACTGTCAATATTTCTCTGTACTAGTCACTTACAAATAAACTAATAATAAAAAAAATGATATATATCTATATATATTCCTCTGTGCATCCAGCGAGTGTGGGAAAGACCTTTACACACCCTGCTGAGTCTTGTTCCTGTCCTGCTGTCTCCCTCTGTGTGAGGAGGACAAGATCCAGACCACTGGGGCTTTAATCCATCTGCTAAGATAGAGGCCAGAAGGAAAGTGTTGGCGTGTGTGTGGTTGGGTCAGAAAACAGAAAGTATGGGTGTAGTTGGGAGTTGGATCATTTATTTTTAATGGCTCTGAGTAAGAAATAACACATCAAAGTTTTCCTCTTCAGAATTCCTCCACTTCCATGTTGCTCTAATTGCCGTGGACCTCAGTCTGTTTACAGCCATGTATGGTCTAGTTCATGGTTGGTTGGGGTGCCATCCAGCCAACTTCTGCTCCCAATTAGTCATATTTTTACACCACGGTGTCTGCAGAGTTTTTGGTCTGTTTTTACAGCCTCTCTGCAAATGGTTAAAGAATGTCTGTGTCAAGCTGCCCCGGGGCTGTTGCACCAGACTTAATGAAAACCAAACCTACTTGGCATTTGAAAATTTCAGATCAGCTGTGGAGCCGATTAAAAGGAGGTTGAAGTGGCATATTAGAGTGGGTTCTGCATTATGATAAACAGAAGTAATAACAGAAGAGCTTTGACACAGATAATATATTTGGGTCTGTAAATTAAATAATAATTGCATAAAATTCAACTATTTTACAGACATTTAAGGACACAAATGTGCACCACTCAACACTCAACAGAATATTGCATGCATTTTGCCACCTCTGTGGGATAGATCTCCCGACAGCAACCTTTTCTTGTCACCATCAGCACTCAGACTCCTGACATGTATAGTTAAGAACTGATATTTTGTCACAATGTGACAAGTTTTGTTTTATTTAAAGGCCAAGAGGGTGTCTTAATAATATGCTCTTCTCTGTGCTCGTCATAGACAATAGTGACATCTGATGTATTGAGAATATGTCTTACTGTGAGTCTGTTACATCAAATATGTTATTGAAGGTATCAACATTTGTGTCTCTGAAAAGTTATATTCATATATCAAATTTACATCAGCAAATACATTTTGTAGGAAACATAATGCCACCCAGATCATGTTTTATCAATATAACAAGGAAAAGTTTATATTGAGCACATCTGCAAACTGTTCACTGCTAACGTACAGTACTTCATTTGTTTTCCCAACTGAGGGTCTCATGCTTAACTGACTTTAAGCATGAGACCCACTGACCATTTAAAACATTTTTCCAAAACTGCAATCTTTCCCTTTCCCTCACAAAGTATTTAGAGGCCTAAACTGAACAACATGTGGGATGCCATGAACACACAGCACAAGACAATCAAATCACCTCAGCTGTTATGATGGACTTTAACACTCACATATGTCTGTTATATTGCTGAATGAGCATGTCTGGCTGTGATCCCAAGAGTTCCTGCTGCAAATGTACGGATATGAATACAGTCTGACCAGACTGTGTCTCACAGACAACAATATCACTTACTACAGCCTCAAATATGACAGGGTCAGTTCACTTCTCTCTGACACAATGTCTATAAAAACTGAATATGATAGGTTTCAAAAAGGGAGTGTTGTTTTGGATTGCATTAAATTGTACATGTGTACCAAATAAAATTGTAAATCATTGTATGTTAGTCAACAAGGTTGGTGAAACTCTGTAAATATAAAAGGTTAAGAAACAAAGTTTAGGAAAGTTTGCCCGCAACTACATCCCTATTCTCAGCATGCAGTGCATTCTAGATGTTAAACTGAATAACAGTGCATGCCATAAAGGATATTCTTAGTTTGCAACACCTGAAATCTAACTCTGACAGTAAAGCAGAGGATGTCCCTGCCTGTAGCAGCATCGCACTACATGGAGTGTGACACCTAAAAATTCAGCAAACTCCAAGGAGCGAGTCTCCCCTGCAGCCACGGCCCACTATAGTGTTGTTTTATCTCCTACCTCTTCCACACTAAAAAGAACTCTCATTGGCAATTTATGTTAAAGTGTGTGTCGGGGCAGCACACACACTTTCACATACACACAGTCAGCACCATTTCCCACCGAATGGGCACGAAAGTCGCAAATTGCAGCAAAAAGGACTTGGCAGTTCAAAAGTGTATTACGCATATTGATTGGAGAGGGTCAGTCACTGAAAGGTCCATATCTATACAGTAGCAGTGAAATGCCACTGTCACAGAGTTGAGGACTGCTGCTGAAAAAATGAAATAAACTATGAAAGCAAGGCGTACGATCTATGATCCTTTGGCACAAGAATCCGAAAGGCTCTCATTTTATCTTTCAATGGCAACGTCTTTTTGGCTGTGGATTAGTGTGTTGAAGGTGAAGTGAGGGGCTTTTAACCGTAACCATCGAGGGACAGCATCTGTAAGTGAGTGTAATGATTACTGGTTAAATTGAGCTTACAGCTATTGGGGTATTCATCAAGCTTTAAGTAACTACAGTTTGTTTTTACATCCCAACGAAATTTACTTGACTCTGGAGTAATGTGTAACTATACCTGGTCTGTCCATGTTTTGTTTGTTAAACTTAACAATAACAGACAATTCAAGTTTGTCACAACCTGAGTCTTATTTTTATAGATTTGGCCATCACTCTGTGATCAGTAATAATACGGTTATAATACTCTCCAAGTTAACTGCTGCGTCAAAGCCTAAGCAGTCACAAGATCATACAGGTTGTAAACAAACCCTCAGGTCAGCCAAACTTATTTGGAAAAAAAAAATAAAGGTGAACAAAGTTAAAATCATTACACAAACTGTCTGCTGCAGTCACAGTTTACAGACTTACTTCCTGGATCTACCATTCTTACAGTAGTTGTTTACATAGTTTTTCTGTGTAATGAGGGATTATTACTAATAGAAGCGTGCTAATTTTTGGTTTTACCTGAAAATAAAGTAGTTTAGTTCATAGTGATGCTGCTATGTTCTCAGATCCCGAAATGACTTTTGCGAGTACAGTGTTATCATAACACAACAAGACTTAAGTGGTAATAAGCCAGAATTATTCTCAGGAAGGCTGCCAAAAATAGCCCATACCTTAATTTAGCCCCTGCGCCCTGCCAGCCACAAATCTTAATTTAGAGTTAGCAAGGTTAATAAATTGTCATTAAATATTTGAAATAAGAAAATGAGTAAGTTTTAACTTTTTTCACATTTTAATATTACTTCAAATGAAGCTATAAAGTATGAAATTAGCTGCTAAAGGCTATGACTGTTTTAGGGGACAGTAAAATATTTCTTAATACCTATAGGTATTTCCTGGTTTGACAGGAGGAGGAGGAACTTCCTGTGCCAATGAAAGTCAAGTATACCAAAAAAGATTAGAAAAATTCATGTATATGAGTGTAAAGTATATACATATGTGAGAGTAACAATATATGTATGTGAGAATATGGTATATATGTATAAATGTGAGAATGAAAATATATGTATGTGGGAGAAGAATGAATATATGTATGTGAGGGTAAAGGAAGTGAAAATAAAGGTACATAAGAATCTTAAAATATTTACAGCACAGCTGCAGCAGATTTTTTTCATAATTTTGTCTATTCAAAAACCAACAGTAAACATCTGCGTTTGGTGTCAGAATCTTTGATATCGTTGATTGTCTTTCTTGAGACACAATTTTGCACTGACATTCTCCAGTCATACAGGGAGAAACCCATCAGAGAAGAGGGACACATATCATACACCTACAGGAGCCTCAGTGTGATGCTTTCAGCCACAAAACTCTCTCCTTCTTATCCTATACCTTCCACCTACACAATAAATCCACAGCTGAATTATCTCACTTTCAAGTTTCATACATTTGCATATACCCATAAGCAAACCTAACCAAAAAGCCTTCATGTCCTTCTGTGGGGGTTGTTTGAAAGTCATTCTGGGAAATATAAGAGATCTCTGACTGAAGTAGAAGTGACTTAGGGTTTAGGGAATATGATGTAACAAAAAAGTAAATTATTACAACATTTAATCACAAAATAACAGCTAGAAAAATCACAGACTGATACCACAGTAGAAGTGTCAGTGAGGTGGATCCCTGCTTCACACCAGGTGATAAGATGTATGAGTATTTATAGCATGTATGTGATATTGTGCATCATCCTGTGCAAGGGCATCATGTCCCCTCAATTTTTTTGGATTTGCTGTTTTTGCTGTTTTTTTGTTTGTTTTTGTTTTTGTTTTTGTTCAGTGTGTTTCCATTATATTTTTCATTTTTGCTCACAAACAAAAATCAATGTTCTGTATTTTTCTCACTATCCAACTCTGCCTGGTGAAACACAAACTATTCCACAGATAAAACAACCCACAAATTTGCAGCACTGAAACCCAAGCTTTTTTTTTCCCTAAGAGACAACAGTTATATAGAGTAAGTAAGAGCTGCCGCAAATGTTGAGAAGCATTCTAACTGGCATTGCTGGCTAACTAACCAGCTAACCCTAAGTTGAAAGCCTTTTGCATTTTCCTGTTCAGTATTGCAATTTAATAAACTGTGATTCATTTATGATTCCTGATCATAAACATAGCAGCCAGAGCAGCTGATTATTGGTAAGTTGGCCTGGTGTGAACATTAACATCATGCAAAGTATCCAGAGACACCACAAATTTCATTTTAATATGGACATCCAGGTACCAGGGCAGAGACAGCAGGTGAGGCAGGTGGAGACACAGGATCTGGCTAAGTGATATTGCTGACAGTGTAAGATCATTATTGATAGGCTTTAGATTTGTCAGGGGCATACTGTGTCTCCATTATGTATAATTTCATTAGCTACACACTGCAACAAGAAGAGACAATCCCAATACAAAACTTGTTCAATCTGCCACTGTGTAATTAACACAAACAAGCTTAATTTAGGCAGAATAAACTAACACCTCCCAGATTAATATTAGATGTTTTATCTCATGTAATAGATTTAATTCAGTATCTTAATGATGAGGTAAAACTGTTCATGTGGAGTTTGAAATGCCTCAAGGAAACTGGACGCATGACACCCTGACTCTGTTGTTGCACAGATAATGCATTCAGCTAGGAAGTGTTTCATTCTCACAGGTCAAAGCAATAGCAGTCGTAGCGAAAAACATAAAAGATAATTCATTCTGAGTGCCAGTTCCCCTGCTCCCCCTTAAGTGTTCAAGGCTGCAGTGAAATGATTGCATGCTTCAGAGAGCAGCTAATGTGCAGAGAAACAGGTACAGCAGCAGGGCGGGGGTCGACGTCAGATAACATAACATACACATACATTATTCACTGGGTGTCAGACTAACTCTCTGTAAGCTGGCAAACATTCACATCTACAGCTAATTTGTTTTTAACTTTTACTTGGCATTGTTCTTTGGAGGTTGTTTAAGAAAATGTCAGAAACCTCTTTAACTCTGCTGGGACGCCTATATCCTCTGCCGACATTACCGTCTTTCAGAGGTTGTAGCAGGCTCAGTTTTAAAGGGGGAAGGGGGCTAAATAATGCTCCAAAGTTAGGCTAAATTTTGATGAGGGGAAAACTGGCATGGCCATTTTCAAAGGGGTCCCTTGACTTCTCACCTCAAGATATCTGAATGAAAATGGGTTATAGGGGCCCTTTTATAGACAGGTCCACTTTATGCCAATCCCATGCAGTTTTGGGCAAAAACCATGCAGTTGCATTTCATTGTAGTGAAACCATTTTTTGAAATGTGACCTCACTGTATAAAATGACCTACTGTGACCTCTAGGATAATCACAGCCTCATGAAACTGTCCAACCACAAACTAGAGACCTAGGGCATTCAGAGGACGTATGGCTTTCCTAGGTATATTGACAATAAGGGGGTTTCTGACAGAAGTGCTCCAAAAAGTGGATTTGCCTGAAATTAGGTAGAAAGACAACATTTTTATTTTCAGCCAAAATTGTATTTGTGTAGTGATGGGACAGTTTGAGCTCTGTACATATTATATATAATATAAGAAAAGTGGGAAGATATGTAACAGACAAATATGATGGCAAATATGATGGCATAATTATTAAAGCAAGTATACTTAAAAGAGTACTCCGCTGATTGATTTAGCATTGCACTTCTATAACATTGGTGGACTTGATGCAGCAGAACCAGAGAGTCTTTTTTATTCACATGTGCAGTAGTATTCTGCAAGACCTGTAAACAGACAGTGATGTGGAAATCTGTGGAGTTCCCTTTAAAGCAAGAATAAAAACTTAAGCATGTGTCACTATTATTCAGCAGGCTAATTGGAAGCATCATAATTCACACAGACGTATTTGGAAGTAAACACAGCTAATACTGTACCATCTCTGATCTGAAGATGTATTTCAAGGTTACCAGCTATCAAAAACAATATACTACCTACAGTAGTGTTGCTATCATATTGTATTTCTGCTTTATTACATTGTGCCCAGCATAGAGTGACAGGAAACATGGGCAGAGATGACAGGCAACAGAGGTCATGAGGAGCATTTGAAGCTTTGTTATGAACACACAGCACAAGCTGATAGAATCACCTTTGCTGTTCTCATGGACTTAATCACTCAAGATTTGAATGAGCGTGCGTGTGTGTATGTGTGTATTTTCCTAGGAGCTCCTGCTGCAAATGTATGAGTATGAATACAATCTGAGCAGACTGTGTTTCATGACAACTTAAATAAAAATCATCAGACAGATGTTTTTATTGCTGTTTATTGCTGTTTGCTGTACAGAGATGCACCTGATTTATTTTGTTTTAATGAGTTGACACATTTCTGATTTGAAGAGTGTGCCTGTGATTAATGACTTGTGGAATCTGTGCTTGATGGACACGTGAGACTGTCTTTACCAGAAATTAAGTTATTATAACATAAGTTCAAGAACAAGATCACACTTCGCTCTAATTCAATTTCCTGTGCCTACCTATATAAGTGTGTCCAACCCCTGGCTACCATTTGTCTCTGTACCACATTTATTCGTTCGTTTCCCACACAGACTGGTATCTATAGCATCATAGCTGTTGTTTTGCTTACCTGTTCATTATGGACTAAGAGCTGGTCCTCACCTCATCAGGCAGCGACCAGTTTGATGCCCAAAACATGGTCTCCTCCATCCATAGCTGCCTCTTGACCCCCACAGCCAACCACTCAGCCATCCTGACTGTGCTCCATGATCCACACCAGCACATCTTTCGAATTTCTCTACATCACCCTAGATTCCATAGCCTTTCAAGCTTCCCTGCTAACTTAAAAACTGTACCGCATCTCTCTGTACGTTCCCAACTATCCCATAGATACCCCAAGCGCCAGCTCCTCTCCCTGCTTGGTCACCTGAATGACTCCATCCACATCATCCCACAAGGTCATTCCTTCCTTTCACACCTGCTGTCCCTGGCCACCGCCATTCCTTCCCTCCATGATTACATCGTCCTGGATAATGCTTGTAAAATGGAGCTGTGGCATAATTTCCTCTCCTCCTGGAGTGGCATTTCCTTTTTCTATGATGACAACGTTAACCAGCACGAAGAAATCCAGCTGTACACTGACGCAGCACCCTCCATCAGATTTGCCGGTTACTGGAGTGGGCTAGTAACCAGGTTCCACTGCCATCTCGTCAAGTCTTGTCCAAGTTAGGAATTTCTCCTGAACTGTACTCCAGTCACTCGTTCCACATTGGAGCTGCATCCAGACAAGGAATTTCCGACCACACCATCAAAATTCTCAGCCATTGGTCATCACAAGCTTACCACAGCTACATCCACAGCCACCTCAACAACATCTAAAGAGCCTGACCTACAACGCAGCTACATGAAGCTCACAATTTGGGGGATGATGAAGCCAAAGCTCATCGAGTCTAACTCCCTGGGTTTCTCGACACCTACAGCCCCATCATCCATCCCCATTCGACCCTCCGTTCATCTCCTCATACTCAACCCCCTTCATCCCACCCCTCGACCCCTATTCATCTCTCCGTACCCGACCCTCATTCATGGTCTGGATGGTTGGGTGTACAATGCCAGACAACAGAGACCACTGTTCGTGTCCTTCTACCAACATCAACCTTTGTTTCTTTAAACCAGGAAGTCTATCTTTACATTAGAGGTGGCAGGTCACAAAACACTCATATGAAACAAATGTATGTATTCGGCATTTAATAGTGTGGTAAGTAGTAAGCTTAGTGCAGCTTCTGGCTACATCAGCAATCTTTTATCCTTGTATAAGCCAGAAAGCTGCATGAGATCCTCAGGCAAGAGTCTCAGCCATACAGAGTCCAGGTTAAATTCAGATTAGATCAGTGATTATTAACAACTGGGCTGCGATGCGTTACTGAACTGTGCAATGTTGGCTACAAAAAGTTATGAAAAAAACAGGTCCAAATTTCTCACTAAATGGTGAGATTTTTTTTTCTTTTTGTATTAATCGGTAGGCTATTAGTAAGTAAGTATTAGCCCAGTGGACACACTCTCCAACCAACAGATGCATTTAAATGGGCATCAAAAACAACTTTTACTGTGGTTAAAACAGGATCACTGGTAAAGACTGCAGTGATCTATAAATTTAAACTCAAAGAACAATAATGTTTGTGCAGCTACAGCCCTGGAATTTGAAATGTGTGGCATGAGAATGTATGAAACCCTAACTCTTAAGCATGAAACGCCTTCCCTTACCTTTTACCCTAACCATGGAACAACCAGAATTCTACCAGTCTGGAGGTGCTACGTTGAATCTGAAACACAAATGTATATATATTTACTATGAGTTTAACAGTAAATTTCACATGTGCTCCACTGTTCAGGGCTCTGCCTGTCTCTGAATACTGCTATTGATTTGAAGGGTTATTTATCATTATCACTTCATTCATTATTTATTAGACCCCAAACAGCATGAAAGCAATCACCACAGTTAATATAAAGGCAAAAATCTGACTTTCGAGGGTTTGAAGGGTAACTGGGTCCTCGTTACCTCCCCCTGGCTCCCACTTCCACTATAATTGGTCCAGTGATACGTCTACTGGGAGGAGCAGCAGGGACTACTGGAGCACAACTCACCCCAGGGCTTATTCACAGAAACAAAGCTCTCCATGCTACTTTTCAGCAAATCCCCCCACTAGCCAACAGGCTCCGGACCTTTTGTGGCGATAATCGCTCACAGACAGGAGTGTGCCTGCACGTGTGCCACATGCATGCACACATACAAACACACACATAGAATCACACACTCAGACACATTCTTTTCATATGCATGCACATGCTCACACACCACCGCACACACATACACATACCTATTGTTACTCATAAACATACAAGCATTTGCTTTAGCTAACACACACACACACACACACACACAGAGACAAAACAGAAATGCACACATGAACTCAATTAAGGACAAATTCTGCAGGTTAAATATACACCTGCACATACAGTATACACACCTGCAGAAGACACATTGACATTATCTGCTAATAACACACACACACACACACACACACACACACAAACATTTTCCTGTTCTATTTTTGTTATCTCACACCGGGCACAAATGTGTCCAGCCAGCAGTCCATACAGTTGATCAGTGTCCAAGGAAAGATAAATAAATAAAAGGGAAAACAACTGGAAGCTCAGGCTTTCATCCTCAGCCTCTTGGTAATTCTAACCCAGTCAGCAGTGCCAGTGATATCCCCTCTCTCTCTTACCCATTGTACCATGTATAGTCTTTGTTTTGGGCTTATTATTGGTGTAACCTGCGTCGGCCTGTGTGTGTGTGTGTGTGTGTGTGTGTGTGTGTGTGTGTGTGTGTGTGGGTATTAATGTCCTCCATTCACATTGTGTTAATTTCCTGAATTGTGCATTTATTGAGCAGCATATGGCATCTTCAATGGTTTTAATAATAATAATAACTTGCATTTTTATAGAGCCTTTCAGGACCGCAGATTCCAGGATGGGGTATAGGGGTGGAGGAGGTCTGATAGGTACTAGGGGGCAAGGGCATGGAGAGATTTGTAGTTGAGAAGAAGGATTTTGTAGGAGATGTGGGACTTGACCAGGTGCCAGTGAAGGTGGATGAGGGTGGGGGGGTTTCTCTTGATATGTTTCAATTGTATGGAAATTTACAGAACAGCATGGCACAAATTGTCACTGACAATGATTAAATGTCATGTCTGTCAAATGTGTTTGTGTTTGTGTGAAAAGAGAAAGGGTTGCTTTGCTGCAAAATTGAATTGCTACAATGAAATCTTAATCTGAAATGTTACCTTCAAGTGCTCCTCATGAGCTCTGATTTTTAATCTCACAGTTTTGAAGCTGACTTGACCTGCATCCAGTGCTTTTAGTCAGAAATATTCAGTTGATCATGTGAGAGGCAGCTTCTTGGTGACTGCACTTTGATCTTAGAAACCAAGTTACACAGAGCTGTTTTGTGCTGTGTGTTGTCTGATTTATACTCTGAGCTGTCTTCTATTAATATTTAATATCTGATGCAGTGAACAGTAATCTTGGACTGGTCTCTCTACAGTTCTGCTGGGTGTGCTGATGACATGCGCCCAGACAGAGATGAAGAGGGTTGTTGGAGACAATGCCACACTGCCCTGCCACCATCAGTTCTGGGTGGGTGATGACCCCACTCTGGACATTGAGTGGCTGCTTCTCAAACCAACCAACAGGCAGAGAGTGGTGAGTGTCTCTCTATGCAAAAGTTGAATGTTATCTAATGTGTACCATTCTCAATAAACAACTTCATTAGAGCTTTATGTGCATAGCTAGAATCAGTAAATCAACACTACGTTAATAATAAGACATTGGTATAATTACCATAACCTAATTGTCTAAAAGGCTGTCAGACTCAAGTCTACATTACATTTAAAATTTTGAGGCACCAGATCAGATATGGAGGGAAATGTAAAAATAATTGGTCAAGTATACTTAGGGCATGAGAATCAACACCGCCCTGCAAAGCACATTGTACTACATACTTGTTCAAAATTGAAAGATGGGAATCTGATGTCTGATGTGATCTATTTCATATAAAAATATTATGCCATAGAAATGTGTAATATTTGCAGACAAAATACAAACGCAAGATATCTATATAAAGTGAAAGTTAACTGATAACATAGCCACAGCTAGCCTTAGCTAAAGCTAAAACTAAATGTACTTTTTGATTCTTTCCTAGATGTTTGTGTAGTTTGTGAATGAACTAACATCTTGGTTATTAAGTTTGTTATTCTAAATGAGGCATTTATAAAAAACATTTTAACTTTACTTAAATATAAATATTACTAATGTTAATGGTAGACAGACAGACACTTTGCATATACATTTAATTGCTATAAATATGAACAAATTATTTTTTTAACAAACTACATGTAGTTAAAATGGACAAGAAAGCTCAAAGAACGCATTTTGTTTGTAGATACTGCATTTTCCCCTCAAACTGAAGATTATCTAAAGGCAGTGTCTGTATATTTTAGGCATCATGTAGTTTCCATGGATTGTTTTCTTTGGTTAAAATAATCAGCTTAAAAAGGCATAAAATGATGGCATTACAACTTTTCTATATGTTGCATAGTTTGCTCTTTTTCTCAACGTTACTG
The DNA here is from genome assembly GCA_008360985.2 of Macquaria ambigua. Classification (NCBI taxonomy): domain Eukaryota; kingdom Metazoa; phylum Chordata; class Actinopteri; order Centrarchiformes; family Percichthyidae; genus Macquaria; species Macquaria ambigua. The sequence continues at coordinate 85,434 of VMKM01000211.1, forward strand.
CTTCTATAGTTATTGCTCTCTGCCTTTGTAGGGCAGAACAAACATCCTGGGACAAATACTGACTAAGACTCTGTCCAAGGACCACAAGGCCTCACATAGACCGAAAACTATGCAAAACATATCATAGACAGAATGTTGTAATTTAAGTTGAAGTTATTCTAATTAGATGAGATGCAAGAATTAATTCTAAGACATCATGAGCTTAAAGATACAGGTGACTGGAACGGGCCATATTTTCTCATCATCAAAATTATTCTGTGATTACAAAATATGGCATGATAATGAAAAAAGAAAATAAAAAAGCATAGATAAATTATCTTACCCATGTCCTCTCAGGCCTTATGTACAAATATAATTGCTAGTTGTCATAGAGAAGTTCCACATTGTTGCACTTACTTATGTGTCTTTCCTTGTTTACACTATCACAAACCCACCCACATATTTCACTTCCCCCACCAGGTGATCACCTACTTCGCTGGACGTGTTTTTGACCCCAATGAAGCGGAGCGTGGCCGTGTAGCCTTCGCTGGAGAGTACTTAAAAGGCGATGCCTCTCTGCTGATCAGTGACTTGTCTCTGACAGACTCAGGAGAGTACAGCTGCAAAGTCAAGACTGGTGCACAATACCACTGGACCACCATCAGCCTCATAGTGCTGGGTAAGTGGCAGACAGCACTTGGGTTCAATAAGAAAAACCACAGACAGAGAGAGGACTCATGAGAACACTGTACAAGTGTCAACTGGAAGTGTCATGAAACCCCAAAGCTTTTAGCATTAGAGCTGCCATTAAATGTAGTACAGCATACTGTGGTACTCTGAAACTCTGGAACTCTTCAAAGTTCAGGCCAATTACTTCACCTGTGGAGCTCTCATTCACTTACTGTATACTAGTAGAATATGAAAGGGTCAGTTGGAATGAATTGTAGTTCTCATCCTCTGTGAGTTGAAAGACCCCTTCCTTGATCAGCTGACTCTCATTGCTTTCACAATCTGTTGGTATTAACACATCTACAATGCACAGTTCCATAAGAACAGCTCTTTACTATCTAATACATCACTGGTAGAAACAAACCCCAGCAGACTGTAGTACAACCTTTTTAAATTATTTATTGCTTCCTCTTCCAGTCTACTGAAGTTACTCCATTTCCCAGAAGCAGCTGGACGTTCACACATTAAGTGCCAAGTCTGTTCTTACAGCAGTGCAATTCCACTCCCTGGTCCACCACAGTTATCCTCAGGATTTACATAATGGTTGTAGCCTATACCAGTTTCCTCAAGATTTCCAGCTTTATACCAGATGTCAAGTACATCCTCTTCATTTAGTATAAGAGAGAAATGTGGGACTGATTTTATTTTAGAAGTTACAAAAGTACAAAAGGCAACTCCAATTAAATTCAGCAGCCTCTGCAGTGCTTTATACAAAATCTGCTTCCTGATTATTAGATGTTATTCAGACAATAAGAGCAGCAGTAAATGCTGTGTCAGTCAGATTACCATCAGGATAGTCTGAGCTGTGACGCAGGTGACAGCCACTTAAATCACCATGCTGATTGAATGTTGGAAATGTCAGAGTGGGTTTTCATGTCTATGAGCAAATGCAGTGAAGTGCATTGAAGGCATGACAGGGTGTCAAAGAAAGCTACATTTGCTTACAAAACTGTTCTTTAAGGGGGGCGGGGGGAGTGATGGTCTCTCACACATCTCCTCACCCTATAAATGTCACAACAGCTCAAGATTCAGATCATACAAGGTCATAATGTTCCCAGAATGAAAACACCCTTCCTGAATTTACTGGGGATTTAGTGAAACACCCCTTTAGCTTGTGTTTGCTGTTTTTCATCCATAACTGATCATTAGCTTGCCAGGCTAATGCAATTAGCCTACTCTCTTTCTTTTTTCCCACTGGCCAGTGTGTGTCCTTCTTGCAACATATGATACACATGGACACCAACCACTGGCACAGCCAAAGAGAGAGAGAACAAGAGAAATTTCTAAATAAATTACTTGAAAATAGCTAAACCCCAAATCTGTGGCAAGCTTAACACTGTAGCAAGAAATGTGCCCAAATGGAAGCACCTAACAAACCTTTTCATGTTCTAAGGCTGTGAGATAAAACTGAAGATACTCTCTTGGTCATTAGGACTGGGAATGGGTTTAAAATTGTAATCCTTAAGATTTCAATCCTGGTTAATTTGGTGACATCGCAAGTGCGCTTTAATACTACACCAAACACTCCTTACTGTCAGAAATACAACAGAAGAGCACCTGTATCTGTTTACAGTGCAACCAAACAAACTCAGGTTGTTTAATAAAGATTTGTAATAATAATTACAAATGTGATCTGATTTCATGCTGAGCATAGTGCAAGTAGTTTTCCATCTAACACCAGGACACAGTAAAAGGAGCTGGTACATGCATGCTCAGTTACATGCATGCACTCAATTACATTCATGCATCATTTTCCTGTGAATCCCTCTTAGGTAGGCAATCTGAATCCAATACTAAAAAAACGACTATATTGACAAATAATTACCTAATGTAAATACAGTGAATGGCTACTATAGAAAAAAATGCTGACCATAAATAGTTTCAAATGGGTTTTGATTTCATGAAAATCTTAAGGATCGTAACTTTTAAGGACTGGATGAAGTGTGTTCTGTGGTAATTTATATTGTTGAAAGTTTATGGAATAACCTTACCATGTTCAGTATCTGTCTGGAAAATACTTTCTAGAAACAAATATAAGCTCCTAGTTGTTACAAGGGGAAACTGGACATGCAAAGTTCAAATACAGTTTAACAGGGGAGACCTTAGTTACAAGGAATACTCGCATTATCCCGAGGGACACTACCAAATCCACTGTCCTGCACAGTTAATTCAGCCTTAGTTGTTTGACCACCACACATATGCTGTCCTTTAACTTTGCAAGTCTTCAAGTACCACCTGATTTAGTTCAGACACATGGCCAATAGAAGCTCTTGCCTGCCCCTCTTTGAAGGCAAAAGAAACCCAAAGAGTGCTGACAGCTTGCGAGGCCTCCAATGCTGCCCTGTAATTTTCTTGACAACAGACACTGTGGAGACACACACCTAAAGCTCCACTTTTTGATCCTCAGCTGCTCACTGACAGAATCAACTTTTGTTGATGAACATTCTTAAGTGACAAACCGTTAACTCAGCACATAGTATCCATCTATCTATGTAGTTCCCACTATGAACAGGTGGCCAAGTCTACATCTATTGTTATAGATACACTGTATACAAGGATGTACTGCAACAAAAATCTTCTAAACACAAATCCACATTAGCCACGTTAGCCTGTGGAGAGCATCAATCTTCGGTGAGAAAAGTGGGCGAGGAAATGACATGTAAGGATATCTGTGTTTGTATCTGATTGTCTATCTGCAGTGAAGCCATCCAAGCCACGGTGCTGGATGGAGGGCAAACTGTTGGAGGGCGGTGATGTTAAGATGAGCTGCAAGTCTGCTGATGGCTCTGATCCCATCCACTACAAATGGGAGAGGGTACTGGATAAGGGCAAGTATGTTGGCAAGCTGCCTCCACTGGCCCTGATAGGTAAGTCCACTCACCCACTGGAGTATGTGTCTGCCTGTATACCAAGATTTTTGATGCCAAAACAACGTTTAAAATCTAAAAATTCAATGCAAACAAGATACTACAGCAAAAAATAAAAAAAATAAAGGACACTAAGTAACGTGTCACCACATTTGACAGATTTGTAGCAGTGATGGGGTTGTGATTTATCAGCTGAGTGTTTCCCTTTATCAGCTCTGTAATCAAAATACTCAGGTTTCTCATCCAGCCCAGGTGGACAGGGATTCAGTTCAAGAAATGCTGGACCATGTGGTTATATTTCAGCTCTTTGACTTTATTGCTTTTTGCACTGACAGACAGAGTTTCTGTCTATTTCAATTCTTCTTCTATTTCTGCTTCTACTGACTACTCTTATACATATATATATAGCCTCATAAGGTGACAATAAAATCTGTTTCAACTTGTGTAAAGCATTTGGCAAAAATATTTCATCTTTAAAAAAATCAGCTTTCACAACTGCTTTCTAATTTCTGTTAATTCAACAAGACAAACATTTTATTCAATACAAATCTAGTTTATTTTAAACCACAATTTAAGACGAGGATAAACTCTTATGTCCTGTTTTCTCTTTGTTGGTACTATTAGATTTGAAAAATCCAGAGATTGTGACATTGAGGAACTTGACCAAGGACAGCACTGGAGTCTACAAATGCACAGCCAGCAATGATGTGGGAGAAGAGAGCTGCACAGTGGAGGTCAAGATGCACTGTGAGTGGAAAACCCTTGCTGAACAATGAATACTGAATGGGCACAAAATCTGCAACTATTGATTCAGAAGAGGAAGCCGCTTGCTCACATGTTTTCTCACAGCATCGGAAACCTCACCCACAAATGCACACACACTGCCTATAGTCCTACAGTGAAACCATCATTAACCTTGATTAAACAAAATAATGATGATAATCAGTTAACTGAAATACACTGGTGTCCCACCATCTTTAGTCATACTTAGTCAGGGAAATGTAAAGGATAAGGCCTTCAAGTTTTTATATTTTTTTATTGTAAAAAGAAAGAAAGCCCAAGAAAAGACCCAAACCAAAAATATGTTAATCCATCTATATGGCTCTCAGCCCCAAGCCCATAGATGGTAAGATGTACATCTTTAAAAGCACCTCACAAATATATAGTTTCATTTAGAAAAAAAGGCTCAGTAATTTCCGTAAACAACTGGTCACTGTATCAAATGTTACTCAAACAGGAAAAAAGAGTGCATTTGTTGGAGACTATTTTCAGTGGTGGATTAATACACATTTGGTGCTCTAGTATGGTAGCAGGACAGTGTGTGCAGTGGGTCAAAATAAACTATAGTGTGTGTGTTCATGGTAGTGAAGGAACATGTCAACCAGTGCAACAGTGTGACTCACTGATGAGTTTTAATAGTTTTTGGAAAACAATGGAGCTCTATGGCACAGAGGAAGAAGATATGTCAGGTTTTGGATACACACACAATACTTGTTAGTAGATACATTCATTGTTGGTTTGGGTGTTTTCATGTGATTTGTTGATAATTATACAAATATAGAATATTACTAGACTTATCTTTTAAGCTGTCCTCAACAAATCTTGAATGTATGAACCTGTGACAATTGAAGTTAATCCAAAACAAGGTTACACCGTATGCTATGCACAATGAACAAAAACAACTTTGTATATATTGCTTTGGGGATGTGCGGAGAACCCTGTTTCAGCTATGTTTCTGGATGGATCACATACGATTTAATCAGCACATTTTACCAATACATATCTTAAATACATTGTAGGCTTGATTTGAAGACACTCTGAATAAGCTCTTTCATCTTTCCATCTACCTAGTCTTGTACTGTATACCACTGGCTACCACTCACCATAAACAACAGCAGTATTGCAAACTGCTGCTGCAACCTGCATGACTTACTGCCCTCACTATTGATCAGATCCATCAATCACCAGTTTACCACAAGTGATGAAATACTAAGCCCCAAGACCTGTAAAGGCAGGATGTTAGGAAATAAAAGTAATATTGGGATATGAGGTACAACTTGTGAATATTTGAAGAATTCACAGTTCTAAATTAGGGGAAGCATTATTTATTATTATTTTACACAACAGAAATGTGTTTCAGTGTGAATTTTCCTTTTAAGCTCAATATCAGTATACTCTTTCTTACACAACTGTTTGTGTCTATTTTGTGATTTTTGTGTGTTCATGTGTGTAGATGTTAGGGGGATGGGTGTGGTAGCAGGGGCAGTAGTTGGTGTGTCCTTCGGAGTCCTCTTCATCATCCTCATCATCTGGTTGGTGTTCCGCAAAAAGGAGATGAAGAAATACGAAGAAGAAGAGACCCCAAATGAAATCAGGTATACAATGGAGAGAAACTTGGTCTGCCAGTCATAATCACACATGCCGTCATAACCCCAACCTGAACTCTTACAGTCTCATGATAAAGAAAGGAAACCAGCAATGTTTGTCACTATATACAGAACCATCTTCAGAAGTTAATCTGTGTCTTAGACTGCCAACTCACTTAGCACTGATATCATCAAAGTACATTTGAAGCAATGGACTGTGGGACTCCCCCCTGTGATCCCAACAATGCTCCAGAAGTAGGAAACTAGAAATTCATAGAAATAATTGCCTAAATGACAGTATGAAATGCTGGCACTATTTGTTACAACGCCAGTTTCATTTTTCTTTACACTTGGTTATTTGTTTGTTTTTACACAAAAGTTAAGCAATCATACTGTTAGCAATTTGTAAGTGTTAGGATGAATAATGCAGGCTGGTGGGGATTGCTCCCTTTCAATAATGTAGCCAGAAAAAAGCAAACATATTTTTGTTGTCTCCAGCTAAGTAGTAAAAACATAACTTTTTTGTATGTGTTTACTGGATATATTATATAAGACTAACATGTACTTTACTCAAACTGAATTTGACTTTAGCTATGCAGTGTTAGTAATAATGTGTCCAGGCCAATTTTAGTTTCACTCTTCTAGTAAATGTTAATTTGATCTGTTGAGGGCACTCTTTGAAATCATGCAACCATGTGCTCATTTCAGGGAGGATGCAGAGGCTCCCAAAGCCAAACTGGTGAAGCCCAACTCCCTCTCCTCGTCCCGCTCTGGCAGCTCTCGCTCAGGCACCTCCTCCACCCAGTCCATGGTGCACAACATGGGGCCCCGAGGCCAACGAGCCTGTGTTCCTGCTGTGGCGGCCCTCAAGGAAAACTGCCAAGCCTCCACCTACCCTCAGTCTCCACCTGGCTACAATCAGACAGTCCCCAAGACTCCTGAACCCCGTTCTACACCCACCTCCACATCTACCTCCAACTCCAAGCCCAGCCCTCCCCCTAAACTGAGTCCTGGGAACCTGACCCGCATGGGGGCCACTCCTGTTATGATCCCTGCCCAAACCAAGGCATTCCAGACTGTGTAGAAGAGATGTAATCACACAGAGGACAAGACCAAGGCAGCCTCAGGACATGGCAACCAGCTGAACCCAAGAGTTAGACTCTGATAAAGATCCAGTTATATTATCTAGATTAATTCTCACCATTCACAATCTGATGGATACTCTCAGCAATTTCACTCTTGGAGAATCTCTGTTTTACATTAGCAATATAGGAACAAGCTTCTTCTGGTGTTGTTTATTGACACACTGTCACCTGAGCAACATCTGTGATGAAGGTCGCATGTTTGAAAGGAGGTGTTGAAACTGAAGCAGCAGTTGGTTGCTTATGGAAGAAGGGGATTGGACGAACCAGGGAGTGAATGGGATGAGGTGAAGTCGAAAGTGTGAGCCAGACTGACATTGGATAAAATAAGGACATTATATGGCAATTTCATTCTCTTTGCAGAAGACAACAGACTGCTCACAGATACAGCTGAAGAGATTAGAGTAGTTCATATGGGAATAGGAACAAAGGAACACTCACGTCTACGACAGTATGTTTTTAACAATCTAACAGTCTTGAACACCTTCCTACATACAGTACACCACTTTACACCTGTTGCAAATTAGAATAACATGCACCTATGACTGAACTGATGAACGTAGTTTAACTGTACAGTAGGTTGTTACAGTATATAAAGAGGATGAATGGCCCTGACTGTATAAACAGACCTCATGTGGACACTTCATATATCCATCAATACCTGTGTCACACAAATTATACTGACTCCCTTTGTCTGTGCTTCCTTTGTGCGGACTGAAAAATAGCGTACATGTGTAGATGTGCACAACTTCCCATTTTCAGTAGTTTAAGAGTGGATTCATACAGAACACTTAATGTTCATACTATTCATACCTGACATGTCAAGGTTCAAGGAGACTTCAGAGAAGCATGTGAGATTTAATTTACAGGATCATGGAGCACTGATATTTTTGAAGATTGTTTCAGGGTTAAGCAGAGGCCCTATTGAGAAAGTACCACATTGTGATGGTTTACATTTTATTTGTTTCTTTAATGCTGTTTTGTGTGTAGTATACCTTCTTTTTAATCCAAGAATGAAAAACTGTATGAATGTTAATGCTAAATGAAATGTGTTATGTACATTGTTTTTTCTCAGCAATAAGTCAACTCTCCCATGTTAAAATGTTTGTTTTGAATTTAAATTAGTTTTATATGACTAATTGAATCATTTATATAGAGACAAAATTCTGTCGCCTTCTGCACTCCTAATACATTAGAACTTAAATAATGATCCCCAAAGAGTGCCTTTGGACATATACAGTACAACTGACAGTACAACACATTGCAAATTAGTTGACTTTCACAAGGAGCATGACATTAATCACAGTTATTGTAGGTTTGGGGGGAGAGCTCAATTTTTAACTGATCTACTGCATACCAGCCATAGCCAACAGACAGACAGACGCACAGGACAGAATGAATCCTGCCCTAGTGCCTCATCTCTAATTCAGCAGAGAGGACAAACCTGATCCTTCTCCATTCCTCATTCTTCAATCACATTCCTTCCCTTCAATTCATAATCTGCCTCTTATCCCTTTTCCTCTTTCAACTTGTCTTGTGAGTCTCACCACCACCTCGCGCTTCTCCCATGACACTGTACTTCATTCCAGTTCTTTGCATGGTGGGGGGAGTTATAACCTTGATCCAAGGACGGAGCTTTCTCATTGTTGTGTTCAAAGCCCAAGTTGCTGTACAGTGACTTACGTACTATTCAGATGTCCCTATTATCAGCATGGCGTGACTTAAAGCACCAGTGAACACACCTCTCATTACTGCAAACTAGCACCTAGCCCACCTATAGACTGATGAACACAGCAATATCTGGGTCACTCAATACTGCGATCCTTATTTGCTTTTAGTGACATCTCCTGCTTTTACAAACTACAGAGCGTGTGATCACTGATGTGTCAGAAAGTATTTGCCACCAATGTTGCAACAGTCCACTACATACACTGAAGTTTAGATTTTACATATCCTCTTCTTGTGATTTAGGGCAGTCCAATCAATATTCAGGAACATAAACAGCTCTTTCCCATAGCCAATAAAACCCTGGAGCTGTTCCATAGACTGTAAATTGGTAAGGTGATTGCATGGACTGAACACACACAGGTCAGTAGAAGACAAGGTGCCCTTATCCCCATATAACCTAAAGACATTATTGTAATAGTATTATTGTTGTAACACAAGTATTTTTTGTTTCTGACAGTATGTCTTGTAAATGTTGTCTTAAACTACCAGACTTACCCACGTCTTTACTTTTCCCAACGCACCTCTGCCATAACCACGGCCCAACTTCCAGATAGCCAATTGAGTTGTAGCTCTACTTGCATTATTGGTTTGTTTACTGCATGTCAGATGGTCAAATAGCTACGGAAACCCCTCCCCCCACACCTCTCAGATGTCGAATTAGGGGGGCTGTGTCCGACTATTTCTGTAACTTTCTGAAACTGACAATCCAACATTCATACCCACTTCAGGCTGCAATTGGCCAGCTGTGCAGAGGTGAGAAAGGAGGATGGGTTTGAACTTCTCAGCTCAGAGCTCTCAGCTCTACTTTTTCATTACTGATAGAACTATTTCTTAGGGAGCAGAAAGATAAGATCACAGCACCTGAGGGAGAGCCCCTGACTACCCAAAACAACCTCTGAATTTCTTATAATGCCTCTAAAAGCCAACAGAGTAAGGTTAGGTAGATGATTGAATGCAGCTTTTACAGTCATTCAGTGGGTTACGATGCAGGGCATGATTGATTTTCATTTTATCCTCAGGGCTCAGTAAACCAGCCAAACTCGCTGCCCAGCTTGCTCACCCATAGCAGATTAGTTTAAGATCAAAATTAAATCTTAACACTATGCCACTGGAAGGTGTTTGGCACCAAGACATCACATTTTCAGTGATTGTCTTTCCTTCTGTAGGAAAAAAGAAGGCTCATATCTCCATTCATGTCCATTCCAACTGGAAATAAACACTATTATCTATGTATGTAATGCAATGTATTGCCTCGTGAGTTCCTACCATGCACAGTGTAAGCTAAAAGAAATCTATGGGGTAAAATTCCCCAACAATAGTTGAAGAATGATGGTTATATGCATGCAACAGATACTGAACTATAGAAAGAATTTTGTTCTTTTTTGCCTCAAAGCATATATAATAAAGAAATAATACTCCTAGATAAAATATAATGGTCATATAAATCAAACTGTAAATTCATAAATATTCTATATTTTTTGGTTTCCATTTGATTCTGGATTTGTATGTATGCATTCAATACAAAGTACTATGTACTCTCTTCTTTATGTAAATATGACAGTCCTTCAACAGTAGCTCACTGTACAGTATGGCAACCACAGTGACAAAAGGGACTATTTGCCTGTTCTCTCTCATGATATCAATGTCAGGCTTTTATTTTGATGTGGGCTTAACCAAAAAGGCCATGTATATGGTCCTCTGCTTGAGTAAAAAATGTATATTTGTACAGAAACTCAGTACTGTTTTTTTTTCTTTTGTTCTTTTTTAAAAATAAAACTTTGAATGGAGATACACAGAAAGCTGTCTTTATTACTGTGACAACAGACTTTTTTCTTTTTTACAGTTTGTATGTTTAAACAGTCACTTTTAACTAAATGAATCTGCTCTGCACATCTGACTTGAATTGGGCAAAAATAAATAAATTACATTTTGACTGCTATTTGGCATTCTGGTAATAATACAGTACTAGTACTGCTACATCATCCTAGGACTAGTATGATGTAACACCATCATTTGCTTCTCAGCATGGGAGGTTACTGTGGCAAAAAGCAATTCCCCAGTGATTTGTTTTTTTTAATGACCATTTCTACTGAACTGGAAGTAACAGTCCTGTGCAGTGAAAGAATCTGTCATGGTTTTATCAAGCTGCAAACAGCCATGCAGCTCTGCACTGTGGTAAGGGTTGCTTGTATGACTGCATATTACTGCAGAATGAAAGATGGCTGGGAAGTGCCAGAATTGTCCTGTTGAACTCAAATTGCTGCACATGTAAATCTTGAATCTTAAAGCTTGCAGGATAATAACTCATTCATATGACAGTGAAAGTTCAATCTTGACCTTGGAAATAATAATTTGACAAAAAATCTTCATTCTAGGTCCACTTACTACCTTTATCCAGAACTTTCAACTGCATCTCACGATCTTCATCAGCGGATAGAGTCTGCACACTCGATTGGCTCACCGCATCTCATCAAACTTGGACCAGGACTTAAGATATAGATTAAGATTGGTCAAACCAATTCATGGGTGTTTCTGCAACTACGGGCATTTTTAAGTCCCAGCAGTGAAATTTTGGATTTATGTTAAAATTTGTCATATGATGCTTGATAAATACATACACAGTGTTATTACACATCTGGACATAAAAAATAATAACTAAATAATGTGATTTAATACAATTTATGGAGCATTTTATGGGTCAAAACACCACTTTTGTTCATGTCCCACAACTGTGCTCTCAATGTTGAGATACGTAAAATTAGCTAATTCAATTAAAATATGACATTATTTCAAATTAAATTGTTTCGTATAAATATAACTTAACTAACACCATATTAAAATTATTTTTTTGGTTTACTGATCATTTATATGATTTTTTCATCTAAATGTGCCTGTCCCACACCACCACGCATTACTGTTGAATTCATGTGTGTTAGATGCTAAGAGTAAAAGCTGATGTAGCAGACCTTGCTAGCTGCCATTTATTTGCAATATTAGCAAAAATGTCATTTCCGCAACATGTCTTTACCGCAGCAGCTTTAGGTGTTGCTGTAAAGACCTTCTGTCGTGGTAGAGACAAATTCAAGGCGAGTTATGTATTATATTGCAAATATTAAGTCTATTGTAAATTAAACATAAACCTATAATTTTTGCAACCCTAGATGAGACCAAATTCATCTACAATAAGATCACGGAAATGCAGAGAAGAAATTAGAAAAGACCCGGACAGATACGAAGCGTATCTCCGGAAGGAAAAAGAGCGTTACAAAAAAAAAAGGAGAATGGGCAGATAAAGAGTGTCTCCCAACTAACAAAATCTGAAAAGACGACAGTGGAAGATAAATAAAAGAAACCAGAGGGCAAAACATAAAATACTGGAAGCCTCAAATCAGTTTGTTGCTATGCACACATTGCATCACCTTTGCTCCTGCATCAGAGCTTTCCATGGGTGCCCTCCATCAGCATCCTCAGATATTCCAGAAAACCAAGGCAATACTACCAATTTCTGATGTTAACAAGGAGCTGATTGGTAAATGGTGTGTCGTTCTTTACAACAATGACCCTTATCCAGGCATCATTCAAGAGGTTGATACAGAGAGTTGTGCTTTGGTCAAATAAAGGATGATGTGATCTGGTACACACATGAGAGTGTGGTTGGACTAGCAGAACCAAAACCAGTGACGTCAAGGCACATGATGCTTACTGACTCAGTGTGGAAGGAACTCTGCTCTCGTTTTAATTAGTCTCAAAGTTGCAATGAGTTTACTCCTCAGGCTGAAATGAGAAATAGACTTGGTACACAAATGTAATGTGATGAGATGCTGTTAATGTTATGGGTTTACGTTAGTGTATTAGCATTTGTTCGTGCCACACCAGCTTTAGGCCATAATATTTTTGAAACATGAAAATCAGTTTTACCCAGTCTTTACTGCAATACCTCTACTATCTTTGACAGATCTAATACCTTCTGTATTTGTCTGTTACTGTTGTTCTCTATAATAGCCTATTATTAAGGTCACATTATTAACATTTACCATTAACATTGTGTCCTTACTGACACAAGATGTCATTACCGCAGCAATGCTTTATTTCAATTATTATTAATGATTTTTATTTGCAAAAAATATTTTAACACTTAAATAGAGATTTAAAATTAAAATTGCAATATTTGCCATAAAAAGCAAAATATTTTATTTTTTGTGTGTATGAAGACAATTGACATCTAAGGTTACTGTCTAAATGTTCCATGCGTAGAGAAAACCATAAAATCCCCTATTTTTTAAAATTATTTTTATATCAGCATTTACAATAATCCACAAAGCTAGATGAAAATTAATTTAAATGTCTTAAAATTTTATAGAAGTTCATAAAGGAAAATGTATAAAATGAATGTTATTGTAATGTTGCAGTAAGGACATTTTGTGATAACAAGTGATGAAAACCATAAAAAATAAACATGTTCCAGATTAAAATCTTAATGACTATATGCAATTTGTGTACCTGTTTATATGTATTACAGACTCTGATGGTTAAAATTAATATTCACAGAGGTTGATTTTTTTCAATTGGGGGGAGTCAAAAGTGACCGTAGTTGCAGAAACACCCTCATATGTTTGTTTTGTTCTTTATTCACTTTTTTCACTTAACCCAGCCACATAAACCACACCGCTCTGCAGAGACATTGATTAAATACTGCGTACTGAAGAAGCTGTTAAGAAGAACCTTCCTGTTAAGTGACAAGAACAAAGACACACAAACAACTGGCTACTATGAGTATGTTGAAAAAGTGCAAAGTGGACTTGCTTTTAGTGATACACAGTTGTCAGTGGTCTGTGGCCTGTTTACATGTATCACTTCCTACAGATAAGGTAGTAATTAGCAGTTATTTTAATTTAATTGTATATTTTCTGATCCATTTACAGTTCCCAGTCACACACATAAACTGCTTGACTTTCCTGTGTGTTCTCATGACTTAAAGGGGATGTCATTAGTTTTGCAGGTATTTGGTCATAAACCAAAGTATTGGACACATTAAAATGTTACCTGATGATGGAGCTAGATGAAAAGTCAGGAGATCCACAAAGTCTTTAAGATTCATCATCTGGGTACCATGAATGTCTGTACCAAATGTTGTGCCAGTCCATCTGGTAGATGTTGACATATTTCACTGGATAGGTAAAACTTTTGACCTGCTGGTGGTGCTAAATAACAAGTCATGGGATCACCAAAGTTAGTAGGTTTAGTTTTCTAGGGACCATGAATGTCTGCAGAAAAGTTCATGGCAATCCATCCAGTAGTTGTTGAGATATTTCAGTCTGGATCAAATTGGGGAACTTCACCCATTTTACCCACTCAGGTCTTGGGGTATACTACAGTATACAGAATATGTTGGAAAAAAAGTTGTATAAAGCCTTTTGTGGCTCCAGAGGGAGCTGTGTTAAGTGTGATAAAAAAAAAAATGCCTCAAGTGATGTCACTTGAGTCAGTGTCAGATGGGTCTGAAGACTACAAGTTTGAAAATGAAAAAAATCTGGGGGTGTGGAGTTAGAAAGAACTGAGCTTACCAGACCTCTGTAGCCCGCTGCTCATCTCTGTTTGAGGCAAGTGTCTGAGGCCACAGTAGCTGCTACTAGCATAAAACATCCGGATCAGTCGAGTGAGTTGCATTGTGACAAGGAAGAAGAATGCATGGAATAAAAAAGATGATATCTCTGGTTCTGATTTAACTGTCCATTGTGAGTCTGACAATGTTATGAGAGTGCAATACTAAATCAGTGGAGTACTTAAAAAGTACGGTAAAAATGAGTTACAGACTCGTATCCCCAAAACTTTATTTCTTTGAGGTAATATTTCCATTTTATTTAGTTCTCACAGATATACATGATACTAAGATTGTTGTTGGGTTGTTTTTTTTTAAATAAGTTTTCCCAATTTTTAATGAAATTTGAGGAGAATTGCTATTTATTCTAAAACTACCTAAAAGTCAGTTTTGTTTAAATTTCTTCACATCAAAAATAAACTCAAAACAGCTGCACAACTGTGCCTGAGGATGCATCCAAAGTAAATGTCAGTTGACATATAAAACAACTGAAGCAGTGACAAACCTGTTCAAATCTTTCACATACAAAGTCTGCTTTAAATCACTGCAGATGAAAAATCTAATTAGAAATTAAACTATTCCCATGAGGTAAAGCAGCAGCAGCAGGACTTTAAATGTTGAACTCTGGTGAGGTTTAGGGTCAAAGATGGCCATTATTCAACAGCTGTCCAAGGTAACTGCTTGATAGGTTGACAGTTGACCCCAACATTGATTAGTGGTAAAGGGGGCCGTACACTCAGTGTATAATGTCAGCACTGACTGTGCAGAAGCCAACAGAGAAACAATTCACTAAGCATCTGTCCAACTTGTTGATATTTTAGCCATCTGTTTGTCTCTTGGCCATGGCTTGTTGAAATGAATCATATTCATTGGCCAGAGAACAAGTTTTAAAATCCATTGTGCAGCCAATGTTGGTCTCTGGTGGTGAAGGGCTGCTATTGCATTATGCAATAGAGAAGGATGAGAGGTTAAAAAAACTAAAGCAGCACTTTGAGAATGAAGTTATTACACACAGGTAAAAAGTGATGACAAGTTGAATGTAGTCAGTCATTGTAATGTTAAGATATAAAGCCATAGTTGATGACTGAAAAAGAACTTGACTGATTGTAGGTAAAAAATAAACCAGGTTATATCAGATACAAGGGATTCGTATCTAATTTTTTACATTTATGAAGTATATTTATGAGTATATGAGATAAAATCATTGATAAAGGTTCATTATTAATAAGGCAGTACTATAGATTTAAATGCTAGTCACCTTTTGACATTTAACATAGCACAAACATGGAGCACAGCAGTGATTGGTCTACTGGGGACACCTTGATGCTTTTGCCATCTTTGTTCTCATCTCCTAATGGATCAGACACCATCCTCTCAAAAACATGAATTAAAATTTTCCAGTTGAGTTCAAGGTTTTTTGTTTATTTTTTGTCATTTCTCAGTCTGTGAATGAAATGAATGTGCAGACGAGCAGGACAGTGCTCATGAATCACGGCCTCAGGACAGACCCTTACCACAGTGCAGAGCTGCATGGCTGTTTGCAGCTTGATAAAACCATGAATTATTCTTTCACTGCGCAGGACTTCCAGTTCAGTCGAAATGCTCATTAAAACAAAGAAATCATTGGAAAATTGCTTAGTGCTACAGTTATTAAATTGCCACGCTGTAATGCCCAGCTGCATTCATACGACCCTGCCATGTTCAACCAGTTCACAGTTAATAAATGCCCATATAAAACCAGGAAATCATAGTATAAAAATCTGTATATTTTGCTCAATATTGGCTAAATGTCTATAGCTTCTTGAGAAACGTGATTATCTGCTAATGTAAACATCATTGTCAAAAACACAGTATTTCAAGAAAGTTCAAGGCTTTGGACCAATAAACAAACATTTTGCTCTGTCACATCATGGTGCCTCAAGGCTCTCGGCTCAGGCTGGAACAGGAAAAGGCCATGAAGGTTTGAGTTTTGTGACATATTGACAGTAGCCTCTGAGGTACATTTTATTGATACCATTTTTTACTTGCCTCACAAGGAATAAACCCAGCCAGATATATACCAGTACGTTTTCAACATTACAACGAATACAAAAGTATTACTCCTCGAGTACTTGATTGTTGGGCGGCGGTGTCGCGGTGGAAATCACAGTTTCTAACAGCTAAACAAATACTATTGTTGCCAAAAGCAGCCAGATAAGACGATATAGGTGTTCAGGATACTAAAGTTACAGACACAAGCATCAGTAGAGGATCACAATATAAATCACATTATTTGTTGGTTAATTGGTGCAGCCATCCCGCATGGTGCACACACGCTTGGATCGCTTGGATCTGTTGAGGAAGATCCTAAGCGTTACCATGTCTGATGACATGCTGCTGGATGGCTTCTGTTTTTTTGCTGCAAAATGAAGTTGGACAGTCTGTTAGATGGCTTTAATTAGACTAATAATAAGCATATATATCACATGGAGGATATAGAGCAATTTGGTTAAATTAAATTAATAAAGGTTATTATTAGTAGTAGTTATTATCGGAGCCACCCCCTCCTCTTCTTCTTCTCTTTGGACATAAGAGCTGCCTTCCTCTTCGTATCACTTGTTGGTGTACTTAGTTTCTTTTTGATAGCATCACCACTCCGTTGGATGCCGAATGTGGCCGAGACTGTGTCTGCTATCTTGGCTCACTCTCTTTCTTTTATCTCCCGAGTTAGCGTTGTTGTAAATTTCCCAAAAAGATCATCTTTGGATTTCTCTACAGATGTCACCAACACCTCTAGCTCAACTGTCTTGAAGTTAAGTTTTGTCGTGGTTATTGCTCCATTTTTCTATGTTTCAGTATGTTTCAATGAGAAAAACCAGCGTTTAGCTCGGCGAGATGAGGAAAGTAGCATCGGTTGCTAGGTAACAGGCATAAAGTTGATAAGCGATGTTAGATTGAGTATTTAGGATTTCCTAACCTGAGATAAGATAGGATGAAATAAGATATGATATGATTCCTAAAGCTAGTTAGGATCTTCTGTTGCTGCTCAACTGAAGACTTAAGACAGGAAGTTTCTGTAATATGGCCCCTGGACTCCCAGCAGCGTAACCTTGACTACAAACTCCAGAAGTGGAAAGAGATAATCAAATCATCAGTGCCGCTGCTTGATAAGGTGAGACAGCAGGTCAAACACAGGTACTGTACAGCACCACAAAATGCTTACATAGGCTTGTACCACAGAAAAACCCTTAGTTGTTAATGTTTTTTAGAAAACTTAGGCAGCCCTATGGGGTGAACAAACCCTTCACCATTTATCCAAATCAACCACAGAGAAACATCTTTAGAACAAACAAATCCATGGGGTTAATTAAGATAAAGACATACAAACAATCAACACACTACTGTAAATCAAGGCTACCAAAAGACACAAAGTCAAAACAGAACAGCAACACAAAATCCCAGGCTAAGAGACAGCAAGACCAGCAGTCCCCACGTCAGAAGTCTCTCTCCTCTGATGCTGGCACAAGTGCACTCGGATGTAGCACACTTGGGCTAGAGAGGACAGAAGAGGAAAAGGGACAAATGGCACAGGGAAACACATACAGCCGTAACACCAAATGAACAAAAAACAAAAAATGAACCAAAACAAATCATCAATAATAAAAGAACTTGAAAAACAAGAATGTGTGCTTCACCAGGACAGCATCCACCATCCAAAGACACCAGCAGTGGAGTGATGAGCAAGAGAATGATGCCAACAGTTGCTGTATGAGACACCAGATCTCAGGGCAGTTGTACATTTATGGTGTTGAAGACTGTGGGAGAGCGCAGCCTGGGATAGCTCTTTCCACCAGCAATAAACAAAACATCAAAAGGAAGTTATTTCTCCTGGGCGTATGGTGTCTTCTCCCTCTATCAAAGCTTTGCACACAAGAAACAGTGTTTAGACACACTGAAATCTTGCTAGAGCCTGTTGAAGTTTCAGCTGCATTTTTCAGATGTCCGTCTCAAGTGTCTGATGAAACAGATACGTCTACACAGGCTGTGTGACAGCTTGACCTGAAGCGTAATTATACACTATGCCTCCTGTGCTCCTAAGCAAGTTAAGGACATGGAGCAGCATGTTACAAGATGCAGAACAGAAATGTAAACTTATTTGTTGTCTATTTCACTGTGGGTACTTCCTATATAAATAATAAAAAAACACTACTTGCAACACTCAGGTAGTGGGAGAATTCAGATTTGTTCTATAATTGAATTGTCCAGAGTGACACAGTCAGTGTGTTTGATACAGTTGAATCGCTCAGTAAGAGTTGGGGTTGACCTTCTCAAGGCTTGTGTTCATATAGGGTATTTTTCTGAGCACCAGCATCATTTTTCAATTGTTTCCAATGAGGCGAGTGTATGCTTCTAGTTGAAAATCTCTGAACTTTTCAGAAAGGCACTGGTTTCGTGTCTGTCGCTCCTTCTCAGGCAACTAATCATATATTAGATGGGACGTGACTTCATGCTAATGGTGTTCATGACCTGGGAAGTTCAGCAACTGTCTCAATGAGTCAGATATGATTCTGTCACTTTGTGTTGAGAATATACTTCAAGAGACAACCAACTCAAATTATGGTAATAGTGGTGGTGAAATTCTGACCACAAACCACCAGTTCCTTCAAAGTTCACAAGTCAATATTTTTTGATTAGTTATCACTGATGAACCCACATAGAGTTATCACCAAATTCTGCGGCAACTTTTTCAGCTCATTGTTTTGGTTGTACTGTCACAACCTCCACTCACATCAATCCACTTTTATTGGAAGCAGCAGGCAGCTGTTTTCAGCTCTGATAGAAACTGTACACTACCTGCCCAGCAGCAAACTGCAGACAGATCATTTTTTCAGAAGTTGGTGGAAACCAGACCAAGTGGAAAAATGTACACTTCTATGTGTAAATTCACATTCCTTTGCAGTAACTCACACTGGTGTTCTTCATTTGTGCATTTGACAATCTGACAATACCATGGATGTTTTAAGAGAACATTAATTGCTATAATTGGCCTTAGAAAACAGTGATGTGATTGGTGGATACAGGTGTAGATTTTTTCACCCCCTCCCACAGAAAAATACTGCAGTTCAAAAAAGATCTGCGTGTCTATGTGGGTTTGTATCTACAGGATGAAACTGACAGATACATATATCAAGACCAGCAAAGAGATAAATGAAGATGAGTTCTTACAACATCAATTTTGTACTTTAGAGATCCAGCAGGGTGACTTAGTGCACAGAAATGTACAAATGTGAATTCAGTCTGTTTTGTACAAATACTCAGATACACGTGTACAACATTTCTTTTACATCAAGAAACCTTTTTTACATTTGTGAATCTTATAAAACTTGTGTAAATGATATATGCTGTATTTTCTCTCCATAGTTTTCTACACTCTTAAAGCTGTTGTCCAAATCAGAAGGTTTATGGTGCTACATTGACCTGATAAGCTAATTTGATGATGTCATTTTACTTTAATTTTACTGTCATTCCAATTTTATTTTGTAGTAATGATGTAATGAAGATGCTTACGGGAAATGCATTGGAGTAAAAGTACACATTTTATTTGGAAAATGTAGTGGAGTAAAAGTGAAAGTTGACAGAAATATAAAAACTCAAGTAAAGTACTGATACTTCCAAAAAATACTTAAGTACTGTAACAAAGTATTATTACTTCGTTACTTTACACCACTGCTTATATGTGATAGTATGAAGTGACAAATCTGTGTTTGGTCAAGTCATAATCCCCAAAATGTACCCTCAGCTTCAACTCTCAGCAATCAGTCCACACACACACACACACACACACACACACACACACACCTGCAGTATTTCTTTCATCTTGCCTTCATCCAGCTCACTTGGTGATGTAGAGTTATATACTCCTGTGTGTGCTTACAATACATGACCTGTCTTTGGAAACCTATCTACATATATTAATCAAAACTATTTATACATATATCATATTGCAATGTATATTGCTCTGTAGAGCTATAGCACAGATTATAAGGGCTCAAACCACGCTGGTGGTGGATTGAGGAAAATATTGTTCTAAGAAGCCTGTGAGTCAAGACAGAGGAATGAATAAAAGTACAAAAAATGTATGAAATATGTGTGAACTTGTGTCATTTGTTGATTAGGTTCTGACTCGCCCCCACAGTCACTCTTTGCTTGTTATCACTGGGATAAAAGAGGTTTAGTCACTAGTAGCTGGTCAAGTTCAACCCTAGAGCATTTTCCTTTTCTTGCATTGTTCTGATAATACAAGTTGTCATTCACTCTTAGGTTTTCCAGTGACTGTGAGTCTTAAGTCTACATTAGTCTTGCATTGCCAGATGACTCTCCACATTAAGTCAGTAATTAAATATCATACATAGGGCAAGTACAAATGCAGAGGAAAAAATGCATTTCACATATATAGCAAATAAGAAGCAATATGGAGATAGAATATACACTGTACAATGATAGGGCTCAGTAATATACTGTACAATGGTAGTGTGGGTCAGTAGATAATGCTATATACTGTACATTATTGGGATTATCCTTGGATATCAAATTAAATCTAAAGAAATGACAGTTATTCCAAAGATACTTTGAGTGGCCAGAAAGTATTTTGAATACCATTTGCAAATGAATGTATTCAACAGGACCAAAAATAGATGTTATTCACACTTCTTGGTAGATCTTTTTGTATTTAGAAATAAATTATTTTACCATAATATGTGCTTTCAGCAAGAACTTATTCCAGCTGGAATTGAACGATTTGTATTTGTTATTTCTACATAAAGCAGTGGTATATACAGTTCACACTCATAACCACTGGGTGGCGTACTTAGCTCTACACAGCCTGCTCTAGATGACTTACAAAATTCAGGAAAAGTAGAATTTATTGTTTATTGTTCACAATCTGGCAACATCCAAAAATATATTTTTGAAACTTAAATACTTGGAATTAATCACAGTGAAGACTGATATAATGTCACTAATGACCACCACAAACACACCACTGTGTACGCCCAGATATGTCTTCTTTCACTCTTTTTTGACATCATTGGGGGGTTAGTTTCTGTTTATGTATTATTTCTCTCTCTCTCTCTCTCTCTCTCCCTCCCTCTCTCTCTTTAAATTGCTTCAGTCGATTGTGGGTGTCTGGCAGGGCCAACAAAAGGCTGCATGCCTTCATAGGCTCCACCAACAGCTGTCCAAGTGAGACTGCACAGCGGAGCGCAGGCTAGAGGAGGGGAATGGGTTCGAGTCCGACGTCGCTGACTTCAGCAGCTGAAGCTGCTTTCAGTGGATTCATTTAGCCTCGCTTTTTGGGGAACAGTGAAGAAGAAAACGGGAGGCTACGATGTCTTTACAAGAGCTACCAGGCTCCTTTGGAATCATGTTCCCAGCGTTCTCTCTGCCCATGAAAGCGGAGCGCAGTCGGAATAAGGAGCGGCTGGAGGCCAGCCTGGCCGGCTTGTGTGAGCTGGAGCTGCTCAAACAGAGGCAGGAATGCCGGGTGCTGAGCGCTCTCTGCCTCGGGGACTCTCCGGTTCCCGGGCGTCCGCCTTGGGGAGCTCTGCGGTCGGCACGTTGCGCCCTGGACGCACCAAACGGCAACGCGTCAGATGACTATAGCCTCAGGCTCCAAACTGTAAGTTCTGTTTATCTGATGATGGTTCTTTTGTATCGAATGGGGCTAGTTTGCTGATGTAAAGGACAGTTTGTAGCGCAGTAAATGTAAAGTTGACCAAAGTGTACTGGTGGCGTGCGCCATGGGATCTGTTTCGAAAACTTTGCATATAAAGGGCCCCAATGTGATCCTTGTTTGATAACAGACCCCCTACTTGATCAGGTTTGGTCTTATCAGAAGGGTTTCTGTTGTTGTGACTTGACCTATAAATCTGCTGTAGGCAGAGAGGTGTGCACAGTGGGGGGAGTGCTAGCAGTCATGGATAATTTCTACACAATTAGGTTACTTTATGCTGACTTTTAGGGATTAAATGTGGCATGGTTTTAAAACATTTTTCTGTTTTAGTGTCTCTTCGTGGAACACCAGAGGTCCCTAGACTTTCCTGATGTAACTACAGGATTAGATTTCCAAGCACTGAGTGTATGTGAAAATTAAAAGAAAAGAAAATCCCATAGCTCTGTCATTGACCTCAGTGTGCAGTTATGAAAAACAAAGTCAGGAGGGCCCCTAAAGGCACACCTTACCATTTAAGGGCAAATTTGGGGGGAGCTTCATTACTTTATCCATTTCATGCTGAAGACAATGGATAATCCAGACATCTCTATCCCTTGAGTTTGGATAAATTATCACATAACAGCTAAGGTCATTGTTTTTCATGACTCACTCTTCCAGATTTGGTCTAGATTGTATGTAACCCTTTGGGACTCTTTGAAGTAGATTTCAGGAGCACTTTCAGGAGAACTGATTTTCTATGTTTGGTAGGAAAAAAGCAAAACATAACCTATGGTAACTACACCACCTATAGGGCCTGTTTTCCATCTGCTTTAATATCCTCAGCAGATGATGCTTTGGAATATACAAGACAGGCCTCAGGATACAACATTTTAGCATTTAATGACATATTGTTGCCAAAATTGCAACATAACATCAGTATAATTTCACTGTAGCACTGAATGACCATTTGCAGTTTAAGACATCAACGCAATTTTCAGACCTACAAGCATGTATGCACACTGGCTTGATTTTCAATTTCAAAAATGAAAATGTAACAATGTGTGTATTATTCACTTGGTTTCTTCTGGAGTCGTACAGCTCCAAGTTGTAACAAACACTGTTGTATTTGCTTGAAGAAATTATGCAAATGAGTGCTAATTGAAACAATTGTAATCAGCAAATGAAACCGTGTCGCACTCTTGGTAAATATATAGGCACTGAGGAAAGGCAAGTATATAAAGAGTTTGTGTTTTAAATGGAGAAACATTTTTGGAAGACAGGACATTTCAGAGAGTGTCACAGTGTTGGCAGCCATGAGCATGCCATTTCCTCCTGGGATCTGTCTTTGCAATTGTGATCCTCTCTGACTGGCCAGTAGACACTAAAGAGTTCCAAAACATAGACACTATAGAAATAACAAGCTTATTGTAGATAAAAACAAGGAGCCTGACTCTGTGTTATCATCCATCTTGTGACTTTTCATCTGTCTACAGAATTTGGAAAATTTCCCTGCCATAAAGTTCATGCCCAATGCAGTATCACAATGTATAAAGTACTACAGTACCTTTATAAAGACCATTGTTTAATTTGTAAAACCATGACACAATGTATCTAATTCAGTGGCATTAAGCTTGTCTGTGCGGCTACAGCATTGTTAACTGTGGACTGATGGATACTTGAAATGGCAGGAATTCCTTCTGTGAAGACTTGAGGACACGCACCAGTGTTAGAAACAACTATAATCTGATAAAAGTTTCAATTGCAGCTTATTTCATGGACATACATTCTGAAAAACTGCAAACAAATCTAAAAGGCATAAGCACAAAACAACTGAACCACATGATTGGCCTCTAATCATCATCACCTGAATATTTGTTTAGATAGAATGATTTATAACAAAAGCCCTTATATACTTAATTACTTTAAATGCACCTTTTTAGCCTCTCCAAGCTTTTTACTGTTACAGCCTTGCAGCCTGCAGATTTTATCCTGCATCCTCATCTTTGTTCAATCAGGTAGGGTCACTGAGATCAAGATTTTCAAGAGAGACTTGAGAATGAAGAAAACATTCACAGTCAGTCCTTAAATACAGACAAGCATCATAAAGAAACAATGACAAAAGTCAGATGACCAACTTTCAAGTGACCACAATAATTCATTGAAACAATTCAAAGTGAAGCTTTACAATCTCCAAAGGTAATACAATAATCTAGCAGTTCGTTCCATTTAAAAGGTGCAAAATATCTGAATTGAGTCCTGCCAAGCTCAATTCATGCAAGGAAGGTCCAAGATTATGTCATCACTGAAGAGGAGAGACGTGAAGTAGTTTGGACGTTTAGGAGCTTTCTAGATAAATATCATGTGGTGTATATATTGTCTTGCTAATATTGAAGAGCAGCACTTATATTTCAAGGGAAAGTTCTACATTTTGGGAATTATACTTGTTCTTTTGCCAAGAGTGACAGTTTGATTGGTCACTTCTTTTATGTTGGCAAATGAGATAAATGGAGAACAATCAGCTATTGTAGCCCAAATGGGTGTATTTGAGACATTAATGTCTAATACATGGTTTAATCAAACATGTGGTGCTCATCAACTTGTGTAAGATAAAGCTCTCTGGATACAAGTGACAAATGGCGGCTGTGGCTCAGGAGGTAGAGCATGTCGTCCATTGATCGCAGAGTTGGCGGTTCGATCCCCAGCTCCTCCTGTCTACATGTCGAAGTGTCCTTGGGCAAGACACTCAACCCTAAATTGCTCCTGATGGAGGCCAGCACCTTGCATGGCAGCTCCGTCACCATTAGTGTGGGAATGGGTGAATGAGACCAATCTGTAAAACGCTTTGGGAACTGTTAAGGTTGAAAAGCGCTATATAAGTGAAGTCCATTTACAAATAGCTTTAAAAAAACTTTTTTTTACAGCATTCATTTATTTATTTCTTTTGATCATCTGTTGAGGAACAGTTTGCTCCAGGCTACAGTGAACATTTCCAGATAGTTGTTATACAGCTATAACAGTTGTTGCCAAACTAGTTTATATACAGAACCTGGCAAATTTCACCTTTTACCAGACAACAGTTATTATCTTTGCGTATACAACTATTGTATAAATTCCTTAATGGTGGCTAAACCTTTAAAAATATTGCTTATAAGACTGGAAGAAGGGGGCAACAGCTGGCCTGGCTCTGTCCAAAGAAAACATACAGCTACCTGTAAAAGCTCACTGATTAACACGTTGTATCTTGTTTGTTTAATCCATACACAAACAAGAATGTAAAAGTATCAAATTGTGGTTCTAGGGGGAGTAATGTGCTGGAACTATTTCTTGATGACCAGTGACGGGCAAAATGACTTCCAGGAAATCACTCCACCCTGATAAAATCCTTCAGACTTGAATAAATACTTGAAGCTACCTAAACTCATCTAGTTCTGGTAATACAAGTTATTTTATTAAGTAGCCACAGTCAGACAGTCTGGAACAGGATCTGACTGGTCATCACGGTGTTATGCTCCCTCTTAGACTTCTCGGTGGTTTCCAAGGCATTCCAAGGCCAGTTTCAAATTCTCAGTCATGACTGCCGATCCTTAATAGTTTCATTTCTAAGGCCAGATGCTGCTTTAGACCTGTTGAAGGATGTATTTACCACAATGCTCAGTGTTTTTCAGGTCCTGCTTTAAGGTCTTGCTGTGCCTCTGACAGCCTCTTTGCCATATTCGCCTTTCATCCTGTGATTGTTGTGTCTCAAGCAGTGAATCTCTTCAGCCCCAGTTGTTCATCATTTGTTTCTGAGGAAGGTAGCTAAATTACAAGAAATGATCAATCCCCAATTTATTTCCAAAAACCACCATATAGTATCATCTCCTCTTTCAGAGTTGCTTCCTCAATCTGCCTACTTTATTTCAATCTGCTTAGTCACCTCAAAATCTGCTCTAAAATATGTCTGAGTCAAAGACCTTTCCCTTCCCATAACTCTAATGACCACAATTAGTCATCATGGGATTATGCCCAAGGGTAAATAATCAGATTCTTTTGGAGCACATTTTTGGCACGTATGTGGGCACACACTCTGTGTTTGTATATACAGTATATGAACTGTACTGACACAATGATGGATCATTTTGTCCCCTTGTTGATATCGCTGTATATGGCATGTGCTTCCTACAGCTTGTCTGAGGGTTTCATGTGATACTGTAATAATTCAGCACCTTTCAGGCCAGTTGAAATGTGTAACTTCTAAAGGATATTCTTTATTCAGTACCAGTTCCTCTGAGCCTGTGTGTGTGTGTGTGTGTGTGTGTGTGTGTGTGTGTGTGTACAGCTATCTTTGTGAGAACCAATTTGAGTTCTAGACCTTGGTAGTGAGGACATTTTTGGAAAGTGAGGACATTTTGGCCTGTCCCCACTTTCCGACAGATTTTTAAAGGGCTGTTTGAGGGTTCAGACATGGTTTTAAGGTTCAGGTTAGAATTAGGTTTAGGTTAGGTTAGGGTAAGGGTTGGGGTTAGGGATTTAGTTGTGATGGTTAGGGTTAGGGTAAGGGGCTAGGGAATGCATTATGTCAGTAAAGGTCCTCGCAAGTAAAGAAGTACAGGGTTGTGTGTGTGTGTGTGTGTGTGTATGTGTGTGTGGATGAGATGAAAAAAGAGGTGAAGGGACAAAGAGAAAAACCTCTTGTCTGTGATGCAGGAGAGACGGAGCCAGGCAGAGAGATAATGCATGTTTGTGTGTGTATGAGAGAGTATGTGTATTTATTCCTCAGCAGGAGCTGCTGACAGCCATGTGACAGCCAACAGCAGCTGGTGAAGCAGCACAGCCTTCACTGTGGCCTCCTGTATGTCAAGGGACTAATGAGAGGCACGTTGAAATGTCGACTCATAATGGTGTGGTGTGTGTGTGTGTGTGTGTGTGTGTGCTCTGCATAGTCAAATAACAACAGTGATAATCATATCAGAGCATTGAGTAATGTTGATGATCTAGAAGTTTATACTTATCATGCTATTGCAGTAAATTGATCTGAATAAGAGCATCGGGTAAAATCCAAAATCTT
Organism: Macquaria ambigua; assembly: GCA_008360985.2. Classification (NCBI taxonomy): domain Eukaryota; kingdom Metazoa; phylum Chordata; class Actinopteri; order Centrarchiformes; family Percichthyidae; genus Macquaria; species Macquaria ambigua. Next base: position 112,581 of record VMKM01000211.1, read on the forward strand.
AAAGGAATTCAAATGAATGATGTGTTGGCTGATAGTGAAGTGATGATGGAGGCAGGATTAGTGTAACAGGATTGAGCGTAAAGTTGCTTCTTTAAACAGCAGAGCGGCTGACAAAACATGATGAGGAAAGTGAGCAACACGCTCCCCTTCCTCAACAGCTGCTGTTGAATTGCCCTTGAGCAGGGCACCAATCCACCAACTGCTCCAGAGGCCAACAGTGCAACACTGTGGCTTTCCTGGGCTGAGTGCATGTGTATATCTGGTATGGTGGTGTATGTGTTTACAGTGTGTGTTTGTGCTGACATCCAACATACTGTAAGTCTCAAGTGGATACCTTTGCAGCTGTGTGGCCAACTTGTCACTGAAGGCAAACACAAACATTCTCAACTGTAATGGATGTATTTTGCTTACGTTTCGCACCTCGCTGTGTTGTGCAAACACAATAGCATGTCTGTAGCTGCTGTTTAAGCTCCTGGTGGGATAGAGAGGTGGGACTGGGGGTCTTCACTGAGTTGAGTGGTCACTTGTGAGGTCTCCAAAACAAAACAAAAACTACCACTTGGTTACTTCAAGTCACAGCTGTGCAGCTTCAGGGTTGTCAAGAGGAAAAATGCACTCATTACCCCAAGCCAGGACACAATAGTCACAGAGCCCATACTATGTCATGATTACCACCAAAGTGGAGATATCTTTTTAATAAAATAGAAATGTTGCAAGCTTTTATGACAAACCATTCTCATATTGCTGTTAGAGGTAAAGAAGTTAAGGGTACAACAAAGACTGAAACTGTGCAGTCTCAACATACAATTAAAACTCATCAGAAATGACAGATTTTCAAGTCCGGCAAGCCAGGTTAAATGGTCTGGGGAATAATTTACTCTTCTTCTCAAAGCTACAACACCTTGCCATGGTTGGTGGGTGGTGCTAAGAGGAATGTAAATAGAACTTAGAGAACTTAGGAAACTTAGGAAAACAGATAATTCAAACTGAGACGGATTGCTTGACAAATGGGTCAGTGCACACCATTTCCAGGGGTTAAGCAGAACTCTCAATGTTATTGCTCAGACACATTCTTTATTGAGTACAGTTTACCGTGAAACTGATGGATAGTGTTAACTATGTAAAACATCCTCTTCAAGTAAACCTAGTTCATGACAAGGAACCAGCTAATCCACACAATGCAAGCAACAGCTTCTCTGAAGAGTAATCAGAACACATCAGAAGTAAATCCAGTAACAGTGACAATGTAACAAATACAATACAGTGTAGACCAGAATGGGAAAAGACAGAGATCTGTCACAGCACAATTCAATCCATGTGTTAATGGTAATGGTCACTGTATCAATTCATCTGACAGTAAGCCCCAGTATGTGTTCACTGTCTGCCTTTAATCAAGTTAAAGCAAATGACCATGATCTATTCAGGACAATGAAGGAGACTTCCTGGGGTAATCAATATATTTATGTCTAAGAAGGGATCAACTCATTTCAGTGTATAGAGGCGGAAACCATCCCTTAAACAGCACCATCTGGCTCCGATAAACTCAGAGCAGTCAGTTGAAAAACACTGATTCAGTCACTGAATGGATCCTGGGCAGTGTTGGTCCTGAGCTTTACAGCTGGCAGCTTTCAGTAGATACCAGTCCTCCACAGCCTGATGTCTACTCACTCTAGTTGATCAAATTCCTCCAAAAGTCCTCTGACAGTGCTGCAGTAGTTCCAGATCAAATGCATTTCACTGTATAGGTCACAACAGCTGCCAACTGCCTCCTTAATCTCAGTGTGAAACCTGAGCTGGACCCATGGATGTTTAATTTCATGGTTGTTCGTCATCTGAAGATATAATACCAAGAGCATTGGTCGAGCACGCTGTCCACACAGTTGAACAGAGAACCATATTTGGCCTAGTGTTAGGGCGCCTTGACATCTGGTTTAAACAAAGCTGTACTGGCCAGCAGTCCAAACATGCCATGGTGACTTTGAACATGAGCTTTCAGCCATTTCATGTGCATTGATTTAATAAAAGTTATCTGTTAAGTGGCATTGTGTTGGATTTATAATATTTCATTAAATAATATTATAATATTTCATTAAATATTATAAATGAACAGAAAGCTGATTGGGGGAGTTGCAGTATGTCAGCCAAAACACAATAAGGCATGTTGGCATTGTTTTATTACTTGACACCAAAATGTTTTGTCAATAAAGCAAACTTCTTTCCTGGTCATATTTATTGTATGTTGGTATACATAGAAACGTGGGAATAGCTTTCTAGTGGACTTTCCAAAATATAATTTGTCTCCACAGTTGAATTCAGAAAAACAAATCAGCTTTGGCTGGCAAATTGGGTCAGAAAGATTAGGCTTTTACTGTCCAAAACAAAGTCCATACTGATTATTGGTGATCCACAGGCCTGCTTTATATCATGGCCAAAAGCTTCTTCTTGCAGTGTACTAGAATGCAAAATGAATAGGAGAACATGAAAAGATTTTACAGAAAGTCTGAAGATCCCGGGTCTCTAGAGTAAATCCAAGATCGAGTACTCTAGTACTCAATCAAACTTCATTTAGATGATGAAGGGAATGATTAAAAGACATATTTCCAAGAGAAACTATCGCCCACTTATAACCCACAGCCAAAAGTGACTGGAGAACACTACTGAGAATTCAGGGTTACAGAAATACCAACACTTACTGCTGCTTTGACTAGTGAGCTGTCTTTCTACCAGCATGTTTACATGCACAATAATGCATGCACTCAACACATAGAGAACCATGGTTACTATGTAACCTTCCAACTATAACCAGATTAGCACAATAATATGGTCATGGAAACACTTTATGTGAGTTATCTAACCTATATTACAATTATAATTGGAGAATAGAATAGAATTATTTTCCTAGCAGAGCTTTATCAACAACATTGCCTTTACAACCTCACAAGTTGCTTAGCTTGAATTGAGGTGACAACATGAAAAACACCAACTGAGTCCCTCCATCTCACTATTATACACCTATTTCTCATATGCTATAACTACTGCACATCCTTCCAGACATAAACCATCAAACAACTCATATAATCCTGGGTTTCTTCCTCTACACAACAAATTAATAATGTATCAAAATTTCATGGCTGAATCCATTTTTATCCATCCATCTTTTCTAGGCTAGTTTAAACATGATATAACTATGCAACAGTGCATAATCACATCCTACAGTGCAGAGAAAATGACAAATCAAATTTGTTGCCAAAATAAGTACACTGTTGACAAATGCATTCCTGTGAAAAGAGAGCTTGTGTTTGTGGAATGCACATTATTGTTATTAGTCAGAAATGTCAATGTAATGAATGCATGAAGTCTTTCAGAGTGTTGTTCATTTCAGGCCAAGGCTGCATATTATTGCAGGAGCATCAAGCCAGAGTGAATATTATTCTATTCAGGAAGAAATAAACAAATTTATTGAAGGGAGAATAGAAAGCATTGCAAACTCTACACACAAATTTCTTTACTAAGTATGATTTTGTTAAAGTCATGTAGCCAATGAGCTGAAGTCATCTAAACTATGCAGAGTGTTAAATGTCTGGGACGCAGTCGTGCCAATGCTTTAGAGATTGATCTCTGTAGAACCACTGAAGGTCGGCTTTACAGCTCATGGCTTCAGTAGTACCGAATGTGTGTACATGTGTGCAAGCACAAGTGTGTGCATTCATGCATGACTGCGTGTCTGTCTATGCAAAAATGTGAACATGTGTGTGTGTGACCGTGCACTCACACGAGGGAAACAAGCAGCCATTGAGCCAGTGTGGTCTCACATAAGTAGCTGCTTTAACCCACACACAGCCCCTTTTATACACTGCATGCCTGACATAAGCCCAGCTTAATTTTGCATGCACATGCATGTACACACACACACACACACACTGAATCCTATGCCTGTATATGTTTAAGAGTCTTGTGATGCACAGGCTAAGTTAGTTTTACAGTTTGAATCCTCAAGGAGAAAGGATGGCATGTAGTGGAAATTCTTCTATTTGCAGTTACTATTCTTTGTGAAATCTGCAAAAAAAGACAGCTTTTTTAGATGTATTATATTCCTATATCTTAAAGCTGCTTATGATGAAAAGTGTGTTAAATTATTCTCAAATTAAGATGATCTGTTATTTGATTTTGGAGGTATGATGAACATAGATATGTTCCAAAATTAGTACTAATACTCCTGGAGAAAGGGCTGTGTTGTTTCACTCGTATGCTCTCTGATATCTATTCCAATCACCATTTTTCAGCTCTGATGTTGATGATGTAACTGTTAGATAAACCACAGATGTAAGCTCTCCAACTCAATTTATTGTGTGTGGGCTGAATGCCTTAAGTGAATACAGTAGGTCTTTGGAGACTGGCCCATTGATGAACTCACCCATTAAAATGATAAAACATAAACACCAAAATCACCTCTCTGTCCCTGTATTAGACTGTTGGCTAACTCGGTACCATACGATGTGGCAATCTTTATTTGATAATTATGTTAATTGTTCATCCTCTTCTGCTGCTATTTGTTGTGGTGTACCCCAAGGTTCAGTTTTAGACCCTATACGAAACTTGCACTACATTTCCACTGTGGTCTGTATACCTTATTAATTCAATTCAATTTTCAATTTAGTTTTATTTATATAGTGCCAAATCATAACAAAGTTATCTCAGGGCACTTTTCATATAGAGCAGGTCTAGACTGTACTCACTATAGACACTACGCACTAGGCGACAGTGGCAAGGAAAAACTCCCTTTTAACAGTTAGAATCTTCGAGCAGAACCAGGCTCTGGATGGGCGGTCATCTGCCTCGACCGGTTGGGTTGAGAGAGAGAGAGAGAGAGAGAGAGAGAGAAAGAGAGAGAGAGAGAGAGCAGGAGAAGAAACAATGGAAGAAACCTCAGGAAGAGCAACAGAGGAGAAATCCCTCTCCCAGGACGGACAGACAGGAAATAGATGTCTTCAAGCAACTTATGGTGTCGCCAAACATGATAGGACCTGAGTCACATGACCTCCTTTCACCACAGAACTTGGAAGAGGACAGACTACACAAACACACAAGATCCAAAACTTAAGAACACCATTCACACAGAGGAGAAAGAAACAGACACACACAGAGGGAGAGAGATGAGAGGAGAGGCTGAATCTCCTGGAGGACAAAGATCCAGATCCAAAACATCTGGAGAGAGGCGCCGGCAGCCAGGGGAGAGAGAGAGGACCCAGGATGGCTGATGGTCCAGCACAGAGAAGCCTGAGTGAGAAGAGAGATCAAGGCAGAGAAACTAGGGAGAGGGAGGGAGAGAAGAGACAGAGCGAGGTAGGCACACAGCTGTGCTTATGGGACGCAAACAACCAGAGGGTTAAAGAGACGCAGAGGTTTTCAGACTGTTCACAGTATTCTCATCGGCAGGACAAGATGGACTATAAATACTAGGCTTAATAGATTCATTGAGACTGAGGCCGACCCGCCTGAAGGATAATGGTAACAGGTATAAGGTAATCAAAAATAAGCTACTAGCTGAAAGTTAAAGGTTGGGTAGGCAGTTTTCTTTTGGCGTGCAGAATATTGTAATCAAGTGGTCTGAGAGCAGACCTCTACTTCAGCCCCCCCTCTTGCCTCTGTTTTCAGGCTTCAGAAAATCTAGCCCGTGACGGGAGACTTTAGCCTATCACAGGTTATTTCAGAGAGACGGTGCGTTGGTATTGGCTAAGCTACAAGAGCAGATGTGTGTGCACGTCCCTTCAGATTGTGAAAGCCTGATTGAATGGCGGAAAATCCTGAAACTTGTGATAAATTTCCAACACCTCCTTTGCCTACAGCAGTGTATAGTACAAAACAACACGTCCCAGCTCCACACGGAGCTTCAGGCTCATTATGTTCGATGCCATGGCGCTCGTAACAACAAGTGGCAAAGAGGCATGATGACAAACAGTGGGGAATAACTTTTGACGGGGGACAGTGGTGTGTGTGTGTGTACTAGCCTCTCATTCCGCTGCTGGACGGCGTTGCAGCTGCCTCTGAAGCCTGGGGCGCTCTGCTCTGTGGCCACGAAGCGCTGGAGGGGCGTCTTTGAGAAAACAGGTTGCGGTGGGAGGGACCGCAGTCTTGGTGAGGCTCACACCGTGGAGCGCGAGCCCTACAAGGGATACGGTTTCGCAGGGGAACCGACTTCTTCTGCTGCTGGTCGAAGTTGTGGGTTTGGTGGGAGGGGCTTAGCAGAGCTATACGAGGCAGCAGAGAGAGAGGCGGAAGGTTTTGCCTAGGTTGCACAGATTTTGCCTACCCCAGCTTTAAGGTGAAACAATTAGTTTTAAGTAAGATTTAAAGGCCCCAATAGAGACAGATTGACTGATATCAACATGGAGGTTATTCCAGAGGAAGGGGGCATGATAGGAAAAGGCCCTGCAACCAGCTGACTTCTTTTTAACTCTGGGGACAGACCAGAGCCCTGTATTCTGAGAGCGGAGAGTATGGGATGGGATATAATGTTTAATGAGATCAGACAGATATGAAGGGCCGAGCCCATTTACAATTTTGTAAGTCATCAGAAGCACCTTAGAGTGACAATAAACACCTTTTTTGCTTTAACTTATGTAACTAATGTAATGGCTATAAAATAATGACACCATTGGCATTTAGAGTGGTTTCCTATAAGCCTCGCTTTCACTGTGCAATTCTAGCGGTAGCTACCCCTAGCAGCCTGGATACTGTCCAAAACGCTACCGCTAGCAGCCAGAAAACAAACCAATTCAGTTCAGTTTATTTTCTTCAACTCCCCCCTCCACCCCTACGCCAACCCCAGTTGTAGTTACGTACTTGTTTGCGCGAAGCAACACTCAAACTATGTTATTACTCAATATAAAATTATGACAATTTCACTTTACCTCTTCTGTGAACATGCTTCTTTCTTCTCTTTTATTACCAAAGTGGTGTTGATCGTTTCTTGGTAGTAGCTAGGTTCTGAGGGAAACTGAAAGCGATCTGCTTGACTTTGTGACAGCGGAGCCAACAATAATACCACTTGGAAACGCTAGGGGTGGTAAACGCTGAAAAGTTGTTTATTGCCACTTTAAAGTCTGATCTGACATGGATAGGGAGCCAATGAAGGGAAGCTAAAACTGGTGTGATATGATCAAATTTTCTAGCTTTAGTTAAGATTCTAGACAAAATGTATTAGGATCTCTGCATCAGCCAAGGACAGAAAATACCTCATTTTAGCTATGTTACTATGTTACTGGAAAAAGGCTGTCTTGGTGATGTTTTTAATGTGCTGATTAAAAGAGAGGGTAGGATCATAAACGTAGCACCAAGATTCTTGGCTGTCGAACTTTGAGAAATCACACAGTTGTCAAGAGTTACTGTTACTTTATCAAACTGGTGTCTATGTCGAGCAGGGCCAAACTACTGTAAGCTTATAATCTTCAGTTTTAAGTTGTCTCGAAGATGTAAAATGCCAAATGGCATCTGGATCGCAGTTTTGATTCAGCTTTTTTTTAATGGTCAGCAGCCAGAAACCTGAAAGGCCTGCATCTTGACTTGAAATTTGCTAATGCAGACTTGTGGCTTGATTTGAGACTGGCTCTGTTAGCCTTGAGACTTGAGTTGGACTTAAACACACCTCTGCTGTGCAGTGATTATCCTCATTATCCACCACCTCATCTCCACTAAAACAGGAAAAACAGTGCTTGCCACAGTTGGCCAAAACATTATTTCATCTAATATTCAATGTAACCTTTTATGAATGTCTTACCAGAGCTAGCGAAATATTACTGAAGACATCTTACCACTTACCTTGCAAGTTATTATTCTCTCACTCTTAAAATATGCTGATGGCTTATTCATCATTCATCATTATTAACATCAACAACACAAGTCAACTTTGTAAGTGTATTTGTGTTAGGAAAGAGCCTCAGAGCCAGTGATATACCAGGAACACAAATATAACTTTCATTATCCTGTCTTCCAACTTGCTTCTGCCAAACAACTTCTCTTCTGGTTTCAGAGGTGTTTGGATTGGCTCTAAAGTTTGAGGCGGCTTCTCAGCCACCACTATTTACTGAAACCATCCTACAGCAACAGCTATAGGCAGATGTGATTATGTAGAAAAAAAAGACCTCTATACACATTAATAGATATCATCAGATATCAGGGCGCCCAGTGGATAAATCATGGAGGCTGTTATTTTGTAATACCTGTCTGCATAGTTTGGAACAGTTGCAATCCTCACAAAACTCATTATGTGAAACAAACTGGGCATGTGACATGCCAAAGTCTGTGCAGACACAGTCCAAACTCTGTTTTTGTAAGGCAGCTAATGTGTGGTATTTGGTTCTCATGGTTCAGCTGGTACATTCTCCTCCCAGATGATATTATTATGTCTTAAATTACATTACAGCACAAAAACTAGCCTTACAAAAACACATTTGAAAGCTCCCTCTTCTCATCTCAATATTGGTGCAAAGTTTTCCAATACAGAATACAAAAATACAGTGATATAGGGATGTAGTACCAGTCACTTGTTTAGGATAGGCTAAAACAAACAGCACCAACTGATATTCTGTGGGGTTTTTTTTTAATTATGGTGAAGAGATAATGAAAACAAAATTGGGGTGAACTTTTGCTTTAAGGTGGATGCACTATGTGATAAAGTTATCACCTTGCCAATGTTAGAAGCCAGATGTACCAAAATCCATGGAAAGTGAGGAATAGGAACAATTAACAGATTACAACTAACAGCTGGTTTTCCTCTCATGTCTTGACATACAGCTGTTGTCCTAAGTGTGTGTCATTTGTGGAAAAAAAAGAACACTTGTCAAAGTCTCCATGTTTTGGCATCTTCATGGCTCTGGTTTGCATAACAGAGTTTTATAGATAGCCTCTCCATGGAAAACACAACTACCACAGTGTGTTTCCCCACTGAGTATATAACCATTACTTTGTGATCTTTTTTATCTCCTGCAGTATTACTATAGGGATTCATGAGGTGTATCAAAGTTTAACTATAGTAGTGTGTTATTCCATTGATCATTATTGGTTTACAACTGTTCTCATATCTGATGGTAGTGCTCTAAAATGTACTTTATTACAGTAATAATCCAGAGGGCTACATACATTTTTCTCATTTTTCCCTTCAATGTCTTTGTGCTCTGTTGTTTAGACAGTTTCAACCTACGTAACAGATTTTGTTCCATTCTTTAGCTTACATTTGGGTGGTTCAGACTCAGTGTGTGTGTGTGTGTGTGTGTGTGTGTGTGTGTGTTTGTGTGTGTGGGTGGGTGGGGTGGGGGGGTTATTGTTCCAGTGTTTTGATAATAAGTGCTTGTGGTCATAGCTGTCTGTGAATGTTCTGGGAGATGAACAGGGAGTTGATATGTGCACTCCAAATGAATGTGTATTGTAGGTGTATTCACATAATCATCCCGTTGCAGTTTGGGGTGTGGACTCAACATACTTTCTATGGCCCTTTGCTGTAAGTTACTGTATAGGGTCATTTGAGTGAGTTTAGTATTAGGGTTTGTGTTACGTTAAAAGAATGGAAGCTTTTCCAGCTTTCAAAGATCTGGTAAAGTTGCTTGTTAAATCATGATAACATAAATGCCAAAATCAGCACAGCACATTTAGCATACACCCCAAGTAGGCTCCATGCCAACACTTCAGTGTAGTGTAATTAGAATTAGCTGCAATTGTTATCTCAAATGGGCAAAAATTATATTTGGCCCACCGCTTTTGTATAGGAAGTACCATTTACATAAAATGTGATACAAAACTTAAATTGTAAACAAGGACTAGCTTTCTTTGCTTTCGTGGAAGTGAAGATGGTAGATAAGAGTGGACTTTGTTCAGCTACAACTACATAGCAAATGAATAAATGACTATTCCCCTGAAAGTTGAAATGTTGCTCTTCATGCTTTGGATAACACTAATGGTATAATATTACTGAACAGTGTGTGTGGTGAAGTGTTCAAGCATGGAGCACTGGAATCAATGTAGATAATGAAGGGTCCTCAGAACACAAACATGTGTTTCTGTTTTGTGTGCATATTCAGTAAGGTGTTTTGATCATACTTTTGACAGAATATTCCCATCTAAGTACAGTGTTTTGACTCTCACTCTGTCTCTCTATGTGTATTTCAGAGCAGTCTCCAGTGTACGTCCTGGGGTATAAAGGCATCTTTAGAACAGCAGGTGGCAGAGCTGAAGGTGAACACTGAGGTCAAATCAGTAGATTCTCCTATTGATCTGGAGGACAGCCAACTCAGTTCAGGTAAAATCATCAACTCTGATTCTCCAAAACAGAAAATTTTACAGCATTTTTTTCACATGCAATTTTTAAGGTGGACACTATGTAAGCTTATTTTACAACATGTGGTTTCAGTACTTTGTAACAGTTGTATATCTCTATTTTGTGTACAGCTTAGAACAAATCTCTCACGCACAAGGTACCCTTAAGCGTCTGTATGAGATGCACCAGGCTTTCAATGTAAACCCATCCACGTCAGGTGATGTGGTATAAAGAGCCACAAAGTCCAAGTATACCTGGCTGCAGCCTGCAGAATGGGGCAGGGTTTAACATTGAACGTTTAATCCCACCCACCGTGGTTTGATTGGTTTAACTGTCGAATTTTGGGGGAGGTCGGGCCACAGAACTTTCACTCAGGAGGCCGGGTTGGGGGGTCCCGTGTGAAACCAAAAGTCAACATTGAGTCATTTTAAGTTTTATACATCACGTGACTTACTTATTTTAGGGGGATGTGACAGCAGCGTCGGTATTTGACGACCTGGGATGAGAATGTGTTGACACATAGAGACAAACAACACCTACGGGCATTTTAGAGTCACCAATTAATCTAACCTGTCTTTGGCGGACCCAGAGAAAACCCACACAAGAACAGGGAGAACATGCAAACTCCAAACAGAAAGGCCCAAGCCAGCAGGTTCGAACCCAGAACCGCCCTGCTGTGAGGCGACAGTGCTAACCACTGCACCATCGTGCCTCCCTTAATCAATTAATCACTCAATATAATTGTTTCTGATACTTCATTTAAAAAGATGAGCTCCATGCTGCATGAAGGGAGCAAGAGTTATTTTGTGCTGTAGTTACAAAAAAACATAGTGTACTGTGTGAGTCACAGTCATTATCAAGAGCAATGATTTTTTCTCCCTGCTATAGACACTGAGGTCATTAAGGATGCAGTTTAGTGTTTGCAAACAAACATCAAGCAGACAAATCTATTATACGTTCTTGGTGGCTAAGTATCCTCGATCACTGAAGTTTCACCACATCTAAGCCCATACTTCATGTTTATAAAGCAGTTGAGACACAGATCTGAGCACACTGGGATTGAAAATGACAAACAGTCCTGTCTGTTGCACCACGGAGGCAGTATCTCATGGTGCAGGTTATACATGAACAAAATTAAACTACACTTATGTCTAAAAAGACCACAAATGGCTTTAAATGTATGTTTAAAAGAAACCAAAAGAAAATGAATTGCTCCTGTGTAGCAAGTGACTAGATTGGGGGAATTATGTGTTGAACATCATTAAAAGGGTATTCACAAAACTGGTATATCTGGTGATTTTTCAACTGTACTGTTTTGCCATTTTGCTCAGAATCCTGTAAAGCGTGTAGCGTTGCATGTATGTTAATCACAGATGTACAATTTGTAAATGCTAATGAATGTAAAAAAAACAGCCCTGAGCCTACATTTGTGATGATTTAAAAGTAAACTAGTAAAACTGAACACTTCCACTTTTCCATGGATGCAAATCGTCTGAAGCATTGTATTTTATGTGTGAACAACTGTGCATAAAGTAATCTTAACAGCATTATTAAAATGAGAGTAATAAATTGACTCATTTATATCAAAAGTCATAATTTGCCAAGGTTATATATTACTGTAAGAGTAATACAAGAAAGTAATGCACTCAATCATATTCATTCCAAATGTGTGTTGTTATTGTTGGTTGTAAGATTTTAAGGTTAACCTCTTTTTGTCTTCTCCATTCATAATTTCATTTTAAAATATCAAATTCACTCTCAATTAACTATATATCGGACTGTGTTTAGATGTATTTCTATTTGATATTGTATAATGACAGCATGGTTTTACTCTTGAAATCCTTCAAGGAGTTCCACCCCACTATCACACTAACCACAAGTTCCTAGTATGAAATGATGAAATGGCTTTTCATGTATATAGTAGCAAAGTTGTTTTTCAAAGATGTAGGTCCTTTAGCTGTGCAGAGCACAATATTTGTCAACACAAACACCCTTCTCATTAAAGGTTCTATGTGGAGTTATTAGAACGTCAATGTTAATGACACCAATGGCCATTAAGTGAACTGCAGCCAGCATCCTGTTGCTCGCTCTCACGCTCCGTAGGCACAAACTAGCATCCTGGGCATCGGCCAAAACAGTGACATGAAATACACGAGACTGAACGTGATTTACAATCATATTTAGAATAACATTACTATCTGTAATATTCCTATATTTTTTGGACCATTGGCTCTATGATACTAACTAGCTTGCCATTTCCAAATTACTTTATCAGCTAACGTAATGAAGCAACTAAGGCGTATCCAAGTTACAACTAGCTGGCTAACTTTAGCTTAGCTTAGGTTACCCCTGCCTCGCATTGCTCTTGTCTAGTAGAAAGCAATCGTTAATTATACACCTTTGCTTTGTACTGGTACATAATTTATTGTTGGCTCGGGGAAGGTCTAACTTTTTAAGTTATGTTACAGTCCGCTCACATATTGGCAATACAAAGCAAATAATACATGTAAATTGCTACATATAGTACCTTTAAGCTAAAGATATGTGACTGTCTTGTTCATGCATCCACACCATACTGTATAATATACAATGAGGAGTGTCACATTGATGCACAGTCTTAGCCTTCCACCTTAGACAATGTGTTTTATACATCAACAGGAAAATAATTTTACTGAAGTGGCAACAGCAAGAATGATTCTGATCACTCTCTCTGTCTTTGCTCTGTTTGTCAGGAGAAGTCCCTGTAGCCAAGCAAAATACATCTCCTGAATCAAATTACCATCCTGTGGTCCCTTGTACCCTCTCAGCCACTGTGGGGACAGGAGAGAAAGAGACAGGAGAAACATGGCTGTCACACCCAACGAGACAGGCCGCGGCTACTGACGCTTTGGGGGAGATGAGGGATGTTGACCCCAGTCAGGAAGATTATCAACAAGCCCATAAGGTAGAGACTTATATATTTGGATTGGTCCAACGCCGAGCCCTACCCACACGCCCCTCAAAGCCCCGCACCAGCCTGGCACATGATGCCCGAGCTGTCAGTGTGGTGAGACAGAGTAGTTTATGCCACAAGGAGGAGCAGCATTCACCAAAGCAGGTGTCTGTTCAAGAGATCTCTACTCCATCCCAGTGTTCAGAGGGAACTGCTTCACAGGCTTGCCATAACCTTGATCAGGAGCGTTACCTAGGGACAGGGTTTACTGAAGATGCCCCTCCCCCGTACCACCACCATCTCCAGGAAAGTGTCCAGCATCAACCAGGGCTTTACCACAGACCCAGGCAGGTCTCCATGATTAACACCTCTCGCTCAACCTTCCTGGACTATCCGTCTTGCAGAGTGCTGCAAGCCCACCCAGACTCCAGCAATAGCGAGCCTGATTCACCCCAACATTTCCACAACTACCCTTCCCTCCAGCTCTGTCAAAGCCTCACCAGCCACCTTCACCTGATGAGCAGCTGGTCAACGCAGAGTATATTCCAGCCCAGCCCTGCCGAGCCTCCACCAGAGCTTATGCTAATCATCACTCCAACCCCCACAAGGGCTCGGGGGTGGCCAAACCCAATCGAAGCACATATTCTCCAGAAAGAGGCCATCATCATCAAGAGCAGCAGACCCCAGCATCTCAGGTCCAACCCTCTAGATCCCGAGGGGGCCCAAAGAAGTGTCGCTCAAATGAAGATAGAAGTGGTGCCAGCAGAAAGCCGGGGAAGAAGGCATGTAGGTCTCAGTCAGAGAACAGCCTGCAAAGGGTTCCAGAGCGCAAGTACAATACAGTAGAGAGGGATGGTGGCGGAAGTGGAAGCGGTGGAAGGGGAAGCCGCAGTAGTCAATCCAGGAGCAAGAAACAACAGCAAGGAGGTGGTAGCTATCGGCGCTGGCAGTCCACCTTGGAGCTCAGCCAAGACGAGACTGACCAGCCACCCACGCAGACACCCATGCAAGCCTCCTCAGCTTCAAACCAAAGGGACCATTGTGGAAGGCGCACACGCAAATCTCGCCCTACACATGCTTCATATGCCTACCCACACCACCACCACCACTCCCACCATCATCAGCAGATGGAGTATCAGTTAGAGAGGGACCAAGTGCCACTGTGTCAGCCTAGTGAGGACTACACTCACCCAGGTCAGGGTGAGTCTGAGTCCAGCATGAGTGAGGCTGACTCTCCAGATTCCAGCTCTTTGTCCAGTGACTCAGATGAGAGTGGTGGTCTGGTATGGCCCCAACAACTGCCCCCTCAACTTTCCCTCCCATCACCTACTTCTCCAGCCGGAGCACCTCTGCAGCCCAAGGCTTTTGTCAAGATTAAGGCCTCACATGCCCTTAAGAAGAAGATCCTGCGCTTCCGCACAGGGTCACTGAAAGTAATGACCACCGTATAAATTGGAATACTGGCCAAGCTGAAAGAACATGAGATGCAGAGCTTTGGACTATGTAGAACAATGGACAACAAACTACAGTGAATATAAAAATGTGTGCATGAAAGCACTATAATCTTGGCTGACTGAATTAATTGGATGGTTTTAGATCAGCCTTAACAAGTAATGAAGGAAATGGTTATCACCATATGTTTCTTTTTTGTTTCAAAAATGTGTGTACATTTTACTGAAAGTCTTAAATAGATTAGTCATGTTTTGTCAAAGGCTACTCTAATTTGGCCACATTGGTCCCTAGATATCCCACTGATAGAGTATATCATAGTCCACGCTGACATTGTCTTTGAGGTCACAGTGGACTGTATTTCATGATTTTAATTTTCGGCCAGGCACAGATTAATCCCCAGTATATACCCACCATTGTAAGGGACATTGGGCCTCGTGCAAGAACATTTTTGTATTATTTTCCTAAACATTTCTTTTTTGTGTGTATGTGGCTTGTTCATAATAGTGTTCCAAGTCAGATTAACCAAACTGTCTTAACTGCACAAATCATTTGTTTCAACCTGACGAATAGCATGAGTAGCTGAGCATTTGTGAGATTTGATCATTAGCATCCAACACTTTGCTATACAGAGATACCTGTTCTTTAAAAAGGATGTTTTGATTGCCAGGTTGTCAGCTTCCATTTAAAAGAAGAACCCTTTGTCTCCAAACTTTCCGCACTGGTTCCTCTCCTATTTTAAGCAAATTCTTTACAGTTACACATGCGCACATTGGAAACTTATAGTTGCAAATATAGTAGCCTACAATCCTGAGACAGGTCACAGTTTCTTTATATTTGGACTGTGAAATGTTCTTTTGTTGCTGAAATGATGCATACCCTTATATTATTGAAAAGTTAAGTCATACCATAATTAAATAGAAGGCTTAAGACAAACAACAAAAAGTTAGTGCTTCTTACATGTGTTTCTTCATAAACATACAGCAATTAAATATATTGTGGCTGGAAGTAAATGTATCTGTCAGACATGGGGAAATGTGACCACAGTATATAAAATAAGTAGTTGTGAAGGAGTGGATTGTTAGTACAATACAAAGTGTTGTGAGACATTTTGTCTGGAATTTGCGGTTGAGATAGTAAATCTCACTGTAGAAAGAACCGACATTCAGCCGAAAAGAAGTCTGTGAATCTTTGACATTTTACTGTAGCAGCAGACGTAAACAAGCAAGATACCGCAGTAGCAATATTTAAACCGTCTTTAAAAAGTTTTGGTGGGACCAAATGTCTCCCTCATAGAGCAACTAAGTATTCTTGAAAGACCTTGTTTAAAATGTTAAGTAGCAAATTATAGTTTCTACTGCTTTAATGTTAATAGTAGGCTACTTGCAGACTAATAAAAATGTGCCTGCCCAAAGAATGTATTTAACGTTACAATGTCACTTTGAGTATTTGACAGTATTATCATTTAAAGTGCACTAGCCAACTCACTATTAGCTTATTTTTGTATGAATTGTTTGACAAACTGCAGTGTATGAAATTAAAGTGTTTGTTTTAAAAATACCAAAACTATTTCCTTTTTTATTAAATAAACTATAGGAAAACATCAACCTTGCAACATCAACCAATAGCTCTTAGTCCAGAGGTTTTTGGTCAATGCATCATGCTAGATGTTACCAAATGGCCAGCCCATGTAGATGTCCCCAGGCAGACCACACACAGTGACACAGGTAGAGAAAACACACACACACACACACACACACACACACACACACACACACACACACACACCAGTCAGCAGAGCTGGTGTTAGTGAGGGAAGTGTTGAGTGATTGAAAAGTATGGGAGAAAGGGAGTGGGGGAGGTGAGGAGGGATTAAAGTGGAAAGTTAAGGGCTCAAGGGGAACATTGGCTTGCTTAAGAGTATCGATGCCAATATTCCTCTCTTAACTGTCACCCTCAGTACAGAAGAAGAACAGTGGATTGAACTGTAATGAAAGTTCCTGGCCATGATCCATGACACTATATTGTGGTTTACTGCTTTCGCATGGTTAAGGCAGTTTTTAGTGATACAATTATTTATTATCTATTACTATTGCTTCAACTACTAGTAGACTGTTTTTGCTACTGCTACTATTACTACTACGACTACCATTACTAGTACTAGTACAATTACTAAAAATTGTACTAGTACTACCATTAGTACTAGTACAATTTTTAGTAATTGTACTAGTAGTAGTAGTACAATTTCAATACATTTGGTAATACCACTATTACAACTACAACTAATACTATGGTAATTATGCTACTACTATTACTACTCAATTACTACTATATCACAACTATTAATACTGATAATACTACTACTGATAATACTAGTTCTACTGTACCATTTATAATATAACTGCTCATGCTACTAACTATTGGTACTACTACTACAACTATTACTTACCTCTGTTATTGCACTACTACTAGCACTAAAAGTACTAGTAATGTTACTATTACCAATAATTATTTCCATGATTACTGCTACAGTACTAGTGCTATAATAAAGCTACCAGTATGGTAGTACTACCAATAAACATCAAATACATTATAAACCTTTTTCTGTCTGTAAAAGTAATTGAGCTCATGTACCACATCACCCTTGCTAATACGCACATATATATAGTATAAACACACATACACGCACAGACCACTCTTCTTCCATCACACTCAAGCACACTCTCATGTAGAAAGTTCCTCACCTAAAAAGAGGTCTACTGAATGAGTGAAGAGGGGACGCGTGTGTGTGTGTGTGTGTGTGTGTGTGTGTGCGCCAAAGAGAAGGAGAGCACAAGGGGATTTCTATGGGCTGGGCTTATGACATTAGGATTCAGTTCCAGCTTCCTCAGCTCATTAAAGTGGAAAAGAGGGACAGAGAAAAAGAAGGAAAAAAGGAGAGGAAAGAAGAGGAGGAACAGCTCATATAAGCCACCAATGTTCTGATGGGAAAGAACAAACTCTCTCACTTCTGCAACATTTGAAGCTCTTTATCATCTCACGTTATTTATCTATCTCAGTATTACAGACATTTCCCAGACGCTATCCTTTCACTCTCACATCCATCCATTCCCTCCTTCATCCCTCCATCTGTTAGTGGTTAGACGAAACATGCTCCCTTCAGGGCCAGAAACCTGTAGTATTTCCTGCTTTGCCAGAGAGCAAGGGGGAGAGAGGCAAGAGAGGAGGAGGAGGGGTAGACGAAGGGGAGAACAGAGAGGCACTGAGCCTGAGGAAGAAACTCACACAGAGAAAGAGAAACGGAGACGGTGAGAGAGGGAGGGAGGGGGAAAAAGAGGAGGAGGTTGAATGAAGGCCTCGTGCGCATACATCTGGCTTTGATTAGCCAGACAGAGAGGGTGATGGTGAGAGAGGAGACAGAGAGGCTTTTATTTTTGGCACTTTTGGGGTTACAGAGTGATTGACCTATTTTTTCTCCTCCATCCACTTTGATTTTTCCTTACTTCTACCCAGTTCATTCACATTTCAAATCTCTGCAACCAACTTTTTTTGTCTGCTGTCTCGGTAGACAAAGCAGCAGGAAGGCAATTTAAGATGCAGCCCATTTCCTTCTCCCTGCTCCAGTCACCTATGTTTCATTTGAACATATATAAAAATGGTAAATGGCTACATTTATATAGCGCTTGTATCTAAAACGCTTTACAAGGTTTTTGCAGCTCATTCACCCATTCACACACACACTCACAGCAGCGAGCTACCACGCAGGGTGCTGGCCAACCATCGGGAGCAATTTGGGGTTCAGTGTCTTGCCTGAGGACACTTCTATGATGATCACTTCACTTCAAATCATCCATTTGTTCATAATTGCGCAATCAAAATTACTATAGCAACAAGCTAGCCAACATCTATCTGTTACCTAGCAACAGAAGGTGAATAAACTGATTTGGTTTTAGAAATGATATTGCCAATTAGTTTGAGAATGTACGACAGTTTCCACACAATGATCATGAAACTTGATTCAGTTGATGAGTGCATGTCTCAGCATGTCTGCTGGGCTATTTTAGAGTTAATGAAAACAAGAACCACAACACAAAACTACTACACAAAATATATTTGTTTATATATTATTTATATATTATTTAATATGTACTTTTATGATGTTTAGCTGAAGAGAACAAGTCACAAACTTAAAAATGCTCTAGAAAAGTTTGTATTGTGTCAATTAATATACAGTACCTCACTGCCGCTGTCTTCTTCCTTTGAAAGAGACATGTAACTGTGGTAGAGTTTGTAGAGCATGGAGGTGTTTCAGCCAGCTCTGGTTACTCCACCTTTTTCTGGACCCAGAGCTCATTTGCTGCTCCCTCTCAGACATTTTGGGATTTGTCTCTAAGTTTCTATTCATTACATCTGAGTACATTGGAGGCCCAAAGTTTGAAAAAATATCTAATCTTGGTGCTTATGGGCATGTATCCTCAAAGTCAAGATTATTTACCAGTATGTGAAATACTGACTTTCCCACATGGGTTTGAGCAGCAGTCTTAAAATTGCCTTGCTTTGTATAGACTGCAGCAGTTGAGTCTGATGTTTAGTCTAGGATTAATATAAAAATAGCCAAAGTCCTGAGGGGATGACAGAACCATCAGAGTTGACGACAAAGAGAGAAAGTAAAAAAAAAAAAAAAAAATTAAAAGAGACAAACTGAGTGTGGCTCGGTGTCAGCCAATCCCTGGGAAATGTCAACCAACCTCTGACAGCTTCTCCTCAGGGGGGAGACACAGCGAGAGGACTGTATATCACACATAACTGCTCAGTGTTTATGAAACATGGGCACATTTCAGGCTGGAAGTCGGCCACACTACAGTATCATTGCTTCATATAGTTATAATTAGACATGGTCTGTCTTTGAAGAAAAAAATCTAATTTGTAGCTTTCAAGATTTCTCATTTCAGTACCACACATGGTTTCTTTATGTGTGTAGGGAGTGTTTGTAATTTCTGCTGACTGTGGAGATATCAGCATGTAGTTCTGTAGGGAAAAGGAAAGAATGAAATGTCAAGCAGAGTTTAAAATATGCTGACTGTGTTTGAACCCTATACCCAGCCCTTAATAAAAGCTCTTAAACATTCTTTTTCTTCAAATTTCTTTTGAATTTAAATTTCTTAAATATAATTTATTTATTATTTATTTCAGGTCTCTTGTGCATCTCATCATGCAATGGAAATGTGCTTTTCTTGTAAGACAGTCTCAAGAAAATGTGTCCTGGAACCTGCTTATGGATCACTTTCCTGCTCTGACATTGAACGTTGTTTTACTTTATTGCAAAAGTCTGTGTTTTTCCTATGGATATTTTCAACATGATAAAAACCACACTTGGTCGGCATAACTTTGTAGCTGCCTGTCATCAGCTATGTGATGGGTTGACCAGAGGAGTGGACTCATTTTTTTGACTTTTGCACCAGTAGACAATACTATCTCATCTTAGTAACCATTTAAACGTATATGCCTGCTTAGCTGACTGATAAAAGAATCTTTGACATATTCTAAATTCTTAAGTTGGGCTATAAGAAAATACACAGAATCACACAGTCAGCTTGTATTGTAGTCTATGTGCAAACTTTGATATTCAAGAAAAGTGACCCACCAGATATTTTAAAAAGGTTCTCAGCAGAATGAAGATTTAACAGTTCAATTTCACTGTTCTTTTATTCCCTTTTATTTACCTCATATACATTTATATACCAAGTCACTAAATAACTAAAATGTTCCTGCATTTAGAAGAAAACGTGGAAATGGTGATCTGTGGCTAATGTGTAGTGGGAAGTCTACACATCCCTGTTTTGGAACATTATACTATATTTTATGTAATGTGTGAATATTTTCACCATGGGGACTAGACTTTATACCAGTGGTATGTGTTGCTCTGCTTCCCTCTAGAGGCCAGGTGCTGTAATCACATGGTCACTGGTGTAACTTGATAGGGTCTCTTATTTTGAGGGGTTAATGGCCCCTCTAGTCAACATTGAGGCAAAATCAGTTGCTACAGACCTGTTTGACTTGTTGTCACTTCAAACAACCAGAGAGTCATAACAGGACAAAAGGTATTTTTGGTGTGTTGTTGCAGTTTTGCTCATCTGAATGTCTTTAAATACATCTTTAAAGAACAACAGATTCAGTTCAACATCAGTACCTCAAGAGCTTAAAATAACTAGTTGGACATGACCTTATACCTTGATTTCCCATAATGATGTTGTATTATTCTTTGGTGTGAGGGCATCTGCATGCACAGTATAATGGGTATTTTTGTGAGGGTTATTGTTGGCATCTAGTGACACCCTGTACGCTTGTTTAGTCCCTCAGGGTTTAGCTTGTCTGCTGTAACAGCAAGTGTCGTCTTTGTGCTGACAAGGAGCTAGACATAGATTCATACTTCAGCTTGAAAATCAGTGGAGTTTACCTGTGTTTTCTGTTTTATATTCAATTCAGTTTTATTTCTATAGCACCAAATCATAACAGAAGTGATCTCAGGGCACTTTTTCTTATAGAGCAGGTCTAGACCGACTCTTTATATTTACAGAGACTCAACAGTTCCCACCATGAGCAAGCACTAGGCGACAGTGGCAAAACTCGCTTTTAACAGGCAGAAACCTCGAGCAGAACCAGAACCAGAACCAGGCTCTGGGTGGGTGGTCATCTGCCTTGACCAGTTGGGTTGGGGGGGTGGCTTGTATATTAATACTTTTTGTATGTGTGTGTGCAGGTTTTGCTTTGGTTTGAGTTCACTGTTGCAGGACTTCATTTCCAGACCAAGGCAGACATAATGCCTGAACATGTCTGAACAATTAATGCTCTTTCTACACTTCTCAGTGTAGAGTTATTTATATAATGAACTTTTGCATGAAAACCATGTGGAAATAAATACATCTTTATTGTACAATAGCCATCCAGACTGACCTGGCATTACATAAAAGAAAGGTGCATATAGGCCTAGAGCTATTACATCAGTGATTAGAATTACACAGAAACATAATGCACAAGTTCTACATTGGTGTCTTCTCTTTACTTTTCTTATATCCGTAGCCTTCAGGATTCAACTCTCACTCAGCTTTGTCCAGCGACTAGCAGCATGTATTATTTAATAATGTTTCATTATATTCAGGAATCCTCTTGCTGATATATATAGCAGTATTTCAGTAAAAAAATGGATATCAACTAATGACTGTAACTGTTTACATACAGTATGTTATACAAGTGAACAATATTACACTGGTTGACAATAATATGACTTCCCTGAATGGATTTTAATATTTGAAGGGTCTGCACACCTGAATAAGGTCATTATAACTGTTGCAGTTTCTTTTCAATGATGAGGGTTTGAATTTAGAGCTGTGGCGTCCCAACATGGTCTATAAGAGGATTTTACACCATGACACAAAAAAAAATCATTTGACAATATAATTTAACAATATTCAGTGCTGGCACAGAATGGGCTCTATCAAGACCTCATAAATCATACTGGTCAGACCTTAGTTCAAACATGGATGATTCAGAGTCGTTAGTCTCATCCATGAACTTGACCATTGGGACAATCTTCCTAAACTCCTTCCTTTAAACACCCAAGGCTACTACAACTATTCCCTTTGGAAATGATTGAGGTGTCCTCCTTTCTGTTGGCCCACTAATGTGATGACTGAGTTATTACATGACACAGTTGGAGCTCCCATTAACAGCCATAACAGACATGTTGGGCCTGGGTCAGGCTTTCATGCTAGTGTTTAGTAAACTGGTCCTGATAGTCATTCATCGTATGTTTATTTGCTGTGGGATGAGATTTGCATCACAAAGGAAAAAAGTAGCAACAAAGTGCAGCAGTTAGCCACAGATTATTTTTAACTAGAGGTATCAATCCAAAAATTGCAGTACTGGAATCAGCATAGTATTAGTTATTTGAAATTGAACCTTATTTAGTCCAAATATTTTACATGTGTAAGCATCTCAACTATCCCAAAGGGTTTCTCTTTTACTGGCATAGTCAGACATGCAGAGGTTACACATTACAAAGGTTACACACAGTTCAGGTGAAGTGCAGTGGTATCAGTCCATACTGGTTGTACTGGTTCAGCTCCTAAGGCAGGGTGGGGCAGCCTCGGGCGGGGTGGGGGAGGCAGGCGGGGTCAGCCGAGAGAGGGACAGCTGACTCTGGGACGGCCCAATAGAAGAATTTCTGGCAACCGAGCTGCAACAGTGAAAATGGAAAGACACAGTCAGGTGGTACATTGGATACAGAGCAATATGAAAAAATTGCAAATCCTTTTGAATTCTAATTCCATTCTTTAATTCAATGCAAAGGTCAAGTTGTCATTGCATTGCATCTCCTTGTGCAGAGACAGCTAGATAAAGTGATAATTGTTCAAAACGTATCTGAATGGCAGGATCAAATGTAATTTGATTTTTGTCTCTTTTTTGCCATAGTGACACAAAATATTGTCAGCATCAATCAAGAATTTTCAATATCAGTCCTCAAAAAGCCATCATTTCTGTGGTTGAAGTGTGGGGAGAGATTGTAACACTCCTTACCCTTCTTCCATCCCCATGTCCTCCTGCTGCTCTCCATCCACAGAGCCCTCTGTGTGATCAGCACTGCTATCCTCCTCCACACTGTTGCTCATTAGGCATCGTTGAGGCCACCGCCGTTCCCCGCTCTCTGGCTCACTGTGCTCTGTGGGCTCCACAACTATAGAGGGGAGACGCTCCCTCCTGTAGAGAAAGTCTTCAGGATAGGAGCTGGAATCTGAATCTTCATTTATGTTGGCTTCAGGGAAGATCTGGACCAAGGAGGAGATTTCTAATGAATTATATCTGCCTTCAAAAATAAACTTGATATTAAGTATTTAAGTTATGTCTAGTCTAAAGGTCATGGGATAAAAAAATTACAATACTAACTTGAGGTTAGTATTACATATTTAGAAAATACATATCTTCACATCCTTGCTAAAACAGCAACCTGTGCACAAACCTTATAAAATAAGTGGAAAATTGTGCTATTGTACTGAGATATTATCATTGAAACAAATAAACAAATCATATAGATTTGAAGACAAGTGATGCTATTTAAACATGGCACAACAAGGCAGGTCAGTGTACTAGAGTGAAAAAGACTGTACCTGGTAGGCTCTGCTTTCTCTTCTCTGAACTGGACTCTCCTCCAGTTGAGATTCCACTTGACTGAGAATGGTGCTCATACTGCAAACACACAACACATTTTGGGTTAATTTGGGTAAACTTTGTCTGTGGCATATTATCCAACCTCATGACTGGCTCACTGAATTTCAGCAATACAGAATCAGAGTGTGTCCACCAAAGCGTTTGTTCCTGAGGCCAACTATTTTTTGAATTGTTTGCAATGGGAGTGCCACGTATCCTACACTATGCTACAAACACCAGCAGTGTGACGAGGTGCTGAGCGTCTATTGAGCTGAAAAATGTTCGTGTTTGGGTAAAACGCTGCGCTTGTCACTGTCACTTTTTACCCAGCCGTCCAATCACAGTGGAGGACGGGCGGGACAAATACCACAAAGACCAACCATCACATTCTACATATACTGTAAGGCCAAATTCACATTCATTTGAATCGGGGTACTGCGTTCAGGCTGCGGCGGTGCGGGCTGCAGGGGTTGCTGCAAAAAAACGCAGCGGCCTGCGGCGAAAAGTTGAAACAGAGTCAACTTTTGGAGAAACACAACCCAACGTCATGCTGTGGCAGTCAGTCACGCTGGCGATCAGACCAGCAGACGCCCAGGTGAAGAAGAACTTTGTTTACCTGTAGCATTGTAGCATTAGCTGTTTACCTTAATATTCTGCTGTTTACCGAGCAACTGTGAAGATGGAAGAGAGACTTATCGATTGGCTCCCTGATGACTGTACATCAGCTGTTAAACCCTGCCATGAGGGAGCACAAAGACGTTAATCGCCCTGCGGTGGCTTGGCTTGTATCGGTCTTCAAGCTGGGATTGCTGGTTAGTATCAGACACTCCCACACCACTGCACAACCCTGCAGCGAATCGCCGCAACGCCTGATTCTGTGTGAAAACGACCTAAACCTACAAGTGCTGAACAACGACTAAATCTCATGAACCCACATAGAGCGGTGGGTCCGTCCTCTCTCCCTGCTTGCGTCAGCCTTCCCTTCATCCAGAGCAAGGGCCAGAGCAATGTGCCGCCATGTTTTTTCAGCATTCGCTGATAACACAAACTATCTGCGAAATAAAGTACTTGCAACGCATACTTCCGCAGATATTCCGTATCATAACAACCAAAGCGTCTCAGCTGAAAAAGCGCTCCCAGCTGGCCGTTTTCAGGCGGACGCACCCTGTAATAGAATCTGAAGATGCCTTCTTTGCCCCAAGTCTACACTGAATTGAATTGAATGAACCAAATTGAGCTCTGTGGTCTGATGTTAGGGCTGCTGAGAGTATTGACACATCAAAACTTTATCTGCTGTACTGAAATGGATTGACAATTCCATATAAGGGAGACAGGAAAATCTGCATTATCTGTATCATTAATCACACTTAGCTCACATGAGTTTTTACAGTCCCAACAAGGTCTAACAATGTGTAGCTTCCACCCAAGCCCAGCCATTATCCACACAGTTTAAAAAAACCTTTGTAGCTGCACAGATGTAACGTTTGATGTGACCTAAGATTAAACAGGTTTATCTCAGGGATTTCCAACTTAGCTCAACGCCACAGGGACCAGTGGATGGAGGACTGTGTTACCATATGTTTCACTGAGACATGTTCCAATACAAAAAAAAGTGGGTTGTGTTGACATCAAGTGTAGAGGGGGCAGGGAAAGAGTTTCTCCTGCTTTGTTAATCTGCAGGGAAGCACTTAATGACATAACAGGCTTACACAACAAGTGACTCCTCAACTCCAAGGATGAGGGAGGAATGAGAGAAGATGGAAAGGAAAAAGAAGGCCTGCGATAGGATAATATTTATGAAGAAGAAATAAAGAGAACATTTGGTTTCACTAGTTGAAGTATAGAAAAGTGATTCATTACTCACCTGTAAAGTGATAAGAGAAAGACCAGACCTAGCCATTCAATTCTTTATGACTTGTAATTAGGCATAAATATGTATTAATTAATGTACAGTATGTGTTTATACTCTATATGCACACTAACATGTTAGCATGGAGCATCTGAATAAAACATCTATAGGGAAGGGACACAGTGTTTATGTTGATTGTCTCCAATCACTAATACTTTGTTTATTTCATTTATATAGACTTAAATAGAGTCAATGGGTACTTTAACACCACTGCATTGCACAGTTATATTACAATACTAATTGGACCTACTGTATAGTGAGCTGTTGAAACTGGGGCAACAATTGACATGTTTATCCCAGCCTGTTGGTTTGCAATCCCATTTCCACTTCAAGGTTTCAATAAATTTAGTTTCAGGTATAATAAACGTCTTGAACCAATTATCTTGTTATCTTGTTAAATCTACAGTGTGGCCTAATTTTCACCATTGTACTGTGAGAATATGATACGACACAATTTCTCACAGCTATGGAATATTGAACAGGTATGTAAAATGTCTCTTTAGAGAGTATTTGAAGTATTTTAGTCATGTAGCTTACCTGTGCGAGGCAGGAATACAGCTCATCTTTACTTTAAAGGACCCTGAGGATCAAAACGAAGTTATTCTAAATGTCTTCTTTTACAAAAAGAAGCCGGACTATTCCTTTTGAAAGTTGGCCTCACTGTGCTGTCAGTCACTGTCCTTTCCTTCCTCCTGCCAGTCACAGGTTCAGCTTCCTTTCTTCCATCACCCACCTCCCCTCTTCCTCTGTTTTTTCCCCCCCCCCCTTTAGTGTCCCATTCAGTGACGCACACAGTGCTGCACATTCAGACTGACGTGCAAACCTGCTTTCCAAGCTGACAGGCTTAGTGTCACCTTTAATTACAAACAAAGCCTTGATGTAACATGTGAGTGTGCAGCAACACGGGGCCTCATACATACAGATTAGCAGGTGAGCTGTCCTGGGTGCACACGTTCATCACATCTTGGAGATTATTTCACATCATGATTAATGCCATAGGCTTTGCCCCCAATAACTCCAACTATTCATCATTCAGCAGAGTTGCTGATGCCATGGTACATTATGAAACTCCCAGATAAGGCTACCTAATAGGGAATCAAAGAGGATTATGGGTAGTAGATTTCCAATCAACAAGATTTGAAAGTAAACACGTCTTTCTGTGATATTCAGGGATCAGAGCTCAGTTTACATTTCCAGGAGTGTGTGTTGCATGTAAGGCAGACACTTCAGCACTAACTGGGAACTCAGTCAAGATGAAAGTTATTTTTACACCTATACTGACACACGCTGTCTAATTATATCTGGGGTTGCTGCCACAGCCGCAGGAGTAATTTTCTAGTCTAACCAGTGGGAGGTGCTAGCACATTTGGGGTAGTGCTGTTGTCTGTACTGTAACTGGCCATCGACTGCTGTGTGAAATACATGAACAGGCAGCAACAGGATTGTATTCACCATGTATGTTAAATTTGTGTGGTCTGATCCAGAACTGATTTCATAGGTGAACCATTACTGAATGTTCTCTACATGTTATTACTTTGCTTAATGTGTCCTTCACTTTCTGTAAAAACATCACGTTCACATTGTTCACATTCTGGGTTCAGCGAGGACTATTAACCATGCTATTATGACCTTTGTAAGTAAATATTTAATAAGGAATATTTT
Organism: Macquaria ambigua; assembly: GCA_008360985.2. Lineage (NCBI taxonomy): Eukaryota > Metazoa > Chordata > Actinopteri > Centrarchiformes > Percichthyidae > Macquaria > Macquaria ambigua. The sequence continues at coordinate 140,046 of VMKM01000211.1, forward strand.
GTCTTTCATAATGTAGATAAATCAGAGATAATAAGCATACAAATGTACAAAAATGACAAAAAAAAAATGTTACCGTGGTGGGTTCAAGGTCAGGATTTCCAAAGTTAAAGTACCCCCTGTTAACCAAGTATCATCCACTGAAGCATCCTTGAACAAAAAATTAAGAAGAATGAGGGCCAAGACATCAACACTTCAAGTAATAGGTGACACAAAATAGTTTATGAGGACTGTCCACTGCACTGCGGTGGTCTACTCTACATCAACATGAAAGTGTTCACTTCCAGCTCTGTCACTGTTGAAAACAACAACTCGGAGAATCTCCCTTAGAGCATGTTACACCGTTCACATTCTCATTGTGTGTTGTCGTTTATACTCCCACCAACTTTGCAGTGGCAATTTGAAGCAGGCTCAGTTCTTTGGGGGTGTTTGATACAGAAGCAACCTCAGGAGACATTTTAGTAAAACTTTCAAAAATCGTACACTAAATCTCAGATAATTGGCCCATAGTGTTACTGGCATCACATTTTAAAGCCATCACCCTTGAGTGGCCTACATGATGTTAGATAGTGACTGTGTGATTTGGAGTGGAGCTACACACATGAATGTCATGCTGCCATGTCTGTGTCAAGGCAGGGGGTGCAGTCATCATGGATCTCCTTATGTAAAATTAAATAGTAGTTATGTACTGTAACTCTAGTTCTATGGTTCTTCAGTTGATCATTGCAGAACTGGCAATATTAATGAATGTCGTCAGAACGACACATTCAAATTATGGGCCACACATAAAATTGGATTTCAGACTTGAATTATCTCAAACAAAACTAAATACTAGGATGACTAAACATGCAGCAGAAAAAAAGACGAGCATTCTTCCATTATTTACTATTCCCCTGGCATGCATCAGTAATTGGCAGGGTGGAAGTACCCAGAGTTGAATGATTTAGTTTGGCTGGCAGTACCATCACAGCAAATACTTTCCCTAAATACTGTATGGACCACACAACCTCTGTATGTGCATCAATATTCATACAAGTAATGGAGCATGTATTTATCCATGGTTGTCATACATAACATAAACAGGTGGCAGAATACAATATATCATAAGTGTGTAAATACCTGTTTGAAATTCATTAACTTGAGGGTTTGTCAACAAGTCAGGATGTAAGATGTACATGCAGTCACATGTGAAAATACTTCTCCTGGGCTGTAAGAGCATAACAGCATTTGTATAATTTTTCAAAACCACATTAAATCTATAATTTTAAGTTATGGAAATTGATGATTGTGTCTATATAATATTTCCTTTTCAGTTTTTCCTTTTTTTCACAACAGATTTCTCCCATGTGATTAGTAACAGAAAAACTGCAGTTTAAACAGCTATACAATGGAGGGACTAAAAGTTTGAGGCTGTGCTGTGTGGCAGCTGTGGTGTATTTATACAGAGAGAAATAGGAAGGAGGCAGTTCACTCAAAAAGTCAAAACAGAAAAGTTGGGGAGGAGAAAGAGAAGAGAATGAAGGAGAGTACAGACACAGAGCTGCAGACACTGCAGTAGAGGAGGAAAGAGGGACAGAGAAAGTAAACGGATAAACAGACGGCGAGTGAAGGATTTTCTAAACCAGCGAGCTGGGCGTGAGGAAACAATCTCTGCTGCATCCTTGAAAAAGAGTGAGTGAGGGAGACAGAGGAAGGGAGGACAAGGAGGAGGACTGAGAGGGGTGACAGAGGGGAGAGAAGAGTGAGGGATACAAAAAAATCAAGGGAACAAAGATCCTTGGACAGTTGACAAAATAAGAGATTTGCACTCTTCAAAACATCACTGAGTGCAGCAACAGCTAGCACTGATTCAGATCAGTGGTTCCTGTTTGTTCTGTCACAGCGGGAAGAAAAAGGGAAGAAAAGCAAACAAGGACAGGTAATAAAAGAGAATTAACAAGTGACAGACGTAAAAGGAAAAGAGGAATTGTTTCAGAGCATGTACATGCTTCTCTATTAGATTTCACTGTTGTAGTAGATCGTTTAGAGTACTTTGAATAGAGGGAGTGGGGAGAGAGGGAGAGGGAGACTCAAACACCAAAAAAGGTCTGGAGTCAGAGCTGGAGAAATTACAGGCTTGACAGATCCTGCATACCCATGGGGAGAGAAGAATAAGGAGAGAGACAGAGATAGACAGACAGAGAGAGAATGGGACTGGCATATAAAGACAAACAGGAGAGAGAAAAAAAAGTAAGTGACAGTAAACTAGAAGCAGGGAAGAAGAGGGAACATGAACTGTTAAAAGAGGATGTTTGCATAAAAAACACACACTCCTGTACGGTGACCAAGCAGAGTGGGTAGAAAGAAAAGGCAGGTCAGGAGGGGCAGGGGGGTGTGTTTAGGTGGTGATCCAGAAAGAGATCCAGAGAGCAAGTGTGTGTGTGTCGGTGGGGAGGGGGGGTACAGTCCAAAAAACATAGTGAGGGTGGGCTGTTACTGTAAATGTGATTCTCAAGAGACCAACCAGAGCAACTGTAAACCCAGAGGTAGAAGAAGATCCAGCTTGTCTCTCTGTAAGTTCAACACACCATGGACACAAGGCTTTCATTGCAACTCTAAACCAGACAAACCGCTCATCCACCAGGCGTCATGTCGACGGGCCCTGGCCTTGGTGCACCTGTCGTGGCCGAGGGCCCCCAGACCACGGGACCCGTTGGGCTCCAGACCCTGTTGGACCTACTGGTGGGCGTCTACCAGGAGTTCTACTCCTCACCCTTTGCAAGGGAGAAGTATATCTCTGGTTTCCTGCAATGGGGTGAGTGTTTAACTCTTTTTCTTTTATATAACAAGTTCTTCTACTTTTGCTTGACTGACACATGAAGCCACTGGGGATTTCCTGACAATACCTTTAACATTATATATTAACATGCTGACCTAAATTACTCATCTCGCTACTGACAGTACTTGTTGCTTGGCAACCACTTTGTTTGGCAAAATAGTTTCTGCTGTTCAAGAGTTACATTCAAGGGCAGAAAAACACAAGTTAATTTATTATTCATTAACTCTATCACTGATGAACTCAGAATTAACTTAAGAAGTCAACTAATGCCAATATGTGTGACATAGCAACCACTTTGTTTAGCTGTTCAAGAATGACTGAATTCCTAAGCAGAAAAGCAGTGCCAATGCACAAAGTAGTGTGTCTTTTTTATGATCTGACGCATGATCAGTTGTCCTTGCTGTTGACACAGCTAGGCTTAAGGTTTGGGCACAACAACAGGTTTTAGGGTTAGGGAACAATCATAGTTTAAAATAACTACTTGGTTAAGGTTAGGGAACGATCATGGTCATGGTTAAAAGAAAATGATGTTGACTGTTGGTAGGAAACAGGAAACGAACAGTGGTCTCCTGTGTTACAGTATGATGTTTTGTTGATTCATTCATCCAGGCAACCTCCTCCCTCTGTGGACTTTGCGGCTCTATAACAATTTCACACTACTTCCTCCTTTGCTGTCAATGGAGAAGAGTCATAATTCCTACGTGATCTTTGTAACTTGAAAGTAAACATATGTCATTTTGGGGAATTTGTTGAAATGACTGATGCTTTCTTTTATTGGGTCTCAGCAATTAACATAGTTTTTTATTAACTATAATCCCTATCTTACCCTGTCCTTAAGTGTTTTGGTGCCTAACCCTAAGGCATCTGTTGCCTATAGATACATTACCTACAGTTTAGTTTATTTGCCATAAGCAATATCTTTTCCTAACCATAACCACACAGTAATGGCCATGCACAGATATTGTAGAGGGCAAGAATTTTGAAAACTTTGGCATTGAACATAATCTATCTGGCTGGATAGAGTTGTTTTGAAGGAACATCATCTTTAATAATCTCTTAGCCAGCGGCATGCACAGATGGAGCTAAAGTGAAAAAGAGAAATCTCTTCCATACGGGGTGTTAGGGTTCATTTCTGCCCTAAGGTTACACCAGACCTGCACTTGGGCTTATCACAGGGACACATGGATTGGTCAGAGGGGCAGGCCACTGCTCTGAAATCACTGTAAATTCAATTCAGTTTTTATTTATATAGCGCCATATCATAACAAAGTTATCTCAGGGCACTTTTTCGAGTAGAGCAAGTCTAGACCGACTCTTTATATTTACAGAGACCCAACAGTTCCCACCATGAGCAGCACTAGGCGACATAAATACAACCTCAAGTTGCTTATTGCTTAATGCAATTTAATAGCAATATTATTTCTATCAGGATTTTAAAAATGTGAATATTTCAGTTGTTATCTACTGTATGCTGTATTCATGTATAATTTATACCATAAATAATGACCCCATACATTGATTGTTGTCCTAATTTGTTCTGTAGAATAACAATGTATGGTAGACTATATGCCTTTTGTTTCAAAGGGGTACACATACTCACTAGTAAATATACTGTATGACAAACATATGTAATATTCAGATTATTTTAGTGTGAGTTAACTAAGGAAACAAACATCAGACCTTTTCTATGACTCTAAGTGGAGTCTTGGAGTTTAGATTGAAGTCAGGTTTAGAAACATGCACATGGTGGATCACTAAGAGATGCCACTGAAATGCCGTCTCTGAGGTTTCAAAGATAAATGATATATAATAGGGCTGCAACTAACTTTTTTTTTTTTATTATTAATCAATCTCTCAGTTATTTTTTGGAAAATCTGCAAATCATGTAGACTATAAAATATCACAATCACAAGTTCACAGTGTCCAAGCTAACATGTTGAAATTGGTTGTTTTGTACAACCTACAGTCCAAAACCCAGTGATGTTTTAGAGAAACAAAATTATCATGTGAAAACCTGTAACCAGGATGTAAATGTTTGGAATTGTGGTTTGATAAATTACAACATTCTGTTGATTGGTTAATTGCAAAATCCACTGATCATTACTGGACTACAAATTATCACCCAGTGTGAACTATAATTCAGCGTTATCCATTAGGGCAGCACATATGCCATACTGTGTCCAAGTGCTCTAATGTGCACTCTGCATTGTGTATAATTCCATGGAGACTTGTTGCTGGGACTATTTTAGAAAGGACTGGAAAAATGTCATCTTAAAATAGAGGATGGGGATAGAGGGTGGCTGGCAGGATGGATAGATGATTCTGAATTCGCTTCTGTGCAGCTAATTTGTACTGATGTCTCAGTGCAGACATCAAAAACACTGATTCACTAAAGGGATCAATAAACTATTACATCATAAATGTAAACACAGCGAGTCATCACAGATTGTTGTACATGCCAGCCACAGGCTTTTAATTTGCAGTTTCCCCTAATTTCCCAGTCATTTAATTTGAAATTTTAAGAATAAATTACATCTGGTTGCAGAACCAAAAACACAAGCCAGAACAAACAAACAGTATCTGTTATGCACAGTATGCTTCACTGAAGACATTAAGATTAGCATTGATTTAAAACTTTTAAATTATTATTATTAATTATTAATTCATGACCCCAAACTTCAATCAACAGTCACAAACTTTATAAAGTGTGAACTTCATTGTTAACTTTTGCAAATGTTTATGTACACTGTATATGTGTTTGAAAAATCACACTTCAACGCATAAATCAAGGTAGAAATGTATTGAGAATTATAAAACATAAAGCTTCACTGACCTTTAATAGGCAAAAAACAGCAGACTGCCAACAGTTTGGGAAAGAATCAACAACAGCAAACGGTCACAATATTTAAACAAATATTGGCTCTGTTTGGTAAGCTGACTGTTTCAGTTGAAAGGGCTGAAACACATCAAGTCACTATTGTATTAAGATTGCTTTCATGTTGGCTGGTATCTCAGGTGACAGTTTTAACCTAATTAATTGATTTATATTCATCTAAACCCACACTGGATTCCATTTAAGACTGACCGACAGGAAAGGGCAACATTTTCCAGGGGTTACATGGCCATGAAAGCACTGGGCACCACCACTCTAAAATGAGCCTCACAGTTTTGGGTACAGGATATGAAGAGAATTTCAGAGCTGAGCTGAGCGACCACACAGACCTGCTCCAGTAACCCTGTTATGACCCAGAATACATTGAGGTTAAAAGCAACAGGAGACCACTACAAGGTCATGAAAGACAACACTCCACTGCTGACTTTCTGCCACCCCTCATGAACCTACCAGAAACTTTTCAGCTGGTGCCTGTCACCAAGACCACCATGACTCAATGACAGACATACTGTATAGAAAATAAAAGATGTAAGAAGAGAACACATTCACTGCTTACATTTTGTGGTGGTTATTTCAGCTGGTGTCTTCCTGCCAGGCCTGACTTTTATCAATTATAGACAATTGCACTTACACTGAATGGCTTGTAAATGCTGCCCATGGTAGTATTACTGGCTGCCTGCCACCGCTCTGTGTTTACATCTATTGACATGTCATCACCCCTCAACTTTCACCCCATCCATCCTCACTCCTCCCTCTTTCTCTATTATTGACAGAATCCGTCCATGCATGCAGCTGTGACTGTGTGTGTACCTATTGTATTGTCCAGTAGCCAGGGGACGGGGGGTTATCATGTGTCCCCAGTGATGGGAGATTCCAAATTTAACCACAGCATGTGTCCAGGAATGAGGATCAAGTGTCGGAGTTGGCTGGCCTATTGGTGATGAAGCAGATTTCTGGGTTTAGCTGGACTTGAGGTCTGAGCTTCAGAGTAAATCTGTGCCACACAACTGGCAAGGATCATAGAAGCATCACAGGCAGGGGGAAATAATGCTTTAAAGTTACGCCTTCTTACTTCTCCCCCTTTCACACATAAACAACAACAATCACATATGTTTGTGCATATTCTTTGCTCAAGACCCCTAGTACTTGATGCAGCTTAAACGAGACACACTTGTACAGCTGAGGCTTGTGTGAACCATCCCTTTGATGTGGAAAAGGTTGCATAATGCAGCTTTAACACTGACTAAATGTGTTGTGCCTTGTATGAAGCTCAGTGTATGCCTTGATCAATCCAGTTTTGCTATGACAAGAAGAACTGGTGGATTAAGTGGGAGACTTTGAGCTGAGCCAGACTGTCAGAGGAGCATTTCACACAAGATTGTGCTGAACACTGAACTCGACAAACTTGAGGATCTTATAGGCCTAACAAATTAAAATACCTCATACTTTTCTCACCAAATTCCCTACCTCGCAGCTCTGTTTTCATGTAGCTTTCCCTTCACCCCCCTCTGTGTCTGGTTTGCTTATGGTCTGGTCACTCCCTACATGCCATCCTAACAGGAGAGGTCAGTGATGGGTACTGAGCCAGAGTCAACATTTACAGGAACTAGCAATGACTGTTTTTCTTCTTTTCCATGTAATAGCCTCAAAAATATCATTAGTAACAGCAAGCACCAATGACTTATCTGTCCAAGTGTGTTGATATGAAACCAGTATGCAAGCAATGCCTTGATTGGCATTGAAGTACCAGTTTATCTACTCATATACTGTTATCATAATAATTATTATTATTTTCACCATAGCACATGATCCTGGAAACCCTCTCAACTCATTTTTCACTCCACTCACATCTCGTCGCAAATACAGGACACTCAGATGGAAAAGTCTATCTATCTATCTATCTATCTATCTATCTATCTATCTATCTATCTATCTATCTATCTATCTATCTATCTATCTATCTATCTATCTATCTATCTATCTATCTATCTATCTATCTATCTAATAATAATAATAAAAATAGTGAAATATTTCTATAGCACAATTCATGCATTAAACAGCAGCATTCTGAGGAGGCAGCCTTTCAGTCTGATACAAAACTGATACAAAACATTTGTTGTCCACATATGAGAATGGATTTCATGAATGGCCTTTAGTCATCAACATGTGCAGTCATGAGATATTATCACAAGACACCTGTTCCATTCAGAACAGAGTCTTACTGTCTTGCTTTACAGCATCTACATGCTGGAGATGAATTATGCAAATGAAAAGCAAATATCAACAACAAACCCTGTGTAAGGACAGTTAATTTTTCAGCTAACTGTTCACCAACACATTTGATTAATTTATTATTGAAGCATTTGCTAAAACCGTGTTCATCTGTTCATGAGGAAAGGAAGCTGGCAGAGGGGTTGGCAGAGCACTTACAGCGATAGTCTTGAATAAACACAGGCAGGCACACAGGCACAGGATATACACACATACTGTATATAAACACACATGCACACTGTGTTCCACAGACTTTGCTTTTTTTGGGAGGATACAGCTGCAGGAAGCACAGAGAACAGGACAGACAGCGATGTCCATTTCCTGCACAGAAACAAACCAAATGATTTTCTCCCAGTGTTGGGATTTTTACTAAAGAACTGCAGCCATGAATAATGATGTTAGGCTGGAAAGTTCAAACTATGGTGGTGGACACTAACTGATGGATATGTTTTCCATGACTGAACATCATGAAGTCAACCATCAGACTATCACAGTGCTAAGAGAATCTGAGTGACCATGCATTTGGCTATGTGTTTGTGTGATGTTGTGAATGCCTGTTTTGTGTATAATCTTTTACTGTTAGCATGGGGTAGCAATATCTCGGTTCCAGAGATCATAGAACCCAGGACATGTGGGAGGAATTACATATACCATCTGGTTGAATGCCTCCATTCGACCAGGTTTCCCCCAGGAAGACCTGCAGGATGTGGATAGGGAGAAGCACATCTGGGCTACCCCGCCTAGTCTGCTACCACCACAACCTAGACCTGAAATAGAGGATGAATGATATATTAAGACACTATCGGATTTATTGCCAAGTAGGTTTTCACATACAAGGAATTTGTTTTGGTATGTTGGTGCAAAAATAAGTATAGTAGAGAAAAATAAAATAAATATATATATCAAGTAAAGCAAATAAAAAGCAAGTAATGTAAAAAAGCAAGTCAAGAATACAAATATAAAATACAAAAAATGAGCAGTAAAAATGTGAAGAAATATTCTAAAATGAATAAAATAAGATAAAATGAGAAATAACTGTACAATATATTTTTTATGAAAATGAAGCGCTGTACAGTTGGCGCAGGATGTGCAAAATATGCAAAATATGAACTCTAACAGTTAACTGAGTTTCAAGGCTTCCAAACCAAAAATTACATTTTGGCCATTAAATGTTGACACAAACTGGGTTGACATAAAGATCAGAATGATCAGTTAGTAGGTTTACATGATACACCTCAGATCAGATATTGTATATTAATCTATCACATCATACTCCTTTTTATTGGGAGATCTTTTCCCCAATTAGTAATGGTGATGAAGATGGTTTGAGAAAATTGTACTTATTTACAATGCAGAGCAACATGGTACAAGAATCTGTAATTGTACAAAGGTCAGTGATCTGTATGACATGAAAATGAATGTTGTCTGTTCATCAGTCTTTTTCTATGTAGAAGACTGTGACGCAGTACAGTTCACATGGCTGGCCCAGAGCTACTGACCCAGAGCTACTGTATATGTTTGCAGTGGATAAAGGATCCTTTTCACAGAACTGTTCTGTTGCTTCAGGAAACCTTTAGCTCTGATGCGACAGTGTGTGTGTGTGTGTGTGTGTGTGTGCCTGACGTTGCTCTCTCTCCTCATCTAAAAACAGTTTAGACTGTGCCTCTGCCTTACTTACATTCCTCTCCATGTGTGAGAAGGTGGGGAATGGAAATAAAAATAAAGGACTGGAAAACTTGCTTCGATTCATAAATGATAGCTGCTATTTTTAGCTGTACAGAGGGAATCTAATTCTGACAGTTACTCTATTAAAGAGGAACTTCTGGAACGACCCAGAGCAGCAAACTGTATGCATCTACACAGTTTATAGGAGGCTGCTGTTTTTAAAGAGTCAAAATGAAATGACAACATCTGAAAAAGGAGCATAAAAAGAAACAAGTGTGTGTATAAGTTTAAAGGGGCAATTATGGTAGCAGAGAAAGGCTGTAATCAATTGAATTTTATGAGCAACTGGATACCTAGCTGTGACCACTACTGAATCCTTAATGGAATAGTTAGAAATGAATATAAAAATAAATATGGAGCTGAGCCAGCAGGCGACAAGCTATGCTTATCATGAAGACTGGAAGCAGGGGAAAACAGAGACCATGGCTGTGTCCAAAACTTAAAACAAAATCTGCCTCCCTGTCTAAAACTGACTGCTTAACACATTGTATCTTGTTTGTTTAATCTATACAAAAACTGACATGTATAAATGTGTATGAATCACAAGTTGTGAATTTAGGGGAGCTGTGTGCTGGAACTATTTCTCTCCAGGCAAGCTGTTTCCCCCTGCTTCCAGTGTTCATGCCAAGCTAATCTCCTGCTGGCTTTAGCTTCATATTTACAGACATGAGAGTGGTATCAATCTTCTCATCTCTCTCTTTCTGCAAGAAAGCAAATAAGCTCATTCCCCAAAATATCGAACTATTCCTTTAATCAGAATCAGCTTTACTGGCCAAGCATGTGTACACATACAAGGAATTTGACTCCGTTTTTTGTTGCTCTCAATGTACATACAGAGAAATAGACATAGAGCTAGAACAGGGACAACAAAGCTGAAAAAAGGTAAACATAGCAACAGAGCAACATTTAACTATCATGTACATACAAGTAGGTGAAAAAAGATTTAGAAAAAAAAAATATATATAAAGGTGTATAGATAGATAGATAGATAGATAGATAGATAGATAGATAGATAGATAGATAGATAGATAGATAGATAGATAGATAGATAGATAGATAGATAGATAGATAGATAGATAGATAGATAGATAGATAGCAACAATATAAAACAACATACAATGTCTAGAAAACAATAGTGCAATGGTGCAGAGTGCAAGGAGTGTAAATACTAAATAAATATTGAATGATTAATGTAATAGGTTACTTTATATATATGAAGTAGGCGGATATAACAGTGTATGCATGTATGCATGTCAATATACAGTGTGCTTGGGTTTATATTTGACAATGATGATATGTACATGTTAAAAAAAACTGTGTATTTAAATTATAAAAATATATAATTTATCATTTGTAGGTACAGTGGATGTTTAGTGTTACAGGGTTACTGCATGCATTGTTTCTGATACTATGTGACTGATGTTAACTGTTCATCAGAGTGACAGCCTGTGGAAAGGTTGGTTGTTTTGCCGTACAGTGGAGATGTATAAGTCCCATTTTTTTGAGGTGCTGCAGGGTGTAATGAGTCCCGAGTTGACTGCATCATCCACTGATCCATTTGCCTGTGATGTCCTTCAGGTGGGCCAACACCAGTCTCTTGAAGGATTTCATGACCACAGATGTCAGGGTGATGGGCCTGTAGTCATTGAACCCTGTGATGGAGGGTTTCTTGGGAACCAGGATGATAGTTGAGCATTTGAAGCAGGAGGGGATTTTACACACCTCCATCTGTTGAAGATCTGTATGAAGAGGGGGGCCAGTTGGTCAGCACAGGCTTCAGACAAGTGGTTGACACGTCGTCTGGGACTGGTGCATTCCTGATTTTCTGTCTCTGAAAGAGCCGACACACATCCTCTTCACAGATTCTGAGTGCAGGTGGGGGTGGCAGGGGGTACAGTCTGTTGTGTGATGTTTGAGTCAGAGCAGGTGAGGGGTGTGAATGTGGACTTAAACTCAAACCTACTGAAAAACACATTCAGGTCATCGGCCAGGTGATGGTTCTCCACGGTGTGGGGGCATGGTTTGCTGTAGCTGGTGATGACCTGCAGGCCTCTCCACACTGACCTGTTTTTAAGCTTTTCAGTGTAGCTTCGCTTTGCTACTTTTATCTCCTTTGTTGTGTTTCTGGCCTGGTTGTACAGGATTCTGTCCCCTCTTCTATAGGCCTCCTCCTTGGCCTGACAAAGCTGCCTGTTTAGCTGTAAACCAGAACTTGTTGTTGTTGTTGTATGTACAGAAAGTTTTAGTCAGGACACACATGTCCTCACAAAAGCCGATATAAGATGTCACAGTATCAGAGAGTTCATCAAGGTCTGTAGCTGCAGCCTCAAAAACACTCCAATCAGTGCAGTCAAAGCAGGCCTGTAATTCCAGCATTGCCTCGTTGGTCCATGTCCTCACAGTGTTGACCACAGGCTTAGCAGATTTTAGCTTCTGCCTGTAAGTTGGGAGAAGATGAACCAGACAGTCATCAGAGAGTCTCAGAGCGATAGGTGTCCTTTAAGATGGTGTAGCAATGGTCCACTGTGTATTTATCCCTGGTGGGACACTTAATATGCAGTCTGTATTTTGGCAGTTAGCAGCTGAGGTTTGCTCTGTTAAAGTCCTTTTCTTGGATCATATGACATGTGACGTATGTTTGTCACTTTCACTATCATTGGTAGCCATGTTCAAGTTAGAATTCTTCATTTGAATTTTGGTGTCTGAAGTTGTTGAATTTGATTAATAAAGGTATCTATTGAATAATGGAGACTAATAATAATGGAGAATAATGGACCCCTGGAGCTTCTTAGGTTGTTCCTCCATACTCCTAGTTGCTGTAGCCTACTGCGTCACTACGGATGCTTTCCTCAGCTTTGGCAAACATGAGGCATGTAGAGAGAGTCTATAGAGAGAATCTAAAGTCTACATGAATCATGTGACCATCAAGCATTGTGAACTTCAGTTGAAGCGTCTCTCTCTACATGGCTCTGGTTTTACTACCGGTGCGCCAGCCCGGGAATGTCCCCACACACACCAGAATTAAAAACTCTGGTATACTGAGAAATAGAGAGATTTACCTGGCAGTGGTCTGGCAACGGCTTGTAATGGACGCACTTCAGTTTTAAAATTACCCAGTGGAAATTTCAGAGGGGAACTCAAACCACATCAATTCAAATAAAATTCACAGTAAAATATTTCAGTATTATAAATTTTGTGGTAATTCCAACTTCAAGAGGTCAGTAGTAGTTTACCCACTTGGGTATTCAGTTGCTTATGAGGTTCAACTCCTTCCACCTTAAAATCAATAAAACATCACTGCATTACCATCTCTCATCTTCTTGGTCCATTCCCATGTCCTCTAATCTTTAGGTTAAGGCTAAATTATGGAATTCAAATAAAATCTCTCTCTTCTCTCCTCCAATCACAGCTGAGACCCTGGTGAGGCAGGTAAAGAGGACTCGCATCAAAAGAGAAGACTTTCACATCCTGAAGGTGATTGGTCGAGGCACGTTCAGTGAGGTGAGCAGGTCTGGAGCAGGCATTATACTTTTGAAAGTATTTGAAATCAGAAAGATCTGACTAAGTATTGATTAGAATTAATTCCAGAAAAAATTGAGTATTTCATGTAGCTGCTTTTACACTTTAACGTTCTCTTTTCATAAGCAATGACACAGTGTATTTGTTAATAATTTGTTACTGGACCTGACTGCACTGGCGCTGCACTTTAAACCATATTTAAACATTTTCTTTTTTATCATCTTCACCATCAATCTTAACAAGAAAGATTCTTTTTTGTTGTTTTTGGGTGCTTGTGTGTCCATTCCTTTACATTGGATTGATCATTGTCTCCTTTTATCTTAAATAAGCATTATTATCCTACATATCGCCAGACTCCGTTTTACCAGGATATATTTTGTAAATACTTTTAAATTCAAGCTTTTCTGGACACAGATGCAGATGTGATTTAGGTTCATGACTCCCATCTTATTCCTTTACTTCTCTCTCTCTACACTGAATTGCCAGCATATTAGGGACACCTGTGCAATTGAATGCAATCCAATACAATGGCCCTGCAATAAATCCTACCTTTTGAAGGTTATATTCAGTTTTTGTTGACACTGTGTCAGAGACATGAGACATTCAACTCCACTCAAGCTTCACCTCACTCTATCAAACGGTGTCAGATGACTCAGTGACTATTACTGACTTTTAAGCATGCACAGATCTAATGTCTTCAGTAATGCATGCATCCATTTTGTGTATGCATGCTTCATGTGGTTATTGTGGTTACTTTGTCTTGTCCCTGTTGCAGGTTGCTGTGGCGAGGATGCGAAGCACACAACAAGTGTATGCTCTGAAGATTATGAATAAGTGGGACATGCTGAGGCGAGGAGAGGTACAAACACAAACCTGCGCTCACATTCACAGGACAAAGAACATATGCTGGGCTAAGATGCAAAAAAAAAAAAAAGGAAGAAAACTGATGTCCTTCAGTTGTTTGTAGCTCTGTGTGACATTTATGTGGCCATCTGTCTTTCTGGTTTTCATCCAGTTGTCTTTTTTGTTTGTGTCTTATACAGACAGCATGTTACCAGGAGGAGAGAGAGGTTTTACTGAGGGGTGACAGACGCTGGATTACAGAGTTGCACTATGCCTTTCAGGATGACAACTATCTGGTACGTATGAACATAAATTATAAATATAATAAATTATGTCATGTAAATGTTTTGTAAAAATATGTCCTTCTAGTCTATAGCATATTCTGTATTTTAAATCCCACTTTCATTTTCCTCACCCATCCACCCCCTCCTCCATCAGTACCTGGTGATGGATTACTATGTAGGGGGGGACCTGCTGACTCTGCTCAGTAAGTTCGGAGACCGGATCCCTGAGGATCTGGCTCAGTTCTACCTGGCTGAGATGGTCATGGCCATTGACTCTGTCCACAGACTGGGTTATGTACACAGGTAGACTATTCTCTTCTTTGAAAAAATGGTGCTCATATTGTTTTACAGTTCCCAGAGAAATTATTACTAACAAAACCTTCACATGGTAATATTACTTTTCTGAGTAATATGCCCAACATCTCTGACAACAAAAACTTGTATGCACACTCTCCTGAAACTGTAATATGATGTGGATAAAAGCACTGCAAACAACCTATGACATGTTTTTGATTCATAAAATCTGACCTTTAGAGGTGACCCTCTACCCCGTTCTTACACAGAGACATCAAACCTGACAACATCCTGCTGACAGCTGACGGACACATCAGGCTAGGGGACTTTGGTTCCTGTCTGAGGCTCCTAGAGGATGGGATGGTGAGACCTGACACTTGCTTAGAGGTTTTATGAAAAACACAATTTTCAAGGGGAAAAAACTGCCAAACATCTGGCAAATCATTGTTTAAACATTTTATTCATGTCAATGACAGTTTCACACAACAGAGCAAATGTCGAAAATACAGGTTATGACCTTTAGATACACTTTTTTGTTTTTGTAAATCCATCACTCTACTGATTTCCTTGCAGGTTCACTCATCCCTAGCAGTGGGCACACCTGACTATTTGTCTCCAGAGATTTTAAGGGCAGTAGAGGGAGGTGGAGGTTATGGCCCTGAATGTGACTGGTGGGCTCTGGGTATCTGTGCCTATGAGATGCTGCTGGGGACCACACCCTTCTATGCAGAGTCCATCTCTGAAACGTATGCCAAGATCATCCACTTTCAGGTACATACACACACTGACAAAGTCTGCAAACAGCTGATTAAAATGAGAATTTCAGAATTTGAAGGGCATGTCAAAATCTGGCAGAGCATATATGATTTTGCAAAACCCTGGATTATGTACAGTCAACTTCAACTTCAACTTACAGTAAGTTTATTTAAATTACAAATCACTCAGAGAGTCTCTGCACACTTTTCAGGTTAAACTGTAGCATCAGACACAAAACTATGAGACCTCTCATGTAAAATCACACACACAAATACAGGCAGAATCCCAAAATGACATGACAAAAAACAAAGACATATTTAACCTCCAATGCCAACGTTTTTAAGAATCTCACTTTCTACAATATCAGCACATAGCAACTCTAGTATGATTAATGTTCGGGACAGATTGTGGCTATGGAGGCAAACTCCAGTCACCTGCATGAAAGTCGGTTGTGCTACATGCCCATCTACCACTCCGACCTCCACACTCTTACTTTCAGCTTCTCTAGGGCAGACTACCTCCTGCGTTGTTCCTGAACGTTGGCATTGGACATACACCGTGAGCTGCAGAATTGTCTCATTTAGACATAATTCAAAGTGATCCTGGGCTGTAATATCAATTTGCTCTACTTTTATGTTTGTGTGGTGGTGGTTTTACCAGAATGAACACTCAGAGTGGTACAACCAGTAGCAGTAATACTACTAGTGCTATCAAAAGTAGTAGTGTAAACACCAGGCATTTAAAGACTTTTTTTTTTTTTTTTTAATCCTAAGGAGTATTTTGAGTTCCCTTCTTCTGGCCCTGAGATTTCAGACAAGGCTCATTCCTTCATCACTGGGCTCATCTGTGAGAGGGAAGTCCGTCTGGGTAGGAAAGGCTCCAGTGACTTCAGGAGCCATCCATTCTTCTCTGGTCTAGACTGGGGTTCCCTGCATAAACTCCCTGCCCCCTTCCTGCCTGAAGTGTCTAATCCAACTGACACCTCCAACTTTGACATTTTGGACGACTGTCTCAGTGAAATGGTATTGTCTTTAGAGAATGTTACTTACCATGACATGCACTTATGCCAGAACCTAGGTTGTGTCTGACAGAAAATTCCATACTTGTACACACTCTAAGCGACTTGGTTAATGTTCCATACTTTTCTATGGGGGATACAAGAAACCCCTAATTATTTTATGTAGCTATCTACAGATGCAAAGTCTCACATTAAACCAGTATTGATACAAATAATGCATTTATTGTTGTCTTTAATTACATAAGTTAACAGAGCTAGCAATCATGAAAGAAATCAGCCTTACAAGCTTTATGCCATCAAGCTGGGTCATAGTGTGGCTCCATGCAAAATGGACACAACTTCTAAAAAATAACACCAGCTGGTGGTTGTTGGTATCTGTTGTGTTCTGCAGGAGACGCTGTCTGATGTAATGGACAGAGCTCCAATAGGAGTACACTTGGCTTTTGTTGGATACTCTTTCACCGCTACCAGGTGAACTTAAATTCATCATCAGTCAAAGTTTTATGTCCATCAAATGACTCTAATTGGCCTTTATATGGAGTCTTCCTGGGTATCGTTTAATTAGTCTCTCTTTTATAGTCAAACAGGTGCCATCGACCGCAGTCAAGACATCATGATGCAGATTGACCACACAAGGCTCAGGGACTGTGAGAGTCTTTACACGCCAGAGAAACTGGTGAGACATCATCACCCCAAAGAAAGTTACTTCATATGCAAATTTGCAAGACAGCTATGTATTTTCAGGTAATGATTACAAATATTGTTCAGTGTGTTTTCCTTGTTATGCTGGGCCTGATCTACCCATGGTTTGAATTCAAGAGCCAACTGTGGCAGCACACAGACACTCTACCAGACGACCTGCCTGCACTGCTGGAGCTCCCACTCACTCTGGAGCAAGGTCCTACTGCATCCACCCACACCACCACCGAGGAGGAGGAGGAGACTGACCAAATATCAGGACTCAATGAAGACTTGCAGAGGTATGAATTGACACTAACACCATCTTGAACCAATCCATGTACTTCACTGGGGGGGTGCAGCCCATGCTGAGTACTAATTATTTTTAATCAGTATCTCTAATATTACAGTAGGCTTTATTCACTGTGTTTCTTTGGATGACAAGCCTTAATATGCTCAGTTAGGTTTTATATGGAAATATTGTTTCTGTTGGGCCCTCCAGGGTGATGCTAGAATCTGGCACAAGCTGCATTCTGCATTTTTGTCATTTCCTTCATTGAGTCTGAAGAGTCTACACACCACAGACATTTCTTTCTCACAGCAAGGATGTGTATTGCTCCAAAGTGCATGCCAATTAAAGTCCAGATATCTCATACAGACAATTTGATTTGCTGATATTGAGTAAGAGTTCCAATGAGATCTATTGGCACATACACTGGTGATATTGGTACACTTCTACTTACGGTTACTCTTCTATCATGGTAGTGGCAGAGAGGTAAATAGATGTTTTCTTTGCGATGTGCAAACCCTGCATAAACTGTGTGGGCTGTCAGGTATCAGTTACAGTTATCCCACACACGAAGAATCTAATTTCCAAGAGAAACTCTGGAATTACACATCATAAAACAATTGTCATGTAAATATATATTTATAATTTTCAAACAATGACTTATTTATGACTCACCTGAAATCCTCAGGTAAGCTTTGCAAAGCCTTGGGCTCTTGACTGCCAAGGCTCGATCACCTCTGGTGACTTAACTTGACGTTGAGTTGACAATGAAATGTTAAAATTAATTTTAGAATGGAGGGCAACAAAAAGTGA
This sequence comes from Macquaria ambigua, assembly GCA_008360985.2. Classification (NCBI taxonomy): domain Eukaryota; kingdom Metazoa; phylum Chordata; class Actinopteri; order Centrarchiformes; family Percichthyidae; genus Macquaria; species Macquaria ambigua. Next base: position 158,244 of record VMKM01000211.1, read on the forward strand.
TATGCTTATATTTCCTAGAGCCAGTTAAAAGCCTTGACATGTGAGGAGTTGTGGAGGATAATGCACTGCAGTAGACACAAAACTGGGATATATATCACATGACTGGATCTGTGTGCATGAGAAATGACTTACTGTTTGAAACATTCCTCAACTGGAAAAAGTACAGGTATAGGTGAATTATATTTGGAGTGGATTTACCCTTCAAATAAAGACAAACGCCCATTGCAGTGACATTACATCATCCCAGCTTCACTGAACTCAGCGGAAGAAATTAAAGGACAATAAGAAGATCTGATGAAAATTTGAACATTTACAGCCTTTCCTTCTTTATCCACCAGACGGTTACAAGAAGCAGAGAGGAAATGTAGTGAGCTGGAGAAAGAAATGGAGAGATTGAAGGGGGAGATGCAGGACTGGAAAGCCTCCAAGGAGACAGGCAAGGGATCAACAACCCTGCTTCATCATGCCATCATGTTCATCATCATCATAATCATCCATCTATACAGCCTAATGTTCCTCTCTGTTTCACTTTATATTATATCCAGTTATGCCATGATACCATAGGAAGCAATATAATTTTGAAAGCGTGATGACCACATTCATGGATTGAAATTCATTATATGACAAAAGTTCCTTTTAATATATAGTATAGCTAAACATAGGGGTGTTTGTTCTCTAACAACTACCAAATATCCATGCAACCTTTGATGAAAAGCAATGCAATCCCCAGGAGAACAGTACAAGCCAAGGCCACATAGAGGTAGAGATGTGGCTTTTGTTTTCATTTTGTCAAATTTAACCCAGTTGGTAAAAAAAAAAAAATCTTCTAAGGCTGTTTTCAGAATGCCAGGTATTTCGTAACATTACCTAATCACACAGACATCCACACAAATCGAGTACTACTTTACAGTCCTGAGTCTCTTAAGAACAACATAAATGTGAAGTGGAATGAGTCCCAGACAATATGAACCACTCTGAATAAACACAGTGTTGCACAGTCCCAGCAGCATCTGCTTATATTGGAGGAGTCAGTCAAACATGGTGGTAAATACCCACTCTAAGAATAGCCTTGGTATGTAGGAACTTGGATGCCTGTTTCCATAAATCAATACAGTGTCATGAGCTTTTAAAAGAGGCAGTGCTGAGGGTCTTCCTGCTGCTGGACTGATGGATGAAGGTGTTATGAATAATGGCCACAACTCCTGTTGTTGCAAAAGCATGTGGACAAAAAGCAAGTACCTCGCTCCATGTGTCAGTGGCTTACACTTCAGTCAGTGCTTTCTCCATCACTTCTTCTCTCCCTCCTGTCACACTCACACTGTTGTCCCTTTCATCACCGCAAATATGTACTGCTTTTGGTTCTGTTGTGTGTCTTTGTGTTATTACAAATCTGGCTGGCCAGCAGTGCACCCCAAGGCTGAATGCCTGCAGAGCACTGCACATCATGGACTCTGATGTTCCTCTCTCTCCTCCAATCACAGAGCTGAGTATCTGCCCAGTATCTCTTGCTCTGCCTGCCCACTGTATGGACACACCAGGGGATGTAAGCCTATCTTTATTCCACTCTCATATTCTCTTTCTCTGCCCAACAAAGGGAAATAAGAACACTTTTAAAACAGCATGTAACCTGTTTGATTCTCTAATTAATCTGCAGAAGCTTTGCAGTTGTTGCACAAGTAACTAAGGCCAGGCTCGCTAATGGGCAAACAGGGTTTCTCTGTATGACATGAAATGTGTACAGCCGGCCAAGCTCTTATTCAACAGGCCAACCTCTATTTATATTTCTACAAAGCTGCTGTCTGTTCATTGGTCTGACGTGCATGTTTTACAGAGGGAGAGAGCGCCCCCAGCCTGCCATTACCCGCTGGTGATTCCTCTCCACCGCCACCTGCTCCTGTTCCACAGGGTACAGACAAAATACTCAAACAGTAATCTGTGATTTAAGATTCAACTGATGTGGGGCTTTGAATGCAACACTGACATTTTTATACCATTGATATATTTTGTAGTTGTATGTGGGAGATTATTTCATCACCAGTGGTAGAAGAGGTATTCAGTTCATATACTTACTTAAGTCAAAGTAGCAATACCACAATGTAGAAATACTCCATTTGCTGCATTCAATTCAGTTCAATTCAATTCAGTTTTATTTATATAGCGCCATATCATAACAAAGTTATCTCAGGGCACTTTTTCGTAAAGAGCAGGTCTAGACCGACTCTTTATATTTACAGAGACCCAACAGTGCCCACCATGAGCAAGCACTAGGCGACAGTGGCAAGGAAAAACTCCCTTTTAACAGGTAGAAACCTCGAGCAGAACCAGGCTCTGGGTGGGCGATCATCTGCCTCGACCGGTTGGGTTGAAGGGGGAGGGGGGGAGCGGGAGAGAGAGAGAAGGAGGAAAGAGAACATACAGCAGCACAATACAGTTCCACATAGAGATGTAAAGTAATAGTTGTGGTAATGATATTGATGTTAATATTAATAGAAATAATACTAATAGCAATATTATAATAGTAATACTAATAATAAGAACAATAGCAGTAATAGCAGCAGTGGGTGTAGAGCAGGAACACGGGGGCAGCAGGTGGCCTGCAACCATAGATCCAGACTCTACAGCTCCGGAGGCAGAAATACCTGCAGAAAGCAACAGAAGGAGAGAGAGAGAGAGGAGAGAAAGCACACAACTACGGGAAGAAGTTGAGTTAGTAACAAGCATTGATGGGATATGAGAATCAGAATCAGAAATCCTTTAATAGTCTCCCAGTGGAGACATTTACGTACAGTGTGTACAGTGCGTACAGATGGAGAGGGAGAGGAGGAGAGAGGAGCTCAGTGCATCATAGGAAGTCTCCCGGCAGTCTAGGCCTATAGCAGCATAACTAAGGGGTGGCTCAGGGGTCACCTGAGTCAGCCCTACTATAAGCTTTATCAAAGAGGAAAGTCTTAAGACTACTCTTAAATGTGAGGAGGGTGTCTGCCTCCCGTACACAAACTGGAAGCTGGTTCCGCAGGAGAGGAGCTTGATAGCTGAAGGCTCTGGCTCCCATTCTACTTTTAGAGACTCTAGGAACCACAAGGAATCCTGCATTCTGGGAGCGCAGTGCTCTAGTTGGGTAATAGGGTACTATGAGCTCTTTAAGATATGATGGTGCCTGACCATTAAGGGCTTTGAAGGTGAGGAGAAGGATTTTAAATTCTATTCTGGATTTTACAGGGAGCCAGTGTAGAGAAGCTAATATTGGAGAAATATGATCATGCATGGACTAGTTTTTCTGCATCTTTTTGAGACAGGATGTGCCTGATTTTTGCAATGTTACATAAGTGAAAAAAGGCAGTCCTTGAAGTTTGTTTTATATGGGAGTTAAAAGACATATCCTGATCAAAGATAACTCCAAGATTCCTTACGGTGGCACTGGAGGCCAGGGCAATGCCATCTAGAGAAACTATATCTTTAGATAATGTGTTTCGAAGGTGTTCGGGGCCAAGTACAATAACTTCAGTTTTGTCTGAGTTTAACATCAGAAAATTGCAGGTCATCCAGGTTTTTATGTCCTTAAGGCATGCTTGAAGTTAGCTAATTGATTGGTTTCATCTGGCTTGATCGATAAATATAATTGGGTATCATCTGCATAACAATGAACATTTATGGAGTGCTTCCTAATAATATTGCCTAAAGGAAGCATATATAAGGTGAACAGAATTGGTCCAAGCACAGAACCTTGTGGAACTCCATGACTAACTTTGGCGTGCATGGAGGATTCATCGTTAACATGTACAAACTGATATCGATCTGATAAATAGGATTTAAACCAGCTTAGTGCAGTGCCTTTAATTCCAATTAAATGTTCTAGTCTCTGTAATAGAATGTAATGGTCAATGGTATCGAATGCGGCACTAAGATCTAACAAGACAAGTACAGAGACAAGTCCTTTGTCGGATGCAATCAGAAGGTCATTTGTAACTTTCACCAGTGCTGTCTCTGTGCTATGATGCACTCTAAATCCTGACTGAAAATCCTCAAACAGCTTATTGTTGTGTAGAAAGTCACACAACTGATTGACAACTGCTTTCTCAAGGATCTTAGAGAGAAAAGGAGGGTTAGATATAGGTCTATAATTTGACAAAACCCCTGGATCAAGAGTGGGCTTTTTAAGAAGAGGTTTAATTACAGCTACTTTAAAGGACTGTGGCACATAGCCTTTTAATAAGGACAGATTGATCATATCTAGTAAAGAAATGCTAACTAAGGGTAAAACTTCTTTAAGCAGCCTAGTTGGGACAGGGTCTACAGGACAGGACACGTTGATGGCTTAGATGAAGAAATCATTGAAGTTAGTTGATTAAGGTTGATGGGAGAAAAGCAGTCTAAATGTATATCAGGTTTTACAGTTGTTTCTAAGGTTCCTGTTTTATCATTAAAGAAGCTCATGAAGTCGTGGCTCAACAGAGCTGTGACTCTCTGTCAGCCTGGCTACAGTGCTGAACAGAAACCTGGGGTTGTTCTTATTTTCTTCTATTAATGATGAGTAGTAGGCTGCTCTAGCATTACGGAGGGCCTTCCTATAAATTTTAAGACTATCTTGCCAGGCTAAACGTGATTCTTCCAGATTGGTGGAACGCCATTTCCTTTCAAGTTTTCGCGATGTTTGCTTTAATTTGCGGGTTTGCGGGTTATACCATGGAGCTAACCTCCTCTGTTTTATTATCTTCTTTTTTAGAGGGGCGATAGAGTCGAGTGTTATTCGCAGTGAGCCTGCAGCACTATTAAAAAGATGATCAATTTGGGAGGGACTAAAGTTAGCATAGGAGTCATCTGTTATATTGAGATATGGCATTGAATTAAATGCCGATGGAATCACTTCCTTAAACTTAGCTACATCACTATCAGATAGACATCAATGTTTGCCTAATGGCGTGTAGTCCAGTAATAGGAATTCAAAAGTTATTAAATAATGGTCTGATAAAAAAGGATTCTGTGGAAAGACTATTAGATGTTCAATTTCTATGCCATAGACAAGAACAAGGTTGAGGGTGTGGTTAAAACAGTGAGTGGGTTTATGTACACTCTGACAGAAGCCAATCAAATCTAATAATGAGATAAACGCAGCACTAAGGCTATCATTTTCTACATCCACATGAATATTAAAATCACCTACAATAATTATTTTATCTGTTTTAAGGACTAAACCTGATAAGAACTCTGAGAATTCAGATAAAAATTCAGAATATGGTCCAGGAGCTCGGTACACTATAACAAATAGAATTGGTTGTAGTGTTTTCCAGGTTGGGTGTGAAAGACTAAGAACAAGGCTTTCAAACAAGTTATAATTTAGTTTAGGTTTAGGTTTGATTAATAGGCTTAAGTCGAAGATGGCTGCAACTCCACCTCCTCGGCCTGCGCCTCGAGGAATGTGAAGATCCCCCCCCCCCCGAAATTTGAAATTTTATGAAGTACTATTGTACTTAAGTACAGAAACTAAGTAAATGTAGTTACATTTTACCACTGGTCATTATTATTTATTTGAGCCTTCAAAAACAATAACCTACATGTAAAAGCATCACACCTACACCATAAAGTAGATATCAGAAAATCAAAGGAAGACATTTGCATATTAAAGCCCCTATACAGCTATGGTACAGCCACATAGGTGGCTCACTTTTGTCTGATTAGGCCTCCTCTTAGGAGTGTGTGTGGGTGTGTGCACATTAACTTACACCTTATATTAAGGCTCCACCCATCTACCAACTGAGCAGAGGTCTACTCAGCCACAGTAATTGAAAACACCTCAGTTGAGGTGTGGAGAAGAAGGATTTGAATTAAAGTGAAAAACAAAATATTGAAATGATTGTTTTCTTGAACTCTTGATTTAAGATAAAAGATACTGATACTGCACTGTTTGTATAAGTACTTTAAATTTGACCATGTTTATGCAAAAAATGCCCAAGAATTAACATTTTTAATTTTAGTTATCATGGTAGAAGAAATTGAACTGTTATTATTATTTCAAGTCTAAATGTATTAATCAAATCAAATCAAATTAGAGGTGTGCTACATGATTTCTTAAAGGCCAAAATCAGAAATTATTGTATTGTATTTAATAATAATGTAATTCAAAGAAATAACCTTCTGCTCTGTTTTTTGTCCTCCAGGTTCGCCTGCCACAGGTGACGAGTGAGTCATATCTGCTGGTGTGTGCAGAAGGGGGGGAGCTCCAAGCCTGGGACAGACACTGTTATACTGAGCTCTCCTGAATATGCCTTAAGGTCGCACATGCTGACTTCTCCCACTATAACAGGACCAAGGACCGAGCCCCTGCTCTATGATCACTCCCTGCCCCACTCCTCAGCCTCCTAAACTTCAAAAGGCTAAGGAAAAGCAGGACTAAAACGTCTCCAAACAGAGCTGCTGAGGGTGTCATTACTGATTCTGTCTGTTCAAAATGAAGTTTTCCAACTGATATGATGAGAGAGGCAGGTCAGACTGCTGGGAGCTAATGAGGAAGAAATGATGAGGACATCTTCTGACCTACCTTGCCTGCTTACCAGACTGAGAGTCATGATAGAGATGAACTGAGTTCAGAGCATGCACTTTAATGTGTGACAATGACAATGATGTTTGAGTGACACAGAGAGGGGCCAGAGAAATCACTCCATGAGCATCTTCAGGCATTTTAGACCATATTGGTGCATATAGTTGTTACAGTGTATATGATTTCTCTTGTGTATCATGTATCTGCACCTAGGGTGGTTTGTACTTGTGTTCCACTACTATATGTGCCTGTTTTAGTATTGAAAAGGTTACTAATGATATCAATGATATCTGTATATTAACTTAGGGATTAACTTACAGTATGAAAGGTGTGCTGCATAAATAAAGGCAAACATAGTTGGGGATTTAGGGTGGAAGGTGTGTAGTGTATAAAGTCAAGTATGAAACAGAGATAATTCAGGCAGAACACTAAAGTCACGCTTGTATAAGCTGATTGACATCAGCTGTTTCATTCAGGCTTCACAATGACTGGCTCATTCACAGCTGTGTGGCTACCAGCTGACTAGTAACATCTAGTCACATTCATGCAGATGTACATAACTAAGGCTGTAGTTTAATAAGTACTAAAGCCACCCCCCCCCACCCCCCATGATTTTCTTTTAATATATATATATTTTCGACCTTTTTAATATTCATTAAACTATTACATTTTATCTCCCTACATGATTGTCTAAATGGTATTCCACACATTACCAGGAATGTCATTCTGCTATCTCTTTATTGTGATTTTTGTTTTTGGAGTAAAATATTTAAAAATTTCCTCAGTTTCCTCAGTGGTAGCTAGCACCCTGATTATAATGTGCACTTTTCACTATTACTCTGCTGATACTCTTATGCCAACAATGTAGCCTGCAGCAGCTCCCTCCACAAACCCATCCTCAACCTTATGTGCTAAATGTTTGGTCCAAAATTTGGTCAAAACAATTTATGTAAGTATCTCTGACTGGCATACCTGTAGAGGGAACTGGAAAGTAAAAGAGAGAGATAGAAAAACAACAGGAGGAGTGTGGTTTCATTAAATGACAATCCACATGATTCTGGCTTTCTGATTTAGATGAAACATCTTGTTGAAAGCAGGCATTGCACTGATGTGTTGCACTAAATGTAACATTTGCACAGTATTTTCCCAAGGGACTCCTCACAGGTGCAGAGAACAGCAACCCAGAAAGTGCTCATGGACTATGTGGTTTCAGTCTGATTTATTACTTTGGTTTTTGCTGAGTGCTCAAAAATATTTAAGGGAAATCAAACAAATGTATTTACTTCAATAAACGGGTGACAAAGTGCTTTAAGAATGAAAATTGAGTTGCACATTTGATTGTAACAAGTGCTAAATAAATGGTTTTTAATTGTGGACTTCCTGGTCTTACTGGTTGAAACAAAGACTGATCCCTGACATCAGCAAGAAGATATGTTGCAAATGTGCAGGCCCAGTCTCAATGTGGCAAATGAGTAAATCAGTGTGGCACAAATCCCTCTATTTACAGGTGAGAGGCAAACATACTCTGAATCATTAAGTGGAATCAATAAATGTTTTATGATTAGAAGATCCTTTATTCGCCTTCATCAAGACGTCTTTTACACCACAGTCTGACAGTCAGTCTCACCCATCTTACTTGCACTGACCCAAAAATAGTTGAACTTCCTCACTTAAGGCAGCAACTTACTCTAAGAGGGAGCAATCTCAGGCTTGAAGTCCTGACCCTCACCCCAACAGCTCCGCACTTGGCTGCAAAACACCTCCGCACACGTCAGGTTTCAACCTGACAAGCCAGCAGAACTGCATCATCAGTAAAGCGCACTGAAGCACACTTGAGGCCAGTTCGGTGTTCGAAAAAACATGGCACTGCTCTGCTGGCAACAGGGAGGGATCTTGCTGCACATCGTTTGTTTGTTTGTGGTGTCTCCGTTTATTGTTATCGTTTGGCGATTAATGGGCAACTCCTGCAGGATAGACAGAAGGGTAGGGAGGCACTCGGATAACTGCACGTTTCCACAGATCATGTGTTTGCTTGTAAGCATGTAAAATGAGACGTGTTTGTTTGCTTGTAATTTAGTATGTGCTAAGGTGTGTATTTTAGAATTTTTGTAGGTTTCTTGTATCACGTGTTCTTATTTAATGTGTTTTATTGTGATGTTTGGTTTTGATGCAGCAATTACCTTGATCCAATCACAAGCAATGTGACAATATGAAAGGTGTCAGTCATAGTGATGAACCTACAGAGATGTATCACTTGAATCTATAGTTCCCCTTGGGTTTACCATGCTTCATGAGTTTCAGCTCATTGTTTAGCTTCACTTTCACCGCTCTCATAGTGCCGTTTTTAGCCACAGCAGGCAGCTGTTTTCATAGAAAGAGCTCTGAAAACCCACTGTACACTACCTGCTTAGTCCCAAACAGCAGATAGACACAGTTAGAGACTAGCTGGTGAACACAGTGGAGCATTTAGCAGCTGAAGAGCCAGATATTTCCCCCAGGAGTTGGTAGAAACCAAAAACAGAGCTGAAAGACAGTGAATATTGGACACAACTCCAAATGACTGCTGGATGTGTAAATCATTTGCAACTAAGCAACTATTTGCTATCAAGTTCACCATATCAACTTACAAGATAATGATAAGTCAGTGTTGTGTTCACAATTTGTTTCCACTGCCCCCAAGTGGCCAAAAATAACACCAAAAGATTTCTTATTTTTTAAGAGGAAATTACAAAAGCATCCCAGAAACCAAATGAGGCATGATGTAAATTCTTTGAGACATGATGTTGTACATACTTAACAAGTAACAATATATGACACCAGATGAAAAGAATTCTCAGACGTTTTCAAAGCCATATGGCCATTTTCCTTCCAATCAGAATAGCAGCATATTACTATCAGGCACATCCTGTCTCAAAAAGATGCAGAAAAACTAGTCCATGCATTTGTTACATCTAGGCTGGATTATTGCAACTCTCTATTATCAGGCTGCCCCAATAAGTCCCTTAAGACTCTCCAGCTGATCCAGAATGCTGCGGCACGTTTACTGACAAGAACCAGAAAAAGAGATCATATTTCTCCAATATTAGCTTCTCTACACTGGCTCCCTATAAAATCCAGAATAGAATTTAAAATCCTTCACCTCACCTTCAAATATATATATATAATATATTAAAGAGCTCACAGTACCCTATTACCCCATTAGAGCATTGCGCTCCCAGAATGCAGGGTTCCTTGTGGTTTCTAGAGTCTCTAAAAGTAGAATGGGAGCCAGAGCCTTCAGCTATCAAGCTCCTCTCCTGTGGAACCAGATCCCAGTTTATGTACGGGAGGCAGACACCCTCCTCATTTTTATTAATATTAACATCAATACCATTACCACAACTATTACTTTACATCTGTATGTGGAACTGTACTGTACTACTGTATGTTCTTTTTCCTCCTGCTCTCTCTCTCTCTCTCTCTCAACCCAACCGGTCGAGGCAGATGACCGCCCACCCAGAGCCTGGTTCTGCTCGAGGTTTCTGCCTGTTAAAAGGGAGTTTTTCCTTGCTACTGTCGCCTAGTGCTGCTTATGGTGGGAACTGTTGGGTCTCTGTAAATATAAAGAGTCGGTCTAGACCTGCTCTTTAAAAAAGTACCCTGAGATAACCTTGTTATGACATGGCGCATTGATTTGGGTGGGATTAACAGTATTTGTTGGTCTTACTATAATGGATGTGTTATTTTATTGGTTGGGAAATACATCCTATTAATAATAACCTATTTGATAATGATGGCTCGAGGTACAGCAGATTGTCCAGTAATCATAGGGTTGGTGGTTCAATCCCCGGCTCCTCCCGTCCACATGTCGATGTGTCCTTGAGCAAGACACTAAACCCCAAATGTATCCTGATGGCTAGGCCAGTGCCGCACACTTCACTCCACATGCCACGCATGAATGAGAGGTAAATTGTAAAGCACTTTGTCCAGTATAGTAGAAAAGCACACTCTGGGACTTTCTTGACTTGCGGTGAATGATTTGGTAGATCAAATTTGACCAAAAATGCATTTATGTGTAATGAAACAATAAAAACATTAAGAATTATTTTTTATCCTTTATTTTTATTTTAACAGTAAACATAGCGAGCAAGTAAAATAAACAGCGGTATAAAAAGCAGTGTTGATTCAAAACAGTCGTTGAAAACAGAAACTGCTGAATGAACACAGAAAGGGTACATACGTAGATGGCGTAAGTGTTACACAGATGAATACTTCATTAAAACTAACAACTAACTAACTTCATTTATGAATGGCTTATGGAACAGCTACAATATAATTTTGTTCAGTTCAATTAGAATGAGCCCTACATGTAGTATGCAGGAGTTGAGTACAGCAAATACGGGTTGAGTTTACGGTCTGCTGATGCAAAGCTGCTGTTCTCATGCGCCTGGCGGCGGTAGTACCTGCGGAGGGCGGGACTGCCGGGGTGGCACTGTCTCACATGGAGGAAGTACTCATCAGGGCGGCTTGAGGTGTAACCACAATCCTCACACACAAAGATCTTGGAGCGTCTCTGGCGGTAGGCATACTGTTGGTGAACGCCATGAATCTTCCTCATATGGGACTCCAGAGAGCAACGCTGTGTGAAGGCTTTTTCACACAGCTCACACTTGTAGGGACGGATACCTGCAGCATGGGGAGACAAAATAGGTTTTGATCCTGTGCATATTTGTGTGGAGGCACTTTTACATTCAGATTAGATTCAAAATGGTCACACGTGTATTACATGATCTACAAATGAAAAATAAGATTTACAGTACGATGTGTGTAATTGTGTGTACTCACAAATGCATGTTCCAATCTACACAAAAATACCAAGCAGTTTGAACACATGTAAAACAGTTTTACAAATGCACATATCATCACTTGAATAAATATTAATATTTTATGTACAGATTTTTAACTCAACTTCATAGATCTGATCATTTTTGCTTTCAAAAAGCTTCCTGTGCATACAAATGTCTAAAAATATTTGTGACATTATTTTGTATTTATTTACAGATGCATGTGTGTGCTTTGGTTTGCACCTGATGGACTGGCTGTTTTCCCAGCAGAAGATAGATAGATAAACATCAGATGTCCAATTTTCCATCAGCACTTAAACACAGCATGCATTTGTGGATCTGTGTGGGGCTGGAGACTGTGAAAATAGTCTCAAAACTCCACATGCAAATGTAACCTGATCTGTGCATATCAAGCAATCTGTGCACACACATTTAACAATATGTAAATAAATACAAAAGAATGTCACAAATATTTTTAGACATTTGGTCTTTTGAAAGTGAAAATGATAAGATCTGTGAAGTTGAAGTTAAAAATCTGTACGTAAAATAGAAATATTTATTCAGATTGTGATGTGTGCATTTCTTAAACTGCTTTACATATGTTCAAATTGCTTGTTATTTGTGTGTGGATTGGAACACACATTTGTTAGTATCCAAAATTATGCACAAATCATTGTACACATTTGTAAATCTTATTTTTCATCATGTAATACACATTTGTGAGTGTTTTGAGTCTAATTTCTCTCCATATATATGCCTTTAGGATGAAGTGGACGTAATTCCTTTCCAAAACTCTGTGTGTGTGTGTGTGTGTGTGTGTGTGTGTGTGTGTGTGTGTGAGCAAAGTTAACTCCTGACCTGTGTGTGTTCGCATATGCCTCTTGAGGTCGAAGGTATCGTTGAATCCTTTGCCACAGAATCGACAAGGATGTCTCTTCACCAGGCTATGGCACTTCAGGTGGCGAGTCAACATGCGCTGCAGAGGGAATATCTTGTGGCACACTGAGCATACAAAGTCGCCTGAGCCGGGGGAAGAACGGGGACGGGGCTGGTAGGGAGAGAAAAGTTTTTAAAAACTGCTTAATAAATATGACAACATGATAACACTGATCAGCATCACAATCTTTCTCTGCTCTCTTTAGCTTACACGGGACAATTTGTAGTCCAAACAGTTATTAATACATAGCAAAAAGTGCCAAGCATTCCTATGGAAGCCCCATTATTCATGCTAAATGATGTTTGACCTATCATTAGGCCCTGTAATGGGAATCAGGCTGTGCCATCTACTGAGCCCTCTGACAGGCAACACCATTCTCTAGCCCTTACCTAACATACCTTTAAGCTGCCTTTAAATCCCACACTAACCCGATCAAAGAGCAGATAATAGACAGCTTGACCCAGCCTGATATCTACATTGTATCTGCTTAGGTTTAACTACCATGGCTGGCCCCACTGATAGGCAGTTTTGTCTAAATGCCATGGCCCGCTCAGTAGTGAAGCCATCATCCCTGCTTATCTAGCTCCACTAGTCTTACAAATAGTTACTAGTTCTATCTGAAAACTTTTCCACACCATTCTCTGACCCAATGCACCTTTATAGCATTCTCACCTAAGCAAAGGGCAGATACTCCACAGCATGATCCAGCCAAATATCTACGCTGGGTTCAGACAGGACGCGGGCGCACCGCAAATTTCTGCCCACTTCCTTTCGGTGCCCATGTTAACTAATTGGGCTGTCCAGACAGGACACGCCGAGCTGCTGGCATGAAAACACACGGGTAATCTATTATAAATTATATATTATAAATTATATAAATGATCTAATTCTGATAAATGATCAAATATGCATCCTTTCCATCAATTCCTGCCCCTTTGTGTTTTTTAAATTATGTACTCTGTACTGTATTCCACATATTTGTCAGTTGTGTCTAAACAGAGAGCGAGAGAGACGAGCAGACACACAAGCAGAGAGAGAGAGAAAAAAAAAAGTTGATCCTCGAAGTGGAGAAGTACAGGGAGTTGTATGACCTTCAGAACATAACAGCAAAAAAGATCAGCCCTAAAAAAGTAGAGGAGTAGAGGAGCAGAATTGCTTTTTGATGGGCACGGAGAAATGTGCTTCTGGTGTGAACAGCCAGGCTACTGCCTGTGCTCGAACTGACATATCCCGGCACTCCTGTCTGAACCTGGAGTTAATCTCGTCTCATTTTCCAGGCCTTCCCTGCCTTTAGCTGCTCTACATCATGCCAAAATGACTTGCTGTCTGACCTGATCAGCCTCATGAACCAACAAATCCCATCTTGTTACCCTTTTGCATCCAGTGAGTTTACTTCTAAGTGCTTGCTCTCAATGGCTGCTGCTAGACAGACACTTCTGTACTTGGTTATGTCTCCAGGTGTATCGCTATGCTCAGTCCAAACCCCCCACACCCATGCTGTACCTGTTCTACAATATCCCTTGGCCTAACTGCTGCCTACGCCTGTAAACTGCCTCCCTTGCCTACCCTGCTGAGGCAGCATGTGGATCCCAGCCACTTTCTAGTATAAGAGCTAATCATTCTCTCTAGCTTCATACTCTTACACATCATACATCTTTATCTGTAGGCAGCTTTTCTAGGTAAGCCTCTAACTTCCTCTTAGTCCCTTTCAGAGTGCCACTTTTCTCCTTACTTAATAATGCCTTGGCAAACATACAGATCTTTTAAAAAGCTGCCTTAGCTCATTCCTTTTCCTGTTTATTTTTCCTAAGGCTTTCTACTTTCCTTAAAGTTGCCAATCTAGCTTTGAGGTCATTCTGCAGTGCATTAATGTCCTATTTCTCTCTATCTGTAGCCTTCCTCCACTACCTTCTAAGTTGCCTTCGCTCTCGGAGAAGCTTATCAATCTCCTGTTGCCGCCTTGACTTTACTACCTCTAAAGCTACCCTTTGCCTACTCTCACAAACCCCAAACCTTTCCACACCATATTCACAGATGAAATCTTCCATCCCCTCCCACGTCTTCTTAACTGTTCCTTTCAGCCCTTTCAGTGCACCTATCAGGTCTGAATTAAGAGTTGCCCATAGGCATTCACAGTAGCCCTAGGCCATTTCACTTTGGGCTTCTCCACATCATTCCTCTCTTTCCTTGGCTGCCTACTCTCACCAATCTCCTGGCCCTGTCGTTCAGTACTACCTTCTGCTTCCTCCTCAGTGGCAGGGATGCTGATATCCCTTAAAATTTGGTTACTAGACTGTTGCTGGACTTCACCCGATGATTTGATTGACTTCCTAAGAAGTACCGATCAATGCGTTGTCCCTGGCACTACCCTGTCCACCTGCTCCCAAGACCCTTGCTGAAAGTCACCTTTCTCCAGCCACAAGGGCATACAGCATGTAAACTGTATGAACATACAAACTGTACTGATACTGTGCAGTTTGTGCTCTGCCTGCTTGTTGTCAATTCCATTCCAATAGCCAGGTGTCCTACGTATGAATCATCTCGCACCCCTGCTCTTGCTGACTCTTGGGGTATGCTCTTTTTGCTTTCTTGTAGCTGTAAATGGTGCAGTCTAACATACTAAGCTGCTGCCACCATGGATTGCCAGTCCATGTTTCCAGTCCAGCCCATTTCCTGTTGTCAGCTGTCTTTCCAGGCTTTCACTTGGACAACCCTAGTTGTCAGCTGCCCTATTAACAACAGTCACTAGCTGATGCTAGCTATGACAGTTATTAAAACACGGTAAAAAGTGGAGTGACACTATTCTTGACAAGAGAGGTCTGACCTTACCTTCGCTCTGCTGACAAGTGCCAGTGTACTGGGATGGTAGAAGGAGCCCTGGAGCATCAGTGTGGACCAGTCCGGCCTGGTTACAGCCCCTGGTCCTCCCGATGCTGCCAAAGGTACTGGCACCCTCATTCCTGCTGCTGTCCCACATCCTAAGGTGACTACTGGCTGAGGCAAAGTGGCAGGCTGTCGGGTGTCAGGACTGAAGGATATCTGCTCATTAGCATTTTCACTCACTAAAAAGGGATCAAAGGAAACAACTGTTTACTTTATAAGTAAATTAACAACGTCAAATTAATTACTGCATATAAATGATACAGGATAACAGAGATAAACCAACATGTATGTTACTGCTTACTTTAGACAGCTGAAAATAAATTTAAAGATACTTAAATTAATAATTCTTACCTATTGTGTCTTCTTTCCACTGAAGCTGTTCTGGCTCTTTCCATTGCCATGCTCCACATGCCCCATGTTTCTTTTTCACTAGGAAAGACCTCGGCATCCTTTGAATCCTCTCAATCTTATTCCTTTTTTCTTCTTCTTCTGTTGATCTGTCTTTTAACTGACTCTCAACCTCTGATCCTTGCACTCGAACAGCACACTGCTTTTAGTTTTTGATCTGTTATGGACAAACCTAGATACCACCTTACTTCCAACCCTTACATCCAAACCTCATCCCTCGACTACCTGCAGGTACAGTATCCCAGTAAAATCACAGTGTTCATTTCCATAACACTCTCTGGAAAGAGTGGTGAAGATTTAGAGCTCTAGGGAAGGGGGGGGTAGGAGGTTCAGTGTTTTGACTGGAGTACACCTGTGCTGACTGTGCGCGTGCGCCATTTTAACTGGTCCCCCACTGGTTTTGCATGTCAGGTAGTGAGAATCCGGGGAGCTTCGCATTCAAGTGGCCCTTGGCATGCAAATTCTTGCCCTGGACAAAGCCCTGGCCCCAGACAAAGGGCACGGTCTGAGTAACAGGAGCAAGCACAGAGGAGCCACAGCCTTAACTGCTAGGTAAATCAGCCCTTTCTCTTTTTTAGCCTCTTTCTGTTGCAATTGTTTGGTGGGATTACTGGGCTTCTAAAAATGCACACAAAGGCCATTCACACAATCTGAAAAGATGTCAAGCACTTGCTGTCCGTTGAATGTTTTTTTTTTTTTTTTTTTACATAATTGCACATACATGATGGCGTGTTCTTTCCTATAGTGTTGTTCCCTGCCGGTTGCCCTACACATTCTGGGATGTGCAAC
Source organism: Macquaria ambigua (assembly GCA_008360985.2). Taxonomy (NCBI): domain Eukaryota; kingdom Metazoa; phylum Chordata; class Actinopteri; order Centrarchiformes; family Percichthyidae; genus Macquaria; species Macquaria ambigua. The sequence continues at coordinate 174,619 of VMKM01000211.1, forward strand.
CCTGAACAGAAAAAGGTGATGTAGAAAATGGATAGATGTATGGATTAAAATGTCCAAAATGGTCACATCTCCAGCATATTTACCAATTCATTACTTATTAATGTATTACCTTTATTCTGTTGAGAAATTCTGAGAATGAACGAATTGTCTGCAGAGTCAGTTTATGCTTTAGAGGAATATGAACTGCGTGCATCTCATTTCACTGGACTCTGCATAGCAAATACAAATGCAGCCTGAGACTAAACCCCATTATGCAAATAGCAATAGAGGTCACTCCAAGAACATCAGGAGGATCATGTAGTACAAACTGTACATCAGTATAAACACATCTCAGCCCTGCCTTACTGCTACATTTAGAATATATATTCACAATACTGTAGATATTGGCCCACTGAAGAAGAAAGTACAGTCATGTGTTTCATGTTTAAACTTATGACAGGACTGACTTGATTTTATCTCTGCTGGAAGTCTGTTCCATTGTATTTTGCCCAGAAACATGTCTTAAAACTACATGGCACAATGTCTGTGGCCCTGCCTCTAGTTGAATAGCCATGCAAGTCCCTAACTAGCATAAACTAACTTAAAATACCTTGGCCCATTACCTTGCAAGATCTGTAAGTCTCAATTTCAGCTGCCTATTTTCTGCCTATCCTATTTTGTATCGTCAGCCATTTTAATTCCTTGAATTTGGAAGGGCCAACATGAGACATTGGGCTAAAGTTTAATACCACCCTGACTAGTTTATTTTGGGCTGTTTGAAGTTTTGTTTTAATCCCCCTGGGTGTGCTACTGTACCATGTAGTACAGGCATAGTCAAAGTGAAGCTGTATTAAAACTGAGGTTAACATTTTCAGGATGCCCTTATCCAAAAGTTGGGCCTTAAGCGCCAGAAATGTTGTTTTTGGTTGTTTTTTCTGGTTCACCTTGGTAATAACTCTTTGTCCCATAATGTCTCCAATCAGGGATATGTGCAACTCACAGCCCAGGTATTTAACATGTTCCGAGAACCTACTCAACCTTAATTTTGAACCAAATAGTAGATTCAGTTTTCCTAAGGTGCAAAGACAATTTATTTTCAGACAGCCAGTTACTGATCAAGTCATCAGTTTAATTCATCACTTTACTGGCTCTCAACAATCTTCTTGTCCCTGTGGGAAATCAGTAAAGCCGAGTCATCTGCATAGAGAAAAAGATTACATTTGCGAACAGATTTCATGTCATTAATGTATAGAAAGAGCAAAGGACCTAGCACACTTCCCTGCTGTCATCTGTTAAATATGACTGAATCCACTCACAAGCCAAGCTATTTAAATCCAAAGCTTTATTTTAGTGAGCAGAATCTGATGGTCAGTGTCAAAGGTCAAAGGCTTACTGGAGTTCTAAAAGTACCATGCCACAGAATTTGCCCAAATCAATCTCTTTCCTTATATAATCAGATAGAAATAATAAACATGTATAAAGCTGTTCATTTGCTCATGTAATATTTTCTCCAAGACTTTTGATATGACTCCCAAAATGGAAACGGGTTGATAATTTCCCTCTTCCAATTTGCTCCCTTTCTTATACAAAATAATCACCCTGGAAAGTTTCAAATCTTTTGGGACTCTACCAAACTCTATTAGAGAGATTCATAACATGAGTGAGATATGGTGCAATATGCTCAGCAGGTTCTTGTGATTATCCAAGTCAGCCTGATCTTTGGACTTCCTAAAATCTATAAAGGATTTGTTTCTTTTATTAATAGTGTCTAGAATATCACAATTCATCCATGGTTCAGATCTCTGTTTCACTCTTATTTTAATAGAAGCAACCTTGTCCACCACCTTTAAGAACAAACATTTGAAGTGCTCCCATTCTTTATCAACATGAGTGCATAGCACTTGAGACCAATCTAATGAATTTATGCACTCAATAAAATCATCTCGACTGTAGTTCTTGACTGAGCTCATTTTGATTGTGATCCTTGAATGAGACCTTTTGCTTTTATCTTGTACAATAAATCAGTGAGTGGTCACTCATGGTACAATTAACAACCCCACTCTGGGAAATCATAGAGTGATGGGACACCAAGACGAGACTGATAACAGGTTGACTTAGTTTACCTACTCGAGTGGGCTCTTGAATAAGTTGATGCAAGTCCAATGCATGACAAAAACTTTTAAAAGCCTTCATTTTAAACATCCATATTGAAGTCGCCAATCATTATAACCTCAACCTTGTCAAAGTCCTTGTAGGAGGTAAATGATTCTTCCAACAGTTGATAGAGGTTACTTTGATCAGGGGGTCTATAGTAAGCACCAATTGATAAAGGCTTGCTTTTAGTTAAAAGTACTTCATACCACACACATTAAATAAGCTCCTGATTAATTAATGTTATTGAAACAAAATATATAAATGCATATAGAAACGCATACCCCGTCCCGTTGAGATTGAAATACATTGAAATTGATTTTTGATAAGACAAGTGTAAAGTTCATAATATTCATTTGTGTAAGTGTAAATGTCTACAGAGTAATTAAATACTCCTTTTGATAATAAATATCTTAATACTGTATGGGTTTACTATGTAGTGTTAGTGTTTCCTAAAATGCCTGCAGGAGACTGTTGACTGTACTGTGTATTATTGCCTTCCGGAGCTGCGCTCTAACTGTATGCAAAGTATCAGCCTGTGTGCTGCAGCATGGAAATGAAATGGTAAAAAGGTAGCTCCACTTTGTACTAGACAAAAAACTGGCCCTTCAAGTGACACCGGTCTAATTTCAAGCTCTTTGTCCACTGACTTGAGTTTTACCACTGGACATAGTGAGCTATGTTGTTAACTGTTGATGCGTTCATGGTCGGCCACACCCTTGTTGCCCCTTTGTTAGACAAAGGTCTGTGTATGTGTATGTGTGTGTGTTTTTGTGTGCGGATTAATGTGCTGATCTTCTTTAGCTTCTTTTTATTGAAAAGGCAATAGGACTAGGAGAGAACAATTTAAATCAACACAATTTTAACACTTTACATGTAAATAGGAGCTTTGTAACAGCTACAGTGCAGCTTTAATAGTGATCCAGTCCTTACATCATCTTTCACTATGTGAATATTGTTTTGACAGCTCTCCTTTAGTTTAGCCATTCAACTGGCTTTGCTCATTTTTTTAGCCAATGCAGCATGTTGTTTTCCATCTAATAGATCCAGAGTGTATTAACAGCAGGCCTCAAGTTACAGAAATGGATTCCCATGGCCATAGACACGGGAAGTAGGGGTGCTGAGGGGGCTACAGCACCCTCTAAAACCAGGCATTAGAAAAACCATAACTTCATAAAAAAAGTTATATGTTACTGGGATATAGCTATACGTGTAGTACACAAGTATTTGTGATGGGAAAGAGGATTTACTTTGTTTATTATCATACTGTGTGTATAAGTCCATTATTAGATTCCTTGTGATGCGGACTCACAGCAGGTCGAAGCTTTTCTATCGCTCGCGAACACATTGAGGTGTTTTAGGGGAAGATTTTGAAGTGTCCCACTGAATAAACTATGGGTCATGGGTCACATGTCTTGTTGCGTCCAGGCGTGGTCTCACTCCCTTTTCCTCTGCATTAGTTCAGTGTTGTTGCCTATGCAGTTGCTGTCGTTTTCACAGAGTCTGCTGGTGTTCAGGTCTGTTGTAGTGTAAAACCCTCTAAAACTGTTGTAAATTGTTAACTATTAGATATAAATTATCCTGGCCATTCGAATGTCGGCTAGCACTTAGTATGACATTATATAGACTGAGCTTCTCTGCCCATAGTGCGACAGTTTCACAGGGGAAAAAAGTACCAAAACATCCATAGATACTTGAAAGGGAGATTCTTTTATCTTGGATCTGATGAAGTTGAAATCAACCAGGCCAAAAGTCAATTCTTAGTTAAGGCTGGTTTATTAACACTAATGGTCAAACAACCAAAGTAAAACCCAGAGTCTGCACCGAGACAATGCAGACCCAGCTTGTATGGAGTCAAGTAACTCCACGAGACAAGGGTACACACTACATTCTTTATCCTGAGTGGAAAATAGAGTATAAGTGATACCAGATGTTCTTCTTCTGGCTTTCCTCCAGCTAACCAGGGGGAACCTTCTGATCCATCCATACATACTTACATAGGTTAGAAATACAGACATGGTACCAAAGTTACACACATTTATAAAAGATATATAAAAGACATAAAAGTTGATATAAAATACAGAAGCATATTAAATATGGTTATCTTATGTCATAACAAAACACATCAATACTTTTCAAACTCACCATTTTCAACAAATTATGGCAAAATACACTACTGTTGCTCACCGTTTGAGCTGTCTGCGTTGGTTTCTCGTGTGTATGTCAAGGATTCAAAAGGTTTATTATTTGTCACAAGCAATATGTGTAATGAAATACAATGTGGGATGCTCCTAAGGTTGTGCTTAAAGACTAGCATATAACAATATACAGAAAAAAAATGTAAAAGATAAATATTCAAGATAAAAAAATATATAAATATATGTAAAGTAGTGAGAGGGTTGAGTCTTTATACTGCATAGGGTAGGGTGTATGACTGATATGTGACTATGGGACTCATTGTATATTGCAGTTAGTATTGTATTTTTAACTTGCATTTGTATTAATTGTACTGTATGTTGTAGTGTTTGTGTCAACTTGCCCAGGGACTGCAGATGGAAAGTAGTTAGTAACTAAATTTGCTACAAAGAGATGAATGTTGTGTGTGCATGGTCCCTGACAAATAGTTGTCATAAAACTAAAACACCTAATCATGCTGGTGTCAAATGGAACATAATGAGCATACATATGAATAATGCTTCAGGTGTGGTTTGAGATGTCACTGTACATCACTTTTCATCCATGCAGTCTTTTACCGACTGTAGCGTTAGCCAGTGCTTTTCCATCCTGTTGCACAAATACATATGTTCATTCAGTGTTGACTCATCTCCTGCATCTAATGTAATTTAAACCAAAAGTGATACAGTGAGTAACATTTTGCAGTTTCACCCCCCCAATTAATTTTACAATTTTTCCCCTGTATTTCAAAATGACATTAAAATCATATTACAATGACAAGAAAAACTGTCTATTGAAATGTGATTTTACAAAATAATCTGTATAAATGGAATATGTTTTTTTAACAGATTTTAAATGACAATTTTAACAAGACTAACTGTAAAAATAAAGGATAGTTATGGTGATCTCACTGTCAAATACATAAAAATGCTGTTTAAGACATTTAAAAATGTATAATAGCAAGAATATATGACTAAAGGAAAGAACTATTGTCATTTTGCATAACTTAACCACTACTTTACATAAACAGGTATTGACAATCCTATGAGTTAAAAGCTAAATTCTAACAGATTTTGACTTTCATTTTCTATATTTTTTAAAATTCCCAGTACACAGAAAAAGGTATTACAGTCCATCCGTGCAACATGTTAGGTGCACATTCCTACTGGAGCACCATACAGGTATAAAATTATGCTATAACCCACCAATTACAGCAGACATTTGGCTATGCCATCAAATCTATGATCTAGGTGACACCATTCACTCCTCCCATGCAAACCTCATGTGACCATCCACTTATGATTTCTAAGTACAAAGACAAAGTAATTGCTAATCAGTCATAGACCTGTAAAGTGCCTGATCCATCCCATTTACAGTCTGAAAATGAATGGGGTATAAAAAATAAAAAATAAAAAAAGCCTAATAGGATGTATTCAGACCAAATCAGGTGCTGCGGTGAAAATGCCAGTCCTCCCATTCATTTCAACATGGGTAGTGCGTTTAGGTTGCAGCGTTTGAGACTGCAGGGGGTGCCAAAAGACAGCTGGAGAAATGCAACCGATGTCACGCTGAAAACAGCCTAACTGAGGTGGATTTTGATCAGTTTTGAAGCTGGATTAAAAAAAAATCCAAAATTAAAAAAAAAAACACTAGCTGTTGGTAGTTTAGCTTTAGTGCACTGTACACCACCGTCATCTACAGGTGCATTCACAACCCTAGTAACATTAACCTGCTGACCTTTTTCAACATGAAATACAGCAACAGCTCAATTTCTGACATTACTTAGCTTTTCACAGGTGATCAGAGATGTGTAAAGGGGGGAAATCATGCATTCTTGTAGTGCAGTGAAACATGTTTGTTAGCAGAGTGATTGGATTACAGGATGCAAAAACACATGTTAAGTTACACCACGAGAAAGAAAATTATCTGGAAGTTTTATAACATTAGCATTTTCCACTAGGCCTTATTACACTACCCTGTACAATTTAGCCCATAACATTAAACTCTGAAAACAGGCCTGCTTTCTGAACTCTGACAGGAATGCCCTAACTAGCCATCAAACATGATAGCAAGCACTAACAACCAGCCTGTATATCAAAACCTTGTTGGGAGTTAGTGCTACCACTATGCTAAGTTGGTATTAGCATTGCAATTACAGTAAAGCAACTCACCAACCAAATGTCCTTTTAGATGTTGAATTTTAAACTATTCAAATCCATACATGTTGAAATAACAGTCTTCACCAAATGCATGTTGACAGTAACTACAGGGAAAGACCTTCACAATCAGAGCCAATTAGATTAAGTCAGTTGTGAAAACATGTCCCACACAGCTAGATGATTAAACAATCTACAGTGATGTGTCACAAGGCATTACAGGCAGCAGGCAGTTGAAGGTTAGGTACATGCACTTGTTTATCTATATGCTATGACTACAACAGCTGCTTCATGGACCAACAAGGTTCTCTTTTTTTATCTCAGTAATGCATCTTTGTTGATCATACTTTGCTTCTGTATCTTTATAGTGCTGTCATCCAACTTTATTGTGAGCTTTGCATTTTCAAAAAGTAACTTGAGCATGTTTTATAAGACTAAACATGTATTGGGCTCCCTTTAAACCTAGGTAGGTGCAGAATAGGTTTCCCAAAAATAGAGCAATCAGCGAGGCTGTGCTATGCATTGTTCTAAATGAACTACATGGACTTTAAATAACCTGTTTATTAATACTTACAGGCAGTATTGACATTCTGTTTGATGCAATGCTTTTAAAAGGCCAGAATGTTGGTTTGACTAGAACATTATGGGACCTGCATGGTTCCAAAACCCATCAGTAGACAGGATGGTCTTTACATGCTTCATTATCCTGATTTATGTGTATGCCACCAGGCATACCATAACCCAGATATGAGCTTATGCACTTCACTGCAAAATGGGATAGGGCACCAAATTACAGATGGGATATTCCTGATCATAATAAAACTGATATTAATGTGCAGAAGATGTTATCAGAATTCTCCATTTAAAAAGAATTGACAATTCTTAAACCATATTTTGCTGGTCTCTTTGGTAGGCCTTTAGTGTTTGTTTTAGGTTTTTCTTTAAAAAAAAAAACTAGCAGGTACATTGTAATTTTGTAAATTAAGAAAATAAAATGATTCCAAAAATGACAATTGCACTGTAAATAATGTGCATTCTATTGTCTATACTATTTTTACTTTTACATGAATGTTTATGTGTGATGTTAACAATTCTTAAACTTTATAAAGTTTGGAGCCAGGAAATACATTGTTATGATGGGCCATGTGGCAGCAGGTGTAGGACCTAAACACAGGACAGAAGAGGCGAGGTAATGCAAAAGAGGATTTATTTAACTCAAAATGTGAACTTACCAAAACAGCAGTCCAAATGCAAGTGCCAACACAGGAACAGCAAGACACTGGAGAACCAAAGAATTGTCACTCTGACAATTAAGCCCTTGCTGAAACAAGAGATACTAGGAGAGACCTTAAACATACAAACACTACACACAGCACTACGTCAGACATAGACAAGGAACAAAGGAACAGGACCAGTATATAAAGGGGAGGAGACAACGAGGGAAGCAGACACAGGTGGGTAACGAGACACAGGTGATTCCAATAAAACACAGGTGATCCTACTTACACAAGCGAGAAACAAACACAGACCAGCACACAAGAGACAGACTCAGGAAACTTCAAAATAAAACAGGAAACAAGAGCAACAACACACACAGTCCACACAAGAGTCCTTGGGATCATGACATACATGACTGGAAATGCTGGAAATACATGACGGAAGGAGTCTATCAACATACATCCATGGTGTTCAGCAGACGATTATCAGGGCAATCGATTTGCAGCCAATCAGAGTTGATAAAGAAGTTGAGAGTTGATAAGAAAATGGCATGCTCGCTTGGTATAGCTGCACAATTCAGCCATGTTCCAGAAAAGAGGAATCAGCGGAGAGGTAATGTTAAAAACTATTTAACGGCAGGTTTAAAATATACAACTCAAGACTAAAAACATCGCACATTTCTAGGGTTAGGGGTATCGCACTAAAAACATATTTAAAAAAGGTCCTACAACATAAACAACAGAATAGGTCGTTTGTCAATGACTCCCAAATGACATATAGTGAGCGCATTTAAGTCCCGCCCACACTGGAGGGGAAAACAATTCATCGCTCTTCATTGACTTTGTATTGTGTGAAGGTTCCTCCTTGTCACTTTGGTCTGCTAGCAAACAGAAACATGGCTAAAAGCTGCTGTGTGGTGGGATGCACTACCAACAGGGTAAAGAACCCAGAACTAAGTTTTTATAAGCTGCTGAACCCAAAAACAGAACCTTTAAGAAGACAAAAGTGGATCTAGATGTGAGGCATCAGCAGGAAGAATGGGAAAACTGTGGGATCCTGACACTCAGAGAGTGTTAGAGTATTATGCGCTGCACTCTGTCTCTATAGGCATACCGGACCTTTGTCGTCATGGTAACACTAATAAACACGTGGTTAACGAAATAATAATAATAATAATAATAATAGTTTATTTATAGAGCACTTTTCAAGCAAAAACACACAAAGTGCTTTCCAAGATAATAAGCAACATTAGGAACAACTGCAAGAGGTAGATAATGAAACATATGCATATACATACATACATACATACATACATACACATACATATACACATATATACGTAGATACATACATATATACATGTACGCATTTACATACATGCGCTCGGACACACACACACACATAAAAGTTAAAAACTCATTAAGAGAAATAAAAACCAACAGCTCTTGACCACAGAAGTTCGCTCAGTCAGCTGTTAGGAAAAGCCATACTGTAAAAGTAAGTTTTAAGACGGGATTTAAAAGCAGCAACAGGGAAGGCTGTTCCAGAGCCGAGGAGCCAGTACTGTAAATGCTTGATCACCCTTTGTTTTTAACCTGGACTCTGGAATAGTTAGAAGACACAGACTGGCAGACCTAAGGGGCCTGTTCAGACAGTACAGTGTGAGGAGCTTGGTTATATACTCCGGCGCCAGATCATTTAGAGCGTTGTATGTGATTAAAAGCACTTTAAAATGGATTCTAAAAGAGACTGGAAGCCAATGCAGTGAAGCCAAAATTGGTGTGATGTGTGAGAATCGCTTTGTTTTTGTCAGTAGTCTGGCTCCTGAATTTTGGACAATTTGAAGCTGCTCCATAGCTCGGTTGTTTAGACAAGTAAACAAGGCATTACAATAATCGAGGCGGGAAGATATAAGAGCATGTATAATTTTCTCTGTGTTGAAGGACAGAACTGATCTAAATTTCGAGATATTCCTCAGTTGATAAAAACACAACTGGACTACTTTCTTTACATGTTGCTCCAGGCTCAGGTTGCTATCCAGTATAACACCCAGATTTTTTGTAGCTGGCTTTATGTTGGGAATGAGGGGGCCAAGGAGCAGCTGTATTTGTTTTGAAATGTGTTCAGGGCCAATGATGAGTACTTCTGTCTTGTCTGAGTTAAATTTTAAGAAGTTTTGGGACATCCAGCTTTTTATATCATTTAGGCAGTTGTGTAATGAAGCTAATTTGCTGGTGTCAGAGGGTTTAAATGACAGGTACAGCTGTGTATCATCCGCGTAGCTGTGGAATGAGATGTTATGATGACGGATTATCTGTCCCAAGGGTAGCATGTACAGGGTAAACAGAACAGGTCCCAAGATTGATCCTTGTGGTATTCCATGTATAGACGGCGCAGTTCGTGAAGAAAATTCACCAACAGAAACGAAAAATGTCCAGTTAGCTAGGTATGAGGAAAACCAGTCCAGAGCAGTTCCAGTAATACCCGCCCACGGTTTTAGTGTGTCGATAAGAACAGAATGGTTGATGGCGTCAAATGCTGCACTGAGGTCAAGTAATAGTAACACGGAACATGCACCAGAGTCTGCGGCCATCAGTACATAATTTGTGACTCTAAGGAGGGCAGTTTCTGTGCTATGTAGCTTGCGGAAACCGGATTGAAACTTCTCAAAAACTTTGTTGTTATTACTGCAGAGGTTGGAGGAGTGATATTTGACCTAATATGATAAATCTTTTCTATGAAGAAGTTGAGAATTTTGTCGTAGTCGGCTGGAGAAGAAACGTCTGCAGTAGGGGGAGGTGAGTTTACAGGCTGGTTAATGGTATTAAACAGGATTCTGGGGTTGTGCTGGTTGGCAGATATTAGCTGTGAGAAATACTGGTCCCTGGCTTCCTTTACCTTACAGTTATATGAAGTGAAGTGAGTTCTTTGAGCAGCGAGTAATGAACCTGCAATTTACTTGACTTCCACCTGCATTCAGCTTTTCTACAGGTTCTTTTAAGGCTATGGATTTCTTCGTTCATCCACTGGGCTATTTTGATACAATCTAAACTAATAACTGGTCATTTGTATTAGAAAGGATGGGTAAATTGTCACTAGCAGTGTTAAAAAGTGAGGAGAAAGACTGAGCTGTGTGTTTATTGAGAACACGGTACTGTACCTTTTGCTTATGGGGTTTTATAGTAGCTTGGAGAACTGTATTAACCAGGATACACATATGGTCAGAGACAGCAAGATCTCTAATGGAGAGACTGTCTAGATCCAAACCAAGTGTAAGCACTAGGTCTAGTGTGTGTCCACAGTTGTGGGTTGGACTGTGCACATGTTGAACCAAATTGTAGGACTCAGTAATATTTAAAAACTCTGTTGTAGCACGATTTGAGGTGTTATCGACATGAAAGTTGAAATCCCCAACAATCATAATTTTATCGTACTTAAGAACCATGGAGGCTAAGAACTAAAAATTCAGTAAGAAACACGGGGTTAGGAGTTGGGGGTCGATAAATAACAATAAAAACAACTGGAATTACACAGTTAATTTTAAACATCATTACCTCAAAACTTGCTACATTATTAACAGAAATAAGGCTGCACTTAAAATGATTTTTAAAAATTACAGCAAGGCCTCCTCCGCATCCACTTGCCCTAGGGGAGCTGAAGAATTCATAATTTGAAGGACAGAGTTCATTCAACTGGCTGTGATCACCTGGTCTTAGCCATGTTTCTGTTAAAAATAGCAAATCAAGATTCTCAGTAATAATAAAATCATTTAAAATAAAGGTTTTGTTGGAGACTGACCTCACATTGAGCAAAGCAATTTTAACTTTAATGGGTTCTGGATTTTTTTTAGTTGCAGTGGGAAACGACTTGCAATATATTAGGTTCTGATGGTTAATACCTCCAAACTTTGAGTTAAGGGTCCTTGGGCTTGTAACAGTGGGGATCCTTTGGGGATATTTGGGACAGGAGACATATAAATCTGATGGTAGTGCAAAACGCCTGGGTGTATGCATTTCAAACCGGTAGGTGGAGCTATTGAGCGAGATGGTTAGTGTCAGTGGCAGAGAGGAAAAGTTCCGTTCAGTGACCGATGATGTGTCCAGGTGTGCCGCAGGTAGTGATGGCGAGATGAAGCTTCTTGAAGCCCTGAAGCCTTCCAGCCAAATGGTTCACAAAAAGGTTCATTTCTCAAGGCTTCATGTGCACACAAACCCCCCTGCTGGTCAAAGACTGTTAAACAGCCAGATATATTATAGGTAATTTTATCAATTTGTAATACACTCAAGACTGTCCTGCAACAGTGCAGCCATGGGAATGACTGCTAAGTAAAAGAAATCAATTCACCTTAATAAATGCATTTCATGTATCGTTCATGTATTCATTCATATAAATAAAATTTCTATTTTTGTTTAGTGTATTATGGGTATGTAACATGACAATACAATGGAATCTAATATTATTTGTCAAATGTTTATCAATAAATAATTTTGTCAGCGTTTGAATAACTCATAATGACAGGGGAACAATTGTTTTCAAACTGTTGCAGTGTTTTAACAAGGTAAGGGGCAGTGAATTTGCTTGTGTAACTTAAGGACTGTATTCATTTTTATTCAGAAACAACACTAACCCACGAAGTGTGAGCGGATGCATTGCGGTATATATATATATATATATGTTCATAAATCGCGCCAGTACTTGAACCAGTTCCTGAACCAGCGAGGCTTCGAACGTCATCAGTGACGTCACTCGCCCTAAACGACACAAGCGTCGATACGCGCTTCACTAAACACTTCCGGGATTTCTCGACACACGCTCCGAAGCATCGGCACGGTACGACCCATCACTATCAGTTTGCATTAGCAGTAACTTAAAGGCCCAGGAAACTTATTTTCTCAATCAACGTTTTACCATAACACAAATTTTCTCCCAAAGTTACAACAATTTTGGTTGTTTTATGGAGATATATTTTGTATTTTCTGTTTCGTCTGAGCTCTTCTCACTGTTTTGAAGTGGGCACCAATCAGAGGTTAGCAACATTTGAATCAAAACCTAATGACACTTGTGGGTGCTTAGCTTATATTGTTATCACTGTCAGTGGAACCTGATCAGAATCTGATCAGTTTTTTAGTAGTCTTGCATAGCCATGGCTTGGGCGGCACTAAGCCCTGGATGCAGCGACAGTGCCGATGCAAAATAGGGTCGGGGGGGCTTGTTTTGGTGGAACACTGGCACATGGGGAGGCGGGCCCTGGCATTGAAATAGCAAAATCTCCGCAAAAGAAAACGACACATAAAACTGTAAAAGACGCATCAACAATACGATTTTTACTGATAAACAAATTATTTGTATATCTTTACAACCATTCACCGAAAGAACCAAGCAGGCCTGCCTTATTGCACGATCCAAATCTTCGTCAAAACTTGCCATTTTCAGCGGAAGGGGAGGATAATTCCAACTGAAATAGTCGGCCAATAGCAGGCTTATACCCACAACACCTACTTCCTGTGAGTCAGACTAGTTTTTCAGTATTTAACTCTTAATAAATAACAACTGAGGATCTTTTTTCAGAACTTTAATTTTGAGTGTTGCTTCGATAGTCATATGTTTTTTATGTTGCAGAGAGATATTTAAAATTTGAAACCAAGTTTTCGTGGGTTTTAATACAGCTCTGATACGGCTGTAGGAGAGTGACCAATAAAGAGTGCGGCTGATATCAGTGAGATAAACACAAACAGTATCATCAGATTACTTACATGCATCGTTTCCTGTTAATCCCTCATGCATAGGCAGAAAATTTGAATCCCACACGGGAATGGCAGACAGCGCCACTAACAATGAAAATTACTTCATAGAGAGGTAATTACATGTAGATACATTTAATGACTGTTGCTGAAAAAAAAATGCATCAAAAACAGGGTTTGATTTCATGAAAATCTCACTTATTCTGATTATGTACAGTAGTAATCCAATGGTCTGATTGCAGGTTTAAGCAGGTAATCTGTAAATCATTACAGTTGTCATTTGGAAAATAATCCCCACAACCCGAGCTATCAATGTGACAGTGTGGAGTACCTGCTCTCTGGTATCTGTCACTCTCTGATGATTGGCAGGTAGCATTCTGGAGGTTAGCCATGAAACTGTCACCTCAGCAGGCGCCTGGGGGCCTGGCTGTGCTGATATGATTTATGTAGGCGCTGATTGTGTCAGTTGCTCTGCAAATTGATTGTGTCACTCCTTCCTGTAATACCAGTGCCGTGCAGGGGCTCTCTCCCAGGCAGGGGCAAAAAACGTAAAGCAGGACCATTTCACAGAGGAAGCTGGGGCTAGAGGTTTTCTGCAAAACTTGTAAATGTTTAAAGCAGTGTCAAATACTCTGATAGCACTTCTAAGTGTGAATTTGACTTTGAGGATGTAGGTCAGCAAATCCTTGAACACGGAGAAGTGTCTGTGTGCCATCAAAGGATGAGAGAGGTAGTTCTGTTTCGAAACACACAGTTCAGTCTCATTCATTTCTAAGTCACTCTGCTGGTGCATCAGGCTGCTGCAATCAAGAAGAGAGAATTTAGATGAGTGCTCCTCTGGCCCTCATTTGGTTTTATAATTCACCCAGACGATATCTGCAACCGGAAAAAGGAGAATGGTGTTAAAAGCACGAGTACAGGTTGATGAGGCTGAGAGCTGTGGCAGATTACAGACCCAAATTGGGTTAAATGAAGAGGGGTCTTTCAGGTTAGATTTCTGCTTAAATGTGGTTTACCTGGAGTTTACAGATACATTTAGGAAAAACACTCCAGTACATCGCCTCACAGCAAGAGGGTTCTGGGTTTGAACCCACTGGGGCCCTTCTGTGTGGAGTTTGCATGTTCTCCCCGTGTCTGCGTGGGTTCTCTCCAGGCACTCCGGCTTCCTCCCACCATCCAAAGACATGCAGGTTAGGTTAATTGGTGATTCTAAATTGTCCGTAGGTGTGACTGTGAGTGTGAATGTTTGTCTGTCTCCATGTGTCAGCCCTGTGATTGACTGGCGACCAGTCCTGGGGGTACCCCGCCTCTCGCCCAGTGTCAGCTGGGATTGGCTCCAGCCCCCCGCAACCCTCTAAGAGGATAAGCGGTATAGAAAATGGATGGACTCCAGTACATGTGTGGACTGGATGTTTTCTTCCTTAATATTGAGGTGTTTATTGATTGTCAAAGAAAACATGTGACTAAAGGAACAGAAAACCAATGTTTTCAATATTCTAAAATCTTCAGTGTATGAAATTGCCTTATTTGGGACTAGTGGTGTTGCAAGTCAGTTGTGTTTTTGCTTTGAAGGAACTCTTGATGTCAATCCATGCAGCGGTTCAAAACCCAATACTGATCTAATTTCTCAGTATGTACAAAATATCCACAAAAGAGGCAGTTTATCTTTCACTTACAACAGCAAACACAGTGGCTTTGCATTTGGCTGCCACTGGATCACAGAGGACTGCAAGAACATTTTGAAGTACTTAAGGCTAGGATTGGCGTGGCAATGCCAATATTTAGCCTTGGTGCATTCTTGTATTTCTAACAGCTAAATGTCAGACCGAAATCTGTTCTTTTAAATGGAATCACAGTGAATATCGGATTCGCTCGCACGGACGAAGACAATTCACAAGGTGCTGTCACATAGAGTTCTACTTTGACCCACAACTCTGCGCTGTGGACCAATTCCAAACTGTCATGACAGTGCTGACCTTTAAGGAAACTGAGACAACCAGGGAAACCAAAATGGAGGAAGCTATTATTAGCTGTATCACACCTTCCAATTTTATACAACCCTGCTCTGCTAAGTGAGAAACACCATAAACTTTCCTCTTCGCATCAATTTTACAACAAACTAAACTAGCCACAACCAAAGGTAGCCACTGAGTGCCTGCAAACCACCACACTACATCACCACACTAAGCTTCAAGCGCCACCTATTATTTCAAACAAGAACGTCAATATTGGACGATTCTGAAAAACCCTGAAACACGTCCAGTGCCAATGTTTTGGCAAGGTCTTGCTTCCTACAATATCTGCATGTGGCAACGTATGGGTAAGGTTGTGATTACAGTTGATTAAAAGGTTAATTGCAGTGATCTGCCATGAACTGTGGTCTCCTGCATGAAAGTCAAATGTACTACGCACCTATCCACTACCTGACATCCACGGCCTTACTTTCTGCCTCGCAACATAAAGGGCACGCTACTTCTGGCATTGGGACTGACCGCTGGCACTGGATGTAAATCACTGTTGCCCAATTGTCCAACATTGGTAGAATACATCGGGATACATTAAGGACGTGCTAACTATTGTACAGCTATGTCAGCATCATGGAGATACTCGCCATGGAAACAAGTCTTAACAAGTGTGGCCTCCCATTAACAGCACTTGCTGCTAAACATCTATTCTTGGTTGGCATTTGAAAATCAGACCACGGTTAGGGTAAGGGCCAATTTGTTGGGCAAACCTAAAACATGGTCTAGACGACAGCGTTCATGCAACACTGAAGTGACTGTCTTTCTGTGCAGTGTGCAGTTTCCTTTGATATGTGTGAGTATTCCATATGATTGACACTTACGTCATTCATAATTTTACACTGAAAGACGGCTATTTTCATATTTTAACCTACATTACATAGCCATAGGCCACTGTTTACAAAAGCAATGTGTCTGTCATAGCTATAAAAAAACTATAATGTTACCATATCCTTGTTTTTTGCAGTATTCTCCTTTTTATTGGGCATCAACCTCACATTTACGTGTGTATTGTCAAAAAAAAATAGACTTGAGGCGTAAAGAAGGCTTAAGGTCACAGTTACGCCCATTAGACGCAGCACGGAGCTGGTGCAGACAGCTGCATAGATTAAAATGAAAGTATTTCTGTTGCGTGAGACACGTGAGTAAAAAACGCATCTGATACGCTTGCGGTCTAGACACCCATTTAGAATTAATGCATAATGAATAACATTTTTGTCCTTCTTTTTGGCTTCTTAAAATACACATTATCATATTTCGGCAAATGAAGTGTGTGTATGTGATACTGTGTCTTTTCAAACTACTGTTTTAACCTGGCATTATTTAAATGGGAATGAATTAAGGCCACTTACTCAGAGCCCTATTATCCATGTCTGAGCAGCCGAAACTGCAATAAGTTGAGGGTTTGTTTCCAAAACAGAGTATGAGCCAGAAAAGTTAATGAGTGAGCGCCCTGTGCACAGCCATGCTATTCAAGGTGGAGGCCAGCCAGAGCAGGAATAATACAAGGTTAAGGATTCAGGTATTACACTGCTTACAAGGAGTGCTTACTTTTAAGTTGCACTAATTAATATTTTTATATTAATAGAAAAAATGACTGTGTAACATGAGAGGGTGAATTATCACCCAACTCTGCAGTTCCCCTCAGCTCTATGGAGTGTTTTAGCGTCTTTCAGCTCATTGTTTTGGTTTTACGGCCTGCAACTTTATTGTTTTGATTCACTCTTACCACTTTCATCAACCTTGCTTTCAGCCTCAGCAGGCAGCTATTTTCCTCAAAGAAGCCCTACCTGACCAGCACCAAACGACAGACAAAGTTAGCAACTACCTGGGGAAAATAGTGGAGCATTTAGCAGCTAACGATCCTGTGCCCTGAGTTGGCCACTTTTTTTTTGCTAACATACTATTAAAATGTCACTTTAGCTACTAATATAAATGACTGTGTAATGTTTTAAATTAATGTAATGGTGTAAAACGTGAAACTTCTTACCTTTCTCGCCAAATATCTTTTTACTATTTACTTTAGACTTGTCTTTAGCGCTGCAGATTTTGTGGAGTATTAGGTTGCTCCTGAGTCGGCCAAATCAACATTAGTCAAAAAATTAAACACAAAGACACCAACAACACCAAAAGTCATCATCATCCAGCTCCTCCTTCCAGCCCACACAAATTGTGTGAAACCATTTGTGGCAGTTGTCACACTGGACCCACGACCGGTCCCTTCAGACTTTCCAGAAGACAGATTGGAGAGAGGGGGTGGACTCAGGGGATGGGGGATAGGGGTAGGTTGACTCTGGGGCGGGGGTGTTATGGCAGGTGATTTCAAAGTTAGGGCAACCAGGGATAGGGAATGTTGGAAGGGGTGGGTAGCATCAGGCGTGGCCCAGAGATGCCGATCGGTTTAGCAGAGATGGTCAGGAGGTCCCATGCCGCAGCCCAGATGAGAAATCTGCCTTCAAGGGTCCGAAGAAACTCACATCCAGAGGGAAGTAGCCGCCCATGTACCCTGCCGGTGACTTCCCATAGAGGGCAACGGGATCCCCTTCCTTGTTATAGGGGCCCCCTGGATATCCCTCCTTTTAGATGTTGATAGGGGGGACATCCTCCCCAGCTGTGTTGAAGCAGGCAAGGATGGTGATGTGGTCCCTGGTTCCCTGGGCCTGCCTATATGAATGTTTGGCAGCAGGGAAGTTTCATCTTCAGGAGTTTAACTTATATACGTATATTCATACAGATGGCATGCCTTCATGTTTAATGCACCCACTAAATAAAATACATGTCAAATTGAGTTATGGTGTGCTTATTTTGTGCTACGTGACTGTGAGAATCAAGGTACAGGTCTTTATTCAGTAGTGCTAGTTTGGTCAGACAGTGTATTGAATGAGTATAACATTAGTAAAACCAAAAAAATAGGCCTGAATGGTCTTCGTTTGAAATTCAAATGAGGTGGTGTATGAAGGGTCTAAGCATGTGGAAGTGGCTGCTATCCTGCCTGCTGTATGCTGCATTCACTGCATATAAAATTAGCTGTAAATATGATGTGCCATCAAGTGCTAATCACAAATGCAATCTGTGGGATTTTTTTTATGGCGCTGATATCTCCACAGCCAGCAGCCAGTGTGTCAGGGTAAATAGTAAAAATAGCAGTGTGTTAACTGATGCCTGCATTATAAGGTATTAAAAATCAGAAAGAACTGCTGTGCGAAATGTTCTGATAGTTATTTGTTATCACAACCATCTAACCAATACAGTACAGAGATGATTTTTTCCCCCGACTATTTTCACTTCTGTATTCTTAGCTGCTGTGTTATGTTATGTCAGTTTGCAATCAAGGTAATTTGAAAAAAATTGAGGTTTGGATGTTTTCACTGCGAGTGGCTTGATTGCATTTACATCTCCTAGGAATATGACTAAACCTCATGGGTAATGTCAACACAATCTCCCAAGGGAACGGTTGCATGAAGGCAAAACATGCTTAACATTTCTTCAGTGTTATTTTGGCAGTTTGGCAGTATTTTTTTAAAGGCTGTGGATCATGTGCATGTGTTCGCGCTTTAAACCACACACCCAAACCCACACTCAGGCTGAAGTGTCCTGCAGAACAAATCATACCTCTGCATTAGACATCGCACTCATAGTCATCACCAGAGCAGATTTTGTCACTCACATTTTGTGTCTCCCCTTAATGCCCTGGTGTCATAGCAGCACATCCCACACTGCAGACAGCGTATCACGACCTGATCGTCCACCCACACACTGTCACGGACTGTAATTGTCTGGGGCAAATGCCTACTGTAGATGACTGTGTTGATTTGTCCTATCATTGTAATACATCTCCTCTAGGGATTGTCGATTATGGCTTTGGACAGTTTGAGTGAAATAGCTAAAGAATTTTTAAAAGCAAGAAGTCATAAATATGACAAATTCCCACAGGCTGCTATTTCAAATGTACTCATGTTTTAATATGGACGTAATATTCTGGTGCTAAAGAAGATTAATGCCTCCAGCTGGCGCGGCATTGCCATCTAGCTGAATTCATTTTAAGAGTTTTAAAACTGAAAAAACATTGCCTGCATCATCCATGTGTATGTGTTGCTCAAAGATATTAAAATTTAAGGGGGAGTTGGAATGATCTGCCGCCGTCCAACTGTCTGAGTCTCCATCTTTCTCTTCTGGATTTTCCCTCTTGCCATCGTCTTCTAATCCTTTGCGTCTTTACCAAGTTGGGAAAACTGTTTAAAAAACAGAGATGACGAGAGGGCGGGGCTTGTTGTACATGGGTAAAAGAAAACTAGGCAGTGGTATCAGAGGAGTGGAAGGTTCAGCTTGAAAAGGGTGAAGAGCTGGGACCTGAATTTATTTGGCCAATCAGCCTGTTTTTGCAACATCAAAGATAGAGAATGAAAAGGACACAATCGTACGCATGGATTCATTTAAAGCTGCAACAACATCATCCCTTTAGTTCCACAAAACTTGACAAAAACTGTGAAAAAGTCTCAGTTGCATCTGTGCTAATATAAGGACAGGAGATAAAATAATTCAGGGCTTTGCAGCCAGTTTCCAGAGCCTCAAAGGGCCTCAATCTCCAGCAGGCACCTTTTACAATTACCAAAACAGAAACATCAGTGATGTGCACACACACACATACACACACACATTCACATCTCTAAGCTTGTGAGAAACTCAACGTCCAAACCTCAGATCTCATCAGAGGCAGCGTTGCCTGGTTACGTGTGGCGGTAGGTTGCTCATAGAGCAGCCGTGTTAAGCACGGATGGAAAGGTCAGCCACGGGGTCCTGCCAAGTATTTTCAAATCGCACAGCTGTGTGGCTGATGAGGATTGGAGGGAGTGTGTGATTTGCGGCATGTGTGTGTTTGGAAAATCAGCTGTGCTTGCCTGACCCTCCATGCATTTGATGTTGTCTTTAAACTCAACACCTATAGGGGTATTCATGCTGCTGTGATTCTCTAAAAAATACACTTCACCCATGACTGAACATATTTTGGAATTAGCCCATGTTACAGAAAGACAGCAGAGAAGGAAGAAAATAAGAGAGTTATTAAGGCAGCAGCCCCGTGTGATTGTGTTGAGACTGTAAATCCCATCAGGTTTGGGGCTTTAGGATCTAGCACTCCTTCATTCTCTGATTGGAACAACCGAGTCCTCTGAGGTTTAGGAGAGAGAGCCAGTAAAACAGGGAGAGGGAAAGAGCAGACAGTGAGACTGCAGCAGAAGAAGCAGAAGACAAACAAACAGAGAGGAGAATTTCCCTTCGAATCAACATATAAACAGCAAGAGTGGGCTACATTCAATTGTGCTCTGTCAAGTGTGACAATCGTACATCGCTGTGTTTTGTCGACGACTGTAAGTATAACACTCTCAATATCACGCATCCATAACAGCCCATGTAATATGGGTTCCTGCACCGCAGGCTATTTGGATTTTCAATAAAGTGACAAATCTGAATCCTCTCATAAATATTAAATAACCTGGCAGTTTTAAGGACTCCAACTCAGGAGTCCATCATAGCAGCAGGGGTCCTGGCAGAGAGTAGAGTCATATGAGCGCTTGTGATCAGCGTGCCATTCAATCAAGCTGTTACAGAGTTGCCTGTCAGAAATAATGTAGGTGTTTTTTTTGTGAAAGAGCTCAAGACTGATTCTGTTTGAAAAGCACAAGCATTGTTAACTAAGGGCCAGTGTCGTCACTGGCACTTTTTTTTCAGGCAACCAATCATATATTAGATGGGGCTCATCACCCTGGTAATGAAGAAAATGGACGACCTGCAAGCGCTTTTCTCCCTGAAAAAAACATTATGTGGACACAGGCCCTAAGAGCAACATTTAGGCACCATTAGAAACTCAGTATATTTCAGCTGCGACAAAACCCAACATCATTTCGTAGGTGTCGCCGCCATAGGAATTTTATTCATACTTAACAGTCTGTTTTCACCCCTTGATAGCACCACCTCAACACGAGATAGATATGTCATATAGTGCTTTGATTATCCCCCACAGTGATTGTGTTTACATGGTTTCATGCACTTTGTGATATACCATGACGCTGGGGAGGTTTGCCTTGTCTAGCTAACTACTGAAAACAAAACTATAGCTGTCATTTTCAATAGCTAAAATAATCATGTTTACACACACACTTAATACAATCATGTTTACAGATCACAAATATCTGGTATTCATGGTGAAATATCTTTTACTTACGCAAAAGCAATACCTCAGTGTAAAAAGACTCCATTAGAAGTAAAACTCCTGCATTCAGTAAAATGTAAAGGTATTAGCAGTGAAGTGTTCTTAAAGCTGCTGTAATTTTTGTAATTTTAACGAATAAAATAAAATGTGTAATGTGAAAGGTGTTGCTGATGATGAACCCACAGAGAACTTTCACATGACTCTGAAGTTCTTTTCGGCTCATTGTTTTGGTTTTACGGCACACAGCGTTATTTTTTTTCTGTTTTGGTTCACTCTCACGGATCTCATTAGCCTCTATCCAGCCGCAGCAGGCAGCTCTTTTCAGCGTAAAAGCTCTAAAACCCCACTGTACGCTAACTTCCCATCACCAAACAGCAGACAGGCAAAGTTAGCGCCTAGCTAGCGCACATAGTGAACATAGAGTATTTAGCAGTTGAAGTAGAATGATATTTCCCTTAAGAGTTAGCGGACACCAAAACAGAGTTAAAAGGAGAGTGAATATTGGGCTTCCATTCATCAGGTGGCCAGAAACGCACATCCAAATGAATGCTAAACTTGGTATGTAAATTAGCCACTGTCCTCAAGTAGCACACATTAGAATGTGTCCCTGTCAGAGGGTGTTATTAATTAGTTATTATTACTGATGGATTTTAATGTTGTGGCCAATCAAAGTGTATCATATTTCATACAGTATGTTTTGTATTTAAAATGTTAATCTGCAGTAACTAGTAGCCTAACTATAGCTGGTAAACAAATGTAGTGGAGTAGAAAGTACAATATTTCCCTTTGAAATATAGTGAAGTATGAGCATAAAGTAGTATAAAATGGAAATACTTAAGTATAAGTACCTTCAAACTCTGCTCAAGCACAATACATGGAGGAGAAAGAAGAACTGATTACTGAGCCTTTATGTAAGTTGCTATATGTTAGCTTTACTCTGCACTGGCATCGGAAGAACGAAAGGAAAAAACACAAATAGCCCAAGCTGACCAATCTCAGTTCTTTTAGTTTAACTACACACGCTAGCTACAGCGACGTAGCAACGGAGGCTATGTGCATAATAAAGCTTTGGTGCTCTCTTCTCTTCTCCAGCTTGGTAACCATTCATTCATATTCACACTTGATGCTAAATATGTCACCTGTGATTTACAAAGATCCCTTTTATTATATTGTATTTTCACAACAATGCAATAGATGTCAATGTAATCGAGCAGATGTGCACAGCGACTGAATCACCACTTTGAGACAGACATAGTGCTGGCTTTAGAAGGCGAGGAATGTGTGAAAGCATGAAGTGTGACATTGAAAAGGCATCAGAGATGATGTGACTTAGCAGGCAGCCTGGTGGTTGGTGGAATGCTAGGTGGTGTATTACTCTACTTTTTTTTTTTTTTATTATTCTATTTCTGTATTACCCCCTGCCTTTGTTCGGCCCTGCCGGGTGCAGCTCACCTGTCTGCCCAACAGTTTTTGCAATGAATACATTCAGAGAATCCCCTCTTTGTGGAACATGATGGATGAGGACTGTAGAAAATGCTTTACATTCACCGCTAATGCTTTCCCCTTGACCCACTCTCACGACACACTGTATGTCTATATTTTGCATTTTAATGGGGTTTGAAAGTTCTCCTTTTAGCAGCTGACAAGTAAATGCACATCATAACAAAGGAGAAGCTCTCCGTACATTTTCATAAACACCATCTTTCTCCCGGGAGAGAACCCAGTCCCCTATGGAGGGACTATAAATCGACAAGCAATCAGCCGACTCTAAGAACTGCTTACTTAGCCCATCACTGTTACTGAACTGTGCTGCTGTTAATACAGCTGGAAGGGATTTGAAGAAAGAGTGCCTGTGGAAGTGCTTCAGTGTAGTTCTTCTCCTCATTCTTCTCCTCCTGTGACGTCTAGTCAGTCAAGGGAGACATTAGTGGAAGGAAATATATATTGCAAACTTCCATCAGTCTTTGGAGAGAGTGTAATGTTGCTTCGGAAGAATGCATCAATCCTCCTGACCACATGCTATAAAAGTTTGTTGAGCCAGTGTCCAGTGATTCCTGTGATGTTCTCCCTGCATAGAGCCAAATGGATCCAGTCTAACTCTGTGATCCAAAATGAACATCAGTGTCTTTCCAGTGGAACAGGGAGGCACCAGCAGATGGGAGGCAGAGTGTGCTGAGATATTAACAATTCACTGCAGACCCCTGAGTCACGTCTACTACCGGTTACAAGAATTTGCCTCAAACTTTTCTGTCAAAATACGTGTTCTTTTCTGAGCACTGAATCCTTCCTTCACAGCTCACAGCAGATACATAAGCGTTAGGACTCGCTATTATGTGTTTTTCCAGTCTTTTGAATCGAAACACAGAGTGATCCAATCCAACATGTACAACATTTTAGAGGAGGCAGGTGGCAATGTGCCACTAGCTACATTAAATCAGGTTACAGTTATCTGTTCATGGGGAACACAGGTTTTATGAAGAAAAAACATTGTGTGTTGTTTTGTGATGAAAGTGTGTGTTGCTGTACCTTCCAGTCTCTTCGGAGAGCAGGCACAGACAGGGTGATTGCAATTTGCTTGCTCCTCAATTGCTGAAATGGATGGATGGCGTGTTTGGTTCCATTAAATTTTTACTGTGGCGGAGAGGAAGGAAAGCAACCTGGCTGCCTGCTGCATTCTTCACCGCTGACTTTACTGGTCCGCTGGGGAGATGTGGTGAGGAGGTTTTCACCGAGGGCTGCGGGAATGACAAAGAGCTCGAGAATTCATTAGAGATCTAAGGAAAAGAGAGCTGTTGTAAAGAAACGAGCTGTCTGCTGCTACTGTCCTTGAGGCTCGGAGGGAAAAAACCTGCAGCGGATCAATCAGTTATTAATACAGTCGTTGTACTTCATGGATCCTCCCTCTGTCTGGTCTTTGAGGTCAAATTAAGCAACAAACTAATGAACACATCAGTAATACTTGGCTTGAGGTGATAAGGGATTATAGCACATCATAAGCAGACGATAAGAACATAATGAGGGCATTAGCATCATTATTATTAGGACATTATATAATTTGCAAAATATGCCAAATCCCAAAGGATTAAGTGCTTTCTAGGGCAAAGGCATGACTAATAACATTTTCATATGAGTGTCATTCCAGATTTTTAATGTTGTTTTGATAATAATTGTCATAATTTGTGATGCATGTCATTTCCTGTGACAGAGCAATATTATTATATGCTTATATCGCATTTGTATTGCGACTAGAATTCAAAACAACTGGAGGGATAACTTTACTGATGCTGATGCTTTTATTCTCCTCAAAGCCCAATTGATAAACTCGTAATTGCACAGCCGTCAAACAGGGCTGTTTTGTACGAAATTACACCATTCCTGGAGTAATAGAAATGAGAGATGAGAAGCTGCGTGTGAATCTGAAGAGTCAAATAACTACTTTTGATAGCCTCATCTAATTGAAGAAAACATCTACATTCATTCTCTACAAAAATGCACTAATGAAGAGCAATGAAAACTTTACAGCTCGTTCCTGTAGGTGTAGTAAAAACGGGGATGCCACGGAAAATAATTAAGCTGAAAGTGTAGAGTGTAGAGGCTTTTCCCTACACACACTCATAAAACTGGTTCTGTCATCGCAGATGGTGCCGCAGTTAATTCACAAGGCGTTCTCTGTGCATAACTGGGTCACCTAAGCAGTCGAACAGCGCCTTGGTACGGGCTTCATCAGACAAGCAGTCCCAGGGAGTGCGAAGTGCACAAACATTTTATTTGCCCATTAACAGGGAGGATGTTCAGACAAAACTTTTACAAAACAACGCTGTCCCTCCCGTCCTACGGTGGTTAGCAGAGAGAGGAGGGGAGATCAGAGAGGCAGCGGGGAGTTTTAATTTGGGAGGGCTTGTAAACACGTCGTGCATTCGCTGCTGTTTACTTAATGCTGCAGCTGCTGTTACTGTTTCTCCACCAGATCCTGCTTTTTGCTTGGCCCGGATCAACTGGAGGAGGAGGAGGAGGAGGATGAAATTAATGTGCTGATGAGCCAGCACAAGTCTGAAATATTTTATCAGTGCAATCACAGCCATAATCATCATCATCATCATCACCTCTGTCATCATCTGTATGAACATAGTCATTGTAAAAATGTCCTCACGGTGATTGTAACAAATGACGAATCAAATGATTTTGTGTTGCTGTGATTTTGTTGCACTCTCGTGAACTAGTCCAGCTGAAATTATTAGCTACATTTTCCTTATCAGATGAATGTAATCCTATTTGCATGCGTGTGCAGCTACAATAACAAGATCTCTGCCACTGAACTGAGGAGGATGGCTCCTGCGTATTTTCTGTTTTTTTATATTTAACGTTCATGTAATACACCGCAGATGCTCGGCTCACCAGTGCACATTACAATCCGTGTGAACCGAGTTTCTTTTTCCTCTCAGCAACAAGCTAATCTCCTTCCAGCTAAGTTGTCCTAGCAGCCCATTACAGTCAACTCACAGCGAGCCGTGCCACTGGGCCCGGTGACAACAGGGCCTGATAAGCTATGAACATTCCTCTGATTCTGGCAGTCTGATTGGCCCGTCTGGCCTATCAGACCCCTTCAGTGGATCAGTGCAGGTTGAGCACCCACAAGAAAAAAAGAATCTCTCCCCTTCTCTGCCGAGTTTCAAACTCACTCGTATTTTTACTCACACGTGGGTCATGTGCGAATAAAATGTGTCTGTCTTTAAAGTGGCCAATATATGGCTGCAGATTGAAAAGAGAGATTGCCAGGCTTAGCATCTGCGACCCACCTCCTCCTCCTCCTCCTCCTCCTCCCTCTGCTGCTCCTCTTGTCTGTTTTGCAGCGATCCAATATTTCTGGCTCTGGGTATTTATCTGTGGCCCAAATATGCAGCTCGTGTCACGCAGGGCAGCAGGAATTTCAGCGACATCACAAAGATGGATTAAGTCATGCGTTAAATTGCCTCTTTGAAGGAAATGAATAAATAAATTTGAGGGACTAATTCCTTGACTGTGCACCATCTCTTGTGTGAGAGTGATTGCATAATGCTGGCTTAAATGTTCCCTCTGCTCTGCTCTGTTCGCTGTTGTGTTCGGTTGGTGTGCTAATTCTCTAAAATTACATTTATGACCTGGCAATGTCAAAAAGCTATAACTGCATGTGTGTACTAAATGTATTAGCACAAATAAAATCAGTAATTTCTACGTACATTAAACAAAACAAAACAAAATGAACCACATACAATTTATAAAAATGTATGAATGTAGGATTTGCCCAGAGTGAACCATTCAAACATAAAATGTCCTGTCACTGCAACCTCCCTGCATCCATTTCTCCTCCATAAAAGAGCAGGATCAATACTATTGTCAGGCTTCTAATGTTTAGATTTTATAAGCTGTAACATTTATTTCCTGTTAGCTAAGCTACAAAATGAAATAGTTAGCTGTTATTTAGTAAGCTAGCTTTGCACTGCAAAGCCGTACGCTCGTCAAAGATGGTTTATTTATATTTATATTTTTATTTATATATGGTTTATTTGAGAGAGAAACACATTAAAAAGTTAGTGAGGACCAAAAGCTCAGTATCATTCATAAAATAATTTTTCTGTCTCCTTTGGAAAAAATCCATGATTGAAATTCTGGAGGATGGGCTCCTGCTGTCCTCCTTAGGGCGGGATTTCTTATACCAATTTAATGTACTTCATTTTTTATGCTAATGTGTTATTGGCCAAAACATGTAAAATGATGCTCCAGCGGAACCAGAATACAATATTGACATCGCGTTGGTCCAATGATCATTTCAAAATAGCAATAGCTAGCTACTTGCGTTAGCCAATGCAACAGTTAACTTGTTGTAGCAGCCCTGAAGGACTGTTAAGCTAATGGCGAGAATGGACCCACGGCGGGACTACGGTGGCGCGCAGCGGGCCCACTCACCTGGGACTGTATCCTGGGGTGGGAAATGGACTGCTGCACGGCATGGAGGATGTTCAGGCGAGTGAATAATCACAGCTGAGATTTACAAGGGTATTTGCAGGGTGAAAAATTTACTTTTTTTTCCACCAGCCAAATGGCTAGTGAATGTTCAGATTTTACCAGCCACTCAATATTGGGTTTTTTTTTGGCTGGTGAGTGAAGCAAATTTATGTATATGTATGTGTATATTAAGTATATGGCATGAAATATTATTTTCTAGTTCCATTTATAGTGATTTTTAAGTTAATTTAAGGATTTGGGTAAAATAACATGACGCCGTGGGTTGGTTTTCCTCCTGTCCTCCCCAATTTTTTGAGTCACCAGTCGCCACTGGTAGGAATCCCTCTGCTATACTTTTAATCGCATCATATTAATATCTTAATCGCCTTACCTTAATCAATATGTTTGGACATTACGGATTTGGCAGCAGGTTATCCTGTCAGTCTGTGAAATTATAGTGTTAAAGCTCCAAAAAAAAAAAAAAAGCGTTAAGCTAAAATTAGCTCAGCTGCTAAAGGGGAGACTGATAGCTGTCAGCTGGATCAATTTAGATAATATCTGATATCTTCAGGTTCAGTTGTCGTACATGACCTACCAGCAGTTTGTCATCATTACCACAAGTAGACAACTATACAGCAGTCACCACTAAATATAATTCCACCTTTTATTATAATAATTAGACTAATGAAAAGGTAGTTTAAAGTATCAGGGTAAGGTAGCTAAAGCTAAATCACTGCATGTGAGCCTTGATCTCTGAAAACATGATATATTTGTCAGTGGCACAGCACTGGTCAAACAAAGGTGTGTACTTCCTCAATCGTCCTTTAAAATTCTCATTTGTTTAGGGTAGTATCGAAAACGAATCTAGTCATATGTCTAATATCATTTTACATTTTCAGCAAGCATATATTATTAACAGTATTGTTCCCATTGGATGGAGTAATGACCAACTGGTAAAGTACTTAGGGCCCTTTTGACCCCCTCGCAGAAAATCACTGTGTGCCTTTTTATTATTGCATAGTACAGTCTTTTCACATTTTATAGACTATAAGTGTAAAATTATATGGTGTGTACGTTTTAACATGCATTCACGACTGTTCTTATTTATTATTTTGGCAGTTAACAATAACCGAACACATCTGACTGGGGAATAATGAAGGCAGTGAGTTTCAGAGATCCAGTCAGTGCCAAGGGAGACGAGCTCTGGAGGTTTATCAAGATTCCAGCTTCTGTACAGACTCGCTTCAACGCGCTGTCACTTGGCACTAGCACATTCTTAATTGATGCTGAACATCTTTTTTTTTCCATATCTTGTGATTTACTCTACACATTATTAACAGAATAATTCGCTTTGTTCCTTTGGTAATTTCTCCTCAAAATACCCTGAAGGTCTTCTTTAACATTGATTTAAATGTCATATCCAATATATCCAGTTCTTTCCCAGATTTATCTTGACTTGTAGCACTCCAGTGGTACGTGTTGCAGTGATTCATTTTAGTACCGAAACGCCCCAGGAAGAATACTCATGTGATTTCAATCATGCTAAAACTCTGTTCTGTGAATTCATTATTGCTGTGCCTGTACAATAACACACTGATAACGACGAATGACTTACCACTCCTTGCTCCATTACAGTGTTAAACAGTTTGAGAGAATTTTTGGGGGAGATGACAGAAAAGGGGAAGTAGTATAGATTTTTACGATTTAGTTGTGGGGAGGGTTGTGTGAAATTACTTAACAGTTCATTGCAGGCACCTTAATCATGTGCAACCAACGCCAAACTGTTACAAAATAACAATACCTTAAACTTTTATAGCACAGTACTCTACCAGTTAATGCATTGTACTTTTATTAATCTGTTTTTAATTGTGATATAACATGATACAGAACAATTTTTACACATGTAAACAAGATCACAAAAGAGTGATTGTTAGTGCATCCAGTTGATAGTGACAGTATCCACACTAAATCTACAACATGTGGTACAGTATGTCAGCCAGTTTGAATGGTAAAAGAGTGTATTGTGCTCCTACTGCAGAGGTCTGTTGATGGGAAGCCAGGCGAAGTTGGCATCATTTGATTTAGTGAAGAGTGTCAGTCAGTCAGATCAAAGTATCATTGTCATGCAAAACGAAATGGTCAGACTTCTGGAAAAATTGTGAATCAAAGCCAGTTGCACTCTGGCCTCAGCCGAAGAATCACACTATAGAAAGCATAGGGCGGCCATCCTGTCCACATGTCGAAGTATGCTTGGGCAAGACACTGAACCCCAAATTGATCCCTATGGTTGGCCTGCTAGCTGCCATTGGTGTGTGAGTGTGTCCGTGAATGAGCGGCAAAAACCTTGTGAAGCGCTTTGGATAAAAGCGCTATATAAATGTAGCCATTTACCATTAAAAGTTAGCAACATCATTTGCTATCTTTGGTGTGTTGCTACAGCCATCAGCTACCATGCTTTTGTAAGACTTAGCTAGCAATGATGGAGGATAAACATGGAGTTTTGTGGAAAAGCAAATGCACAACATTACCACTGACCGGAAATAGGATCTAGTGGGAAGCCCAGCAACTTGGAAACTGGACCTGTGACAAGATAAAGGAGTCAGGACGCTTGAGGACAGGAGATACTTACACTATATCAGTGGAGTCCTCTGTTATGTAAACCCTAACATCCACTGGGAAATTATCTAAAATGATTATGAAACACTCACCGCCATGAAGGATAGGAGAAATGTCCTCCCATATGGGATGAGACAAATGTAGACACACACACCTCTGTGGTTTCTCTGTAGCTTTAAAAGAGTACTCCACCGATTTAGCATTGCAATGCTAAAACATTGTCGGAGTCACGATGGACAGTTAAAAAAAAAAAAGGATCAAAACCGATGCAGCAGAACCACAGATGTCGTCTATTTTATCCTTTACTCTTCTTCCTTGTCAAAATCTGGTACCTACATTACCCACAATGCAAGCTGATCGGCAACAGTTTGTTTGGAGTTTCGGGTGTGTTATGCTGGTAGCAGCTAATGTAGCCTCGAGCCGCTAGCCTCAAGCAGGGCTACAGAGGTCTGGAAATTGCTCACTTCTTTCTAATTCCACACCCCCAGATTTCTTTCATTTTCAAACTTGTAGTCTTCAGACCCAGCCAATGCTGACTCAAGTGACATCACTTGAGGCAATATATCAGATTTCACACAGCTCCCTCTGGAGCCCCTTTTTCACATATGCAGTAGTACTCTCCAAGACCTGTTAGCAGACTTCGATGTGTAAAATTGGAGTTCCCCTTTAATGATGGCAGACTTTCTGTGCAACTGTATTGTGTATTTTTCCTTATTTTCCTGGATTTAGCTATAACGTTAGCTGAGCTCTACACACAGACACAACCAGCACCTTATCAGGCTTTAAACTAATTTGAAGTTTTCCCAGTTCAATTCATTATATGTGATCTGTGATTGTTTGTAGCAGATGTTCTGGTATTTTCTTCTCTTGTTGTTCTTGTCTGCCATTTGGTGCTGGGCAGGTAGTGTACAGTGGGTTTATCTGAGCTTTTTTTTTGCTTAAAACAGCTGCCTGCTGCTGCTGGAAACAATACTGATGAGAGCACTGAGAATTAATCAAAACAGTGAATATGCGGTGGCAAACCAAAACAATGAGCTGAAAGAAGCTAAAAAGCCCTGAAGAGCTGAGGGGAACTGCGGAGTCGGATGGGTTTGTCAACACTCGCAACCTCTTTCGCATTTCCCAAAGTTAATTGACCCAGTTGTTCATTTAAAATTCTTTTTATTGCAGCTTTAATTAATGCTGTATGATTTGTATCTCAAACATATACAGTACATAAGACGGGTGTGTAGTCATGTATTTGATTCATGAACAAATGAGTTTTTCCTAACTTTACCATGTCCTCTGTGAAAAAAGTTATGCGCTTCCTTTTCTGCCGTCGTGTTAATTAAATGAACAAAGTGCATGGGATCAGATCATCAAAGTTTCTAACTAAAACATGATCAAATAGTCTTATTAATCAGGCGAAATATAAATAAAGGCATGTCTTTAACAATAGCTTCTTTCAAATAAAGGCCTGCTTCTTTCTTCAGCTAGAGGAAGTAAAAAACAACAACAGAATTCATGTCATAAGAGATTTTTTGTATAGTTTTCATTTAAAGAAAATGTTAGATTAGTAAAGATAGTTATCTATTCTCTTTTGCGCTTTAACAGTATATGTGAAAACATAGTGACCAGAGGATGTTGTAGCTTGCTTTAACTTGGTTTTTAATGATTGTATTGATGTTGATCTTTATTAGATAAATGACTAGAAATGCACGAGAAAAGAGGGCCAAACTTAACGGAAGCACTCTAGCAGCAGATATATCAAGAGGAATGATAGGCGAGCCAAATGAAAAGCATCTGGATGGGTGTGAGAGATAGTGTGTCTACCTTCAGCAGACACGATAGAGGGCAGAGAGATATCAACAGCTTGGCCTATTATCTGGTCTAATGGAGGCCCTTCTGTTAGAAACAAAAGCCCTCGGTTGTTTTGCATCAGCTCTTCTGATGATTGGCCGACGTTCGTCCCACGTCGATGGAGTCAATTAAAAGCTCCATCCGTCAAGCGGCTCCGGCTGCCTGACGCCGAGCCTCAGTGGAAAATACACACACTGTCGCTCACTCACCAATTTACTGTCATGGGTGCCTTTTTTTTTCTTTATTTATTTTCTTACTTTCGGTCTTTCTTTCTTCCTTCCTTCCTTTCTTTCTTTCTTTTTCTTTTTCCTCCTTCTGTCTAAGTCACCATGCCAGGCTTCTAAAAGCAATTTCATCCTTCCTGTGCTGTCACGCTCTGTGTACACAATTTCCTATTGTTTGGTTTCAAGTGTAATTTCTAAATTTTCAATATGTACTGAATATATTGGAAATATACAGGGTGTGGTGTATTTAAAATATGAATAAGAATTGGTCTTATAACTAAATATGAAATTGCAGCCGCCACGGTGTGTTGTATATTAAGGAGGTATTTAATGAAAATAGGAGCTATAACAATGAGCTGATTAAAAAAATCACATCCACATATTTGTCTTTCTGCCTAATAGGATTAGGATTTTTCTTGCCGGCTCCTGCCAGTCCTCATCCTGGTGTTGGCATGCTACACTATATAAAACAGTATGTCTTAACACACACACACCCCTGCACACACACTTGTGGGCTTTAACTACGTATCTGAATAATAAACTAAACTGTGTTACTTGCTTATGTCTAACTTTAACAAAAGATGCACAGAAAAAAATAGTTTTAGGAGATTAGGCTAAGTGTGAAATGGTTGCTTGATATTTCACTGTTGACTGGCTGCTGTTTTAAAACCAGCTTTCCCTTAGCTGCCCTCCTCCATTATTCCTCTCTTCCTTTGGCCTCTTTTTAGAGGGCAGTGTCACTGTAAACAATAGGCAACACATTGAAGTTTCATTTGCAAAGCTATGTTAACTTTAGCAATCAACAGTCGCAAACAACTGAGCTTATCACTCAGATATCTAGATATCTAATGGAACAGGATGAAATCAACACAACAGTTCCCATAATACAGGCATGAATATTAGTAAAAAATGATATAATCACTGAAGATTTCCACAAAATATTAATATACACTTAATAGCCATATAATCTTAGCTTAATGGCTGATATGCAAACCAATCATAATTGCTGAATAAATCACCTTCATAATGCTACAGAACAATTTAGATTGTGTTCATTCACACACAAAGAAAGAAAGGTGTAGTGGGAATAACTGTTCCTTCTCAGCTCTTACTAAAAAAATGAGGGTCAATGTCATGAGCAAAAGAAATTTCCCTGTGCAAACAGCATGCTTTAGAGCAATTATTTTGGCCTTTTGATCTGCATCCACATACAGTTTTGGCTTTACAGCCATTTGTGAGCACAGTTTCCACAGTAAACTTTAAAGCTGCTGTAATCAATATTTTTATATTAACAATGACTGTGTACTGTGAACACTTGTAGTGTTGAACCCACAGAGAATTATCACCCACCTCAGCTCTACGGAGCGTTTTTTTTTATCTTCCAGCTCATTGTTTAGTTTTTAAAGCCCACAACTTTATTGTTTTGCTTCACTCTCATCGTTCTCATCAACCTTGTTGTCACTGCAGCAAGCAGCTGCAAAAGCTCTAAAAACCCACAGTACGCTACCTGCCCAGCACCAAATGACGCTCAAACAAAGTTAGCGACTTGCTGTTGAAGAAAGCATTTGACTGCTAAAGAGTAGGTATTTCCTCAGGAGTTGGTGGAGACCAAAAACAGAGCTAAAAGAGAGTGAATATTGGACTTACATTCATCAAATGATTTTGGATGTTACTCCATATCTGCTGGTTGTATAGGCAACTGTTTGCTAACACTTTGCCATATCAACTTAAAAGGTGATAATATGTCAGTGTTGTGTTTACAGCTTGATTCTGCTGCCCCCAAGTGGCCAAAAAAATGCAGGTTTAAAAGGGCTGGTTTACTCAAATGACAAAAAAACATGTTTTAGAGATTCAAATCTCACCGCACCCCAGATGCGAGAAGTTAGCCTCGATATCTGCAGGAGGCATTAGCTCCCTTTCTAGAGCTCCCAAAAAGAAATGAATATATTGTTCGAGGTAACTTCCCCATCTCAGAACTAATCATTAGACGCCGGTTAATTGACATACTTTTAACATATCTAGCAGTCTCTTACAAAGTATTTAAATATCTTCTGCATACCTTTATTGAGAGTTACTTAGGAACTACTACTTAGCTATTCATCAATTATGTTAATATATTATTTATATTAGCTAGTTTCTTGGTAACTACTGTACTAAGGATTATGTGTACCTGAACACCTGAGTGTTACCCTTATTTTATTCACAATTGCTACATGTTTTCTAAATGATGTCTGACATCTGTGAGACAAAAACAGAAACATTTTTCTCTAGTGGTAATGGATGTTACTTCTTAACCCAAAAGGACCCAACGTAATCTAACAAACTTGAACCTTTACCCTGCGTATAAAAGTAATTCTTCCTTTTCATTTACAAGTGAGAAGATATTTGATTTGATCTCTAATAACTGTTAATTGATTGTTTAGTGAGAAGATTGTCACCCAGTAAGCAAGAAGAGCTCAATATTAGACTCTAATGCTTCACTGAGCAATAGATCAAGGGCCAATTATCAAGTGGAAAGATATAAAACACAGTCGTCTGGGTGTTTCTCTGGGTGTTGTTTACCACAAACAATTGAGCGAAACAGTTGTAAAGCAAAAGTCCCCCCTCACTATCTGGCAAAGAAACCATCCAAAGATAAGATAATAAAAAACTCAAATTAGGTGCAGATTAGAGAAAAAATGTAGCTAAATCAAATTGAAGATTTAATGTGCCACAAAACCTAATATCATTTGCTAGAAAAACTGATTACTTATTTAGGTTTAATGATCCGGAAACACCTAATGAACAAGTTGGATTTGAGAAGACAGTGCTGTGAAATAATTCTCACCCTGCTTAACACTTACGACTTGCTGATGGGGTCTAAATTGAGTGTGTCAGGCCTATTCATCTTGACCGCCCCCCATCATTTCCTGAAAGCTACGAGGCGCATTGATTAAGTTCAACAATAGCCTGGTTCGCACACAGCCTGAGAAATGGAGGGAGCGCCTTAGAGCCAAATTAATTGCATATATTCAAAGTAAAGACGCTTTTGAGCAAGAAAATTTGTCTGTGAATGAATAAAAGTTAACACCCAATACTCACTTTGATGATAATAGAATGATATGATCAGTTTAGCGTTAATGGCTGTTTACAAAGTCAGTGAACATGATAGTGGAAATGGCATGAGAGGGGTACTGTAGATTACTTTACATTATTATTGTACAATATTATTAGTAGTGGTAGTGTCAGGTATTTTTGGCTCTATAGATGGCAATGGCAGTCAGTCAGTCTGCTGGTCAAATAGCTTGGCTAATACTTTGGTTGTTGAGTGAAATATTTCAACTATCGAATGGATTACTTGTACCATTCAATTCAGTAAAGGCATTTATGGTTACCAGAGGATGAATCCTAATGACTTGGGTCCAAATTTCCAGTTTCTATAATGAGCATTAAGGCCTGGACACACCAGGATTCACAACAGCAAAGATCAGTTCATTCCAACAGAAACACCGCAATCAGAGAATCAGAAATAATGTTTTCAATTAAGCAAGTTTTCCTTTAGAGTTCAACTTTGGTTAACTCTGACACATGAACTTGCACCATTGACAAATAGCAAGCCGCCTTGACAGTGCTGACCTTTGAGGGGATGGAGAGCCGGAGAGTCATAAAATAGAGGAAGCTATCGTAGCTTGTTAGCTGTGTTGCACCATTCACTTGTACTTACCTTCCTCTGTCAGAGTAAAAACTGCTCCACAAAACAGGAATGGTCTGCAGACAGTTATGAGACGGGAATCGATGGTACAAATACGTCTTTTGAATTAACAGTGTGAACTTATTGTCCCATTAGCGACAGAGCTAAGCTAACAAGGTAACGAGTTTGCTTAGCAAGCTTTATTTTCCCTCTTTATTAACTTTTTATTGAATAAAACGGCGTACAATGGTGAAAAAAACGCGAAGGTTCCAGGAGCTATTGTGACTGACTAGCGCAAGCCCAGCCAGGCAGGAACCTTCGATGTGGTTCCAATGTCCACTGGAGGTTCCTCAAGCAGTCTGTTCTTCAGAGATTTCCAATATTGTAGCTTCACCAACATTTTTTGTGCTTTACAAGCATATTAAAAAACACGTTTTTAGCACATTTGTGATCGATGTGGTAACAGAAACTGTACCTTACCTGTTATTACTGTATAACAGTATGCAGCATGTTATGTTTATATTGTATCTGTATTTCCTGAATAGTGTATATTAGCAGAAGAAAAACTAGCACTTGTTCTCCTTCCTTCACAGACTTTGAAGAAAAATGACTGTTGTAAAAACAGGAATTGGCAAATGTCTAATTTCTGTTCTAGTGACCTCTGTGTCTACATACATTATACATTAACACTAACAGACATGTGACAGCTTCCATTTTTTATTTACAGTGGTTTAGTTGGACTACAATAGTCACCTCCCAGTTATATCTGTCAGATATCTGACTTGTTGCAGTGCAGCCCTGGGTAACTACAGCAACATTACATCAATGCCCGAGACATAAACTATAAGCCACACCAGGAGGGAAATAGGTAGCCTCTAACAGCTTCCAAGTCAATGAAATTACCTTGAGCCACATCGTCCATTTCCTCCACAGAAACAACAGCAATCACAATGTCTTTTCGACCATAGCTGACATTCACTCTTTGTTACTTCAGTTTTGTTAGTTTACCCTAGATAATAAGGATGTTTTTGTCAAAACTTTGTTCAGTACTTTAACACTCAGAACTAGTGATGGTGGTGAAGTTAAATGATCATCCTCTATGTTCGTATTCACTAGTCGTGCTCTTTGAGAGACAGTCACATCCATTACAGAATATCTCAGTCTGTAATCACAATCCATTTAGTTTGACGATTAACCAGTCCCATTGACCTGTCCTTTCTATTATGGAGCACTGCCCTGCATTAGCCTCTCTGCATCTGTAAACATTAACCTTTGCTGCTATTATTACACATGCTAATCCAGTTAGCTGGCTGCTATCGACATCCGCCCTCTCATTTTGCTTACTGATTTACTTACTCTCTCTCTCTCTCTCTCTCTCTCTCTCTACACTTCAGCATGCAGGCTGTTGGTTTGGAGCTCAGAAAGTCATCATTTGATAGCCTCTAGGTTGTGCTTATCTACTCCAGGGTCATCAGACAATATTTCTCTCTGTTATCTTCACGCCCTCCGTCAATCCATCCATCTAGGCAGCTCAGTCACAAACTCATCACTTACTCCGGATGATACATTGAAAATAGGTGATCTCTCAGAGGAAAAAGTGCTTCTTTTGGGGATAAACAATGTTACTTTATGACGTGTTGTGCATTAACTTGATTTTTTATCCTGTTTGTGTTGGTTAAGAGCAGGAGGCCAGAAGGTGTGTACAGAGACAGTCTTTATATCGGCAATCTCATCTCCAATGTCAGTGAGTATTTGCCCTGCTGAGATGTCCTTGTGCAAGGATCTAAATCCTTTTAAATCCAGGTAAACTGAACTGAAAATTTTACAATATGGAAAGGTTTGCCCTCTTGAGTTTAGGCTCATCCAAGTAGAAGTGTCAGGTATGTGTAGCCAAAAAGAACAGCCCCATCATGTAGAAAAAAGGCCTGCACGCTAAAACAAATCTAACAGGAGGCTCTTCAGATGCAAAAAAACAAACTCTGACCTCGGACCCGGCAGTAGCAGCATTACAAAAAGAGCATTTAAATTTTGATATGGTGTCATTCCAAAAGATAAAGTTGAGAGGAGCATAGCCATTTCACCAAAAAATATCTGTATGAGTATCTCAGCAACTATGGTATGGATTCCCATGAAATTTGGACATTCATGTTCCCCTCAGGATAAATTTGGTGTTTGCCTAATTTTTAATCTAGCACCATCATCAGGTCAAAATGTGTCCAATACTTTGGTTTATGACCAAATATCTACAAAACTAATGACGTCAGCCTCAGCTGTACTCTGTTTAGTGCTAATTAGCAAATTCTAGCATGCTAACACACTAAACTAACATGGTTAAAACTGTAAAGATTATACTACTTAGCATCAGCATGTTAGCATTGCCATTGTGAGCATGTTAGTATGCTGATGTTAGCATTTAGTACAGCCTCATAAAGCTAACATGGCTGTGACTCTTCATAACTGCGTTTGGCTTTGGGCAAATTATTTTGTTGGATTGAAACAAAATGTGCAACGTGTTGCTTTCTTTCTTTTGTGAGAATTATGAATCTTCTTCCAGACAATCAAATGTCCACTCTATGTGTCCACAGGAACAAACGGAAACCGACAAGCTATAACTTTTATCTAATCTGACACTAGCTTCTTGGCTAACTCATAGTTGAAACACAGGGTGAAAAGACCATGGGAGAGAAAGCAGTTTAAATTGGGTGATAGCATGCAAACATGCTAAACTAAGATACTGAAAATTGTCAACATTAGACTTGCATCAAGGTGTTAACAATGTCATTGTGAACATTAGCATGCTGACGTTAGCATTTAACTCAAAGCATCACTGTGCCTAAATACAGTCTTGTTATTCATCTAATATAAGTAAACATTTTGCTAGAGAATTTCACACAACTGTCTACCCAACTTTTCAAGAAAAAGCACATATGATATTTCACAGGTAAAATGTCTGAAAACCACATGTGAAATACTTTCCCATGTCATAAACCATATGTTCTTTTATGTGTAATGTGTTTCACATGTATTATGGTTGGACATTTATATATGTGATGTCTTAATTTGACATGTGAATTATCTGAAAATCATATGTGCCTCTATGTGAAGTTCCACATGTGATAAATAAATACATTTTTGTAAGGGTAACTTGTTTAAAACCATGTTTGCTTCATGCATTTGCACCCGAACATATAGATCAAACGCTCATGTTCAGACTCATTGAATTGAAATGTTCTCAGGAAGAAGTGCTGCCATTATCAGACCAGGACCAGTAAATAGGAGCCTAAAAAGTAGTGTTATGGTCAACATGATTCAGGAAAAGCAAGTGGCTTACTCACTCACTTAGTCAAGCCTGACCCTATTTCCCATCCACCGTCCCTTTGCTGTTGAAGTTGAACCTTCCCTCCCTCTCCTGAGTGGATTCAGTCCTCTCACTCACTCACTCTGAGATAAAAATCAATGCTCTCCCACAGAGCTGTAATCAATAGCTTGGCTTCCACTACGGAGCCAGAGAGGGCTACAGGGAGCTCTCTTATTATCTGTGTTTGCGACAGTTCTTTTTCTGCGATGGTTCTAAATCTTGATTGACCAGAACTATTACTATCATTTCCAGCTCAGCCAGGGTGTTAAATAAATACATAAGCTAGTTTTGTTCTGAAGAGTTGGTTCTCAGACTTAAAAACAATACACAAGGTCGGAAAAAGGACAAACTACTGTTGTTTGCACTACTTCACACGTCACCAAAATTTGAATTGCCAAATGCAATTTAAAATTTGAAGCTGCACTGCAGAGAATATGTTTGATTAAATTATCAAAACATAAAAATTCAAAGTTTTTGGCCACATCAGCAAATAACAAACAATATCATGATTACAGTTTGATAACTAATTACTGTGATGGCATCAGAGTGAGATATGGCTTTTGAATAATTCAATTTCAGTATCTGTATTGTTACAGGGAAAAATAATTAATGAACATTGAAGGTAAACTACAGTAGCTCTATAATAGCCATGCTCCATTTTGGAAATTTCTATTTTACTTGGAGCATTCTGGTTTAGATGTAGGTTTGGGTTTGCAGAAGGTGAAGTGTTTTGTTTTGTATTTGTTAGTACATTGTCAGACAAAACGCTCACAAAGTCTAAGAGTCTACAGTCATGCTACAGTAGCAGCACTATGAGGCTGCACAGCAGAGCTCTGAGATAAATGCAGCATTGCCACCTTCAGTGTGGAAAAATAAGGGACACCTTGCCAGCGGCCCAATGCCAGGGGGACACAAATCAAGTGGGGGGTCCTCCCCCATGAGATTTTAAGTGTCACACCCTTCATTTCCTGCACTCTGGTGAATTGTTATGCACCAATTTGTGCTTTTTATGCATCAGTTTCAAAGCCCTTTGCTACTCTCAACATGAATGTA
The DNA here is from genome assembly GCA_008360985.2 of Macquaria ambigua. Classification (NCBI taxonomy): domain Eukaryota; kingdom Metazoa; phylum Chordata; class Actinopteri; order Centrarchiformes; family Percichthyidae; genus Macquaria; species Macquaria ambigua. Next base: position 215,010 of record VMKM01000211.1, read on the forward strand.
AAGGAAGTAAAGAGTCAATAAGAGTAAAGCACAGTTGCTTCAATTATTTATTCTGGCATTTTGCCTTTACTGGATAGTAACAGCTGCAGATATGGCACGCACTCTACCAGGTGAGGCACCCCAAGTTGCATCAGTTATATTAAGGAGTAAAACATCAGATCACAGACATGAGCAAAATTTGAGTCTCTGTAACCCATGGATGTATAATAAGACCTGAATAGGGCCGGAAACCTGGAAGCTAGAAACTTTTGGTTTATGCGAGCAGTTCTTATTGGACTGAATAGGTGGTCCAGTATCCAGTTTTTATTATTCATCCATGCTGTAACCTGGGCAACGATGACGTTGAGTGACAGACAACTTGCCTGACATTCTGACGTATTCTAATTTAATACTTCTCCGCTATGTCTCATGAAACTCTTTGGTTTTATTATTTCTCATGTCATTCAGCATGTGAAACCATAGTGTATTCATTAGAGGAGGGTGTGCACAAAAATATGGGACAAATCGCGCCCTGTATTGATTCAGTAAGGGACAGTGCATTTTATTTTTCAATATGGGACGATCCCGTAGGCTATTATATGGAGCGGGTGGCAATGCTAGCTAAATGCCAAAGTCAGCATGCTAACATGCTGATGTTTAGCAGGTATAATGTTTACCATGTTCAGTATCTTAGTTCAGCATGCTAACATTTGCCACTTGGCACTAAACACAAAGTACAGCTGAGGTGAATGCCAGTGTCTATCAAATAGTTGTTGAGATATTTCAGTCTGTACCAAAGCGGTGCCGCTAGCATGGCTAAAAATCAGTTGAGGCTTGATGCTTGTTGAAAATAATCCTCTGTTTCTCATCTGTACATGGATTTTATGGATGTGTCTGCAATGCTACATGAGTGAAAAGCTTCCTGTATTGTGGTCATGTAACTGTCTTACGCCTGTAGTTAGTGCACACACAGTAAAGTCATTCTTGTTTATTCACCTGCACCTATATTGTACGTCCTCTGCTTTATCTTTCCTGCTGCCGGCTGAATGTCTTCTGCTAGCCCAGCAGTCCTGCATGAGTAACAATGAGATAATGGAAACAACAAGTGACACAAAATACAGTCTCCTCACATCACAGCTGGGTTCCTGCAGCTGTACTGTTTGTTTCGGAAGTTTCCCCAAACCAGAAGAAAAACTCTAATTCTGGTAAACATAAAAACCTTTTCAATGCACGTGGTGTACTCACTTAGAGAATGATCTGTGCTTCTGTTTGAACTGTATATAAAGCCAGGTTGGTCCCTGAATATAGCACTATTATAATGGGGAGGTCTGGATGACAAAATTTCATGGATTTTATCTTTTATCCTTTGGACTAAAACGGAAATCACATATCACTCAATTAAGTCATTTCTGCAGTATAACCTTTTTTTTTTAAGATATTTTTTTTTATAATGTGGGGGTGTGCAGGTAGAAAGAAGTTAGTTTACCAGACCTCTGCAGCCAGCTCCTCATCTCTGCTTGAGGCTAGCGGCTCAGAACTACATTAGGTGCTACTAGCATAACACACCCAAATCTCTGACCAAAGTGTGGAGTACTCTTTGAACCATTACACCCTCGCAGCGCCCCCTGCAGCACAACGTGACATCACAGGTGACCTAATACTTCTTAGTTAGAATAGGCAAGTATGTGGGCCAATAGAAGACTTAACACACTTCCTGTTTATATACTGTTAACCTGTGCAATTGCTAACTTAACCTCATGATATTCAGTCTAGCAATTATTTGGTAACCAATACCTTTGGTAACTTTTATTCAGGGGTGGAAGAAACAAATTACATTTACTCTTGTTACTATAACCGGGTCGGGCGTATCAGTTTGTGAACAGTACGACAATGCAATATAATAAAGAATTATGTCATTATGGGTTATGGTAAGTATTATTGTACTTCGGCATAGGTTAAAAAAAAGGTTGCATCTACCTTAATCACTGCTTTAGGTCTGATCCTGCAGCTGTGACTTCTGCGTTCACTTATGAACTTTTACCTTAAGTGAAGCGTGTGAGACCTTTCTGCTGTTTTTGACTCACAGCTGTGACCGCAGAGCGCTCATTCAGTTGAAATTCAGCTAAAATGTTTGAAAGCTGGTTATATTATGCTTTGAGAATGATGCAGGCAAAGAAGTCCAACCAACAGAGCAGACTGAGGAGGACTTCACAGTGCTCAGGACCCACAGAATGTCATTCTGACAGGTGAGTGGAACAACAAACTCACTGTGATTGATGTAACTCACTTTCCAGAGAACGTCAACGTTGCTAGGCAATGTAAATGGACTTCTCTTATATAACGCTTTTCAACCTTAACGGTTCCCAAAGCGCTTTTACAGGTTGGTCTCCATTCACCCATTCACACACACATTCACACACCGATGGGAGCTGCCATGCAAGGTGCTGCATACCCAAGGACACTTGTGGACAGGAGGAAGCGGGGTTAGACCCTGGGATCAATGGACGACCCGCTCTACCTGCTGAGCCACAGCCGCCCTAAATGTAGCGTTGTGTGTGGGCACATGCTTTTTTCCACTAAGTCATTTTATTTGTAGTAAAATTTATTTAAAGTAACAGTATTTTTACTTGAGTAAAATATTCCAGTGCACTTTCTATCCCTGCTTTAGAAAAAGACATATTATTGATATTATTGTCTACGCTAAATGAAACATTAGCTCTCACTCTGTTGCATTTATTTCGGCTCTTCATAATCTGCAATTATCTCGTCAAAAAGAAGACACTTGTCTCTGTCTGTTAATGAATTGGGATTGAATGAACAGTATTTTAAGATAGCTTGGACGAATAAGTGAAGTGAAGAAAACTGAGTGTGCATCATAAAACTAATGTCTTACTTACAGTAGGTTTTTAACTTACATGGCCTCTACTATTCCTGCAATAAAAAGACGTTTCAGTTTGCCATTTTTGTTGAACAAGAAGGTTCATTTTGCTCTATTCTCCACTCTAGATATGGCTTTCATTCATTCATATTCCTGAATTTCAGGAAATTAAACAGAATGAAACTTTAATGATCAGCCTCGAGAAATTGATTGGAATGAATCTTTCCTAATAGAAACTGTTAATGAACCCCTAAAAAAGTCAGACATGTACAGTTTTACAAGCAAACGCAGAATGATGTCTTATCTAACGGTCTTTCACAATGAACAGCAATAATATTTTAATTATCTCTCCTTTTGGCTGTGAACAAAGTCTTACCAGTCTGTAAAAGACATGGGAATGTTATCTATGTAAAACACACTTTGCACAATGATGCAACTTAGAACAAGAAGTCGTCTTTTCTTCAGTGTAAAGAATTGACATTCCCACCTGTTCCCTAGATATTTCAAATATTACATTCTTTATATATTCCTAGATGTTTCAAGTAACAGAGAATATGTGGGTGTTTAATGAAATATCAGTAGGAAGAAAAAGAGGAGGGCCACAGAGAAGAAAGAGAACGGAGCTGCTGTCAAACTCATAACTTCGCCTCTACACAAAGGCAGTTAATTAAGGACCTTAGCGGCAGCACGTGGCTTTGAATTAATCTGTCCTCATTACTGTGGAAAAAGTTGTTGGTTTATTTCCGTCTTTTCTCTTTCAATGTTTCTCTTCATTTTTTCATTAGCGCGTAACTCGCTCACTCACTGTTCTTGTGTTTTTTTCCAGTGTGTGCATGGATTCATTGCTCATCCACCCAATTCAAACTGATTTCTCCCCCATCAACTTGTCACCTTGAGTTTCAGCTGATTGCTTTATGCGAGCTAGCCTACGAGTTAGTGTCACAGTAAATAAACTGCAAGTTATGGTTTGGCAGCCTATGATTGTTTCTGTGGAGATGTAAAATGAATCTGACTTCTGATTGTTTAGAAGATCATTCTCAGAAAAGGAAGAAAGTAAACAGCTTTTAGAGTTTGTTTCCATCCAATGAAATCATTTGCCCAAAGCCCAATGATTTATGGTGTCTTATTTGTTTAACAACACTAAGAGTCTACAGCCATGTAGGCTCTATACTTAGGCACAGTGATGCTTTGAGCTTAATGTTTATGTCAGCATGCTCACAATAGAGTTGGTTTCTGGAAGTGTACTATTTCTTGAGGCCAGTTCAGACCAAAGATTCGAGACGAGTTGAAACTACTTGCAATGCGCCGGGTCTGCAACATTCTGAAACCTGCCAGTTTACACCAATGCGACTAGACGAGATTGTGAGATAGTGTATTGTTTCCATAGCAACGGCTCTCCGTACTTCCATTCCATCTGCCGGCTTTTCAGGCTTTTTTTTGTAGCTGGATATAATTTGTAGGGTCTTATAATATGAATGAGGATAGTGACAGTGAGTCACTTGCTACAGTTGCATTTCTAGTATTGGTGAAACGGCGAAAGCATAAAAAAACAAGAGGGTTGAGATGACCAGCTGACTTCACTACGAGATGATTGGCTGTTGAAACAGGTGACGTGCCTTACGTTCTAAAACCAGCCGCTGGCGACTTAACAAGCTGAGTCGGAGGCGACGCCATCAGCCGGCTCGAGTCAAGCTGAGACGGGCCAGTTCACACTTCTGCAACTTTTCCCCACGACGTTCTAAAACGGTTTCGTCTCATCGCAAATCTTTGGTCTGAACTGGCCTTTAAATGGTAACTACAGCCACAAATTCTGCCAGAACCCTCCCTCCCAGCATATTTAAAAAATGCAACAGGGGAGTGAGGGAGCAACGACTGTAGGAGGCCTTGTGGCTACGTAGCGTGTGATGTCGTGGCTCAGAGGACATAGGGGAGACTGACTGATCACCCCTCAGTGTAGCATGGACAACATAATAGATCAACATACGTAATAGACCTCAGAGTCTTGTCTATTTCGTCACAGTACCAAACTGAACCAAACTTTCAAATCCAAGCACATACAAGCTGATTTTGAGAAGACATCATATGTGATTATGTGTACAGGGGAAAAAATAATAATTTAGTGAGTAGTTCCTAAATGTTACTTAACATAGAAACACGGGGCTCTCCCAGTTAATGTAATGATCCTATAGGTTTATTTCAACTTTTGCCTCTTGAGAAATCAGGTTCTGTCCGTCACTCTGGCATGGTAGACAGGTCTACATACGACAATACCCATGAGCCTCGGCCGCCGTTGCCATGGAGAAGAAGCCAGACTTGAATCAGAGCATGTTTTGTCATTGAATTTGTGAACAAAAGCAGCTAAATTCATCCAAAATTGACCCAGAATCCAAAGGTTGATTGATTTAAGCAGCAGATTGTGTTTTCAGTTTTCTCAACACTGTAATCTTTAGATTCCACCAGACATTAGCGATGCACGCCACTGAATTTTAAGCTTGGTGATTGGATGTTTCTAGAGAGTTGTATTTAACTTCACAACCGGGAGAGTGACAATGCTAGCATGCTTATGTTTAGCAGGTTATGTTTACCATGTTCACTATCTCAGTTAGCTTGTTAGCATGCTAACATTTTCTAATAAGCACTACTAAGCACAAAGTACTGCTGAGGCTGATGAGAATTTCATTAGTTTAGTATTTGGTCATAAAGTAAGTCATATATAAGTTTATTATAAATCACAATTCATCCTGTGGGGAACATGAATCTTTGTACACAATTTCATGGCAATCCATCCAATAGTTGTTGAGATATTTCAGTCGGGACAAAGTGACGGGCCGAGATCTGCCTAAAAGTGAGAGTATTACCAGAGATGAATCTTCGTAGTGAGTTTATGTGTCTGAGATCATAACACAAAAGCTATGAAAGCAAAATGTTGCCAGAATGAAAAGGATGAATTCAGCGTTATCAGCAAGCCGAGATTAGCCTGACCTCTCCTTTCCTGTCCTCTGCTCTCCCCTCAAACACCGCTTTTAACAGCGCCTCTACCAGCACAGTCCTCCAGCAAGAAGAATGTCCACTCTGCAGTTATGTGGGCCGATATGGCCGCACAACGATTTTTATTGGTCCAATAACGCTGTGGCTTAATAAGTGTAATCTGTCCGCTAGCCCAAAGGTTAAAGTCTGGCAATATATCAGTGTCCCACCGCTATATTGCCGATCTGTAATTGCTTTGCTGGTGGCTTAATTGTTGAGGTGTACGTGGAGATCATTTGGAAATGATCCATCACTTAGTACTGTAATAATGAGTTTCCAATGGTTGGCTGGGCTGAAGCAGCCTCCCTCGCTCCCCACAGAGGGAGTTGTTGAACCAGAGCGCTGCACTGTGTGGTGAGGTGCGGCAGAGTGGAATCGCAAGAGTGTGACTATGTGTGTGAAGGGGATTGTAGGTTGGGTTTGTTTATGTGTGTGTGTGTGCGTGTGAGTATTACTCACTGCACCACTCTTAATCAAACCAGCTCTATCCCCTTGCGTCCTCCAATTTGCAAGTACAAACCTGCATTGCATAGAAATCAGGACACAGCCCGGTCTTAATCCATGAAGCTGCATCACTTATTATTATTATGAGAAGAAGCTGAGCTCTCTCTATTCTCTCTCCGTTTTCTGCCTCTCTTTGCTGTGAACTGTCAAATAAAACCAAAGTGCCCCTGTCTAAAAAAAGGGACAGCCACTTTAAGCATCCTGCCTCAGGGATGCAGCTTAAGATCATTTCTCAGCAGACGCTGGCCCCATCCGCCACCACTAAACACCACTTCCACCATTTACCCAGTGGACACACACGGAACACCAATTTGCAATTTTCATGTTTTAAATGTCAACCTGCCGTTGATTATGCAGTCTGCCGTGCCATTAAAGCAGCATCTCAAAAGAATTTAATGCACTTGGAGTGCAAAGGTTACAAGGTGCTGTTTTTGAAAGGCACCCATTACCATAATAAAGAGCACACAATTTCTATAATCAAACAAGCCTGCTGTCACCACACGGCCGCTTAGACGACGCAGCAGGTAATTTGGGTAGTTTGAGCTGAACTTGAAAATTCTGTAATGTCGATTGATGAGCGGCGAAGAAAAACACTCTTTTCTTCTGCTGGAACTTCGTAACGTGACAGTTAATGATGGATGGGATGTCAGGACAAAAACGACATGAAAAGCTTAGGGGCGGTTGATAGTAGTTGCTGCTGTCATTGTGAAATATCGCTGTGAGGCTGCGAATCTCGAAAAACCTCTGTATCTGTGGATTTACAATATGAAGTGAGAAAGTTGTCTGGTGTCTACTCTGACTGAAGCAATTTACATTTGCTGGATGCTCCCTACAGCAGAGAGCCCGACTGTGGTGAGAGCTGCACTATAATGAGATATGTTGTCTTGTTTTGTCTAGAGTGATATATGATAATCACCCCATGTTGTTTACGTAATATCTTCTTTCACTGTCCCGACTGCAAAAATACACAATGATTCACTTATTTTATTCAGCCAAGCATCTGCAGCCTTCACTGTATAAAATATATGCCAAGAGGCAATTCCAGAGTGAGCACTAGCTTAAAATAATATGGCACTTATTTTATATACTTATTATTATATATATTTTTCTATCAAAATTGTATTTCCTTCACTTCCTGAGAATGTGTATGTTTTTAGTATGAATATATAACTACATTTGAAATGTTTTATATGAACTATATATTTAACTCTATATATTTTTTATATATATGCAACATAATTCTATATTTAGTATGTTTACACGTGTCTGGGGCGTGTATCTCTCCCTCTCAGACAATCCAATACGTATCTCAATACACAGTCCATGATCCAATACTAAAATTTGTAATGATACGATACACTGCAATCCAAAGCTGAATGAATACAAACAATTAGTATTTAAAATTCTTTACTAATAAATTCTTTACTAATCATTTTTTACTAATAAAGTGTGAATTCTTATTTCAAATACTGAATACAGAAATACCCCAGAAAGTTATGTCCTCTGACACACAAACCGTAGTAAACACTGGATAACCTTTAAGCCAGTTCCAAAGGCATTTGTAGGGTCACTAAAATGCTGTTGCCTGAGTCAGTGTCATCCTTGTGAATTTTGTATTTTCAAAAACGCTGTGCGGGCACATGTATGGAAGCAAAAAGTGGCCATAAAGATTTAAACCTTATAAGCAACTGAATACCTGATTTTGAATCTGAATCACTAATGAATTCTTAATGTTGACACTTCAATATCACTTAATACATGGCACTGAAATATTTTATTTTGAAAAGCATGTATCTGAATTTATGTGTTCCCCTCTTTGAAATGAGTCAGTAGTCAATTTCAGGTTGTGCAACTGGAAAACTTCATTTCCAGTATAGGCCTATATAGTATATATATTTGTAGCATTCAAAAATTCTAATAGAACCTTCAAGTACTCATTATTGAAAAACTGCATTCAAATTGTTCAAATTCAATAAACTCAATTTGGATGTAAAAATTCAAGTTAAGTCAAATATCTGGTGGCTCAAATTGGCTTGGTCGCAGTCAGATATGAAATTCAAACTAGTACTATATAGTACGTTTAATATATAAGAAATGTAGAATTATACTTATACGACAATATTATTCTTATTATTCTGGTATTATTCTTGTGTCCTCCTACAGACACACCATATGTTTATATATATGGTATAAACATATATACGTACATATATATACATGTATATATAATGTGTATATATATATATATATATATGGTATATTCATTTTTGTGTTACATGGTGTGTCTGTAGGACATAGAAATAATACCAGAATAATAAGAATAATATAGTCATTAAAACAATAAAAGTATAATTATACTTTTTTTATATTAAACATATTATATAATTTACCATACCATGTGATAAAATATTAAACAACGCTCCGGTCAAGCTACTCATCTCTCTGCACAATTTAACTGTCTCATTTCTCCACCAAAAAACTGTAGCTATCACACGAGTGATTTATATCTTCCTCGTGTGTGTTTTTCCCTCTCCTTCCTCGGACTTTCCTGGCAGGCTGAAATTGCTTTATTATTCCCCCAGAGTCTGTCAAATCCCCCAGCAGCTACAAACTCATCACCCATCACTGGCTCTTTGTCTGAGAGGAAATAAAGTGTCGGGATTTCCTGGGTGACAGATTTGTGTAATCGTCCTTCGTCCAGGCTGGGGGAACAACTCAGTGGACACAGGAGGAGAGCAGAGGAGAAAAGGAACGAGAGAGAAGGGTGGTAGATCAGTCTGCCTTTTAAAGTGAAAATTGAGTTTCTTTGAAGGGGAGCTCCTCAGGTAGTGAGCGTCCAAGACCTTTCCTTTTGAATCGTGAAAAGGAGAAAGTCACCCTTCCAGTTCTTGCCTCAATCCAATGTGTTATCATGAACTGGCTGACAAAAAAGACAGCAGCATTCACACTGAAGGTTCCCTCAGCTATTCTGGGTGATTTCCAGCAGTGCAGATCAATTGTATGTTGCTTTAGATTCATGTTAGGTCCAGGTGACACCCTTTTAGTCTTTTTCTTCTCTTCTACCTCACCCTGCATGTGTAGGGCAGAGAGGGAGACGGATATTTCATACTTTTTTTTAATAAACTGGAAAATATTTGGACCATTAATTTGTTGAAATGGTTGAGTAATTATGTAGTTTTTTTTAAAATTCTTGTCTATCAATTTGTCATATTTAAAGGAATGGCTCAACATTTCAGGAAATGCGCTTCTTCGCTTTCTTTCTTGAGAGTTAGATGAGAAGATTCTACCGCACTCATGTCCTTCTGTTAAATATGAAACTGGAGCCAGGAGATGGTTAGCTTAGCATATAGACAGAAAGCAGGGTGAAACAGCTTGCTTGCAACTTGGCTAGCTGTTTCCAGGCTAGCTGCTCATCCCTGCTTTCAGTCTTTATGCTAAGATAAATGCTAAGATCAGCTAGCCTGCTGCTATGTTGGTTAAGACACCACTTTAGTCTGTTTCTTCTGTTGTGTAGAAGAGAGTGTAGGGCAGAGAGGGAAACAGATACTTGTGAAATTTAAAATAAACTGGGAAATATCTGGACCATCACTTTTACGGGGGTTATGTGCAGAAGCAACTTGTTTTTTACACTTTAGCTTTTGCACGAATTTAACAAATATGATAGCCTACGTGTTAATTAGTGAACTTAAGATGTGCTGGTAGGCAGATTTTTTTTACTTTTGAATAGTGCCAAGCTAGCTGTTTCCCCCTGCTTTCAGTCTTTATGCTAAGCTAGGCTAACCATCTCCTGGCTCTAGCTTCATATTTAGCATGCAGACATGAGAGTGGTATTGATCTTCTCATATAACTATTGGCAAGAAAGTGTATGAGCATATTTCCCAAAAATATACTTTAAAGGGTTGCTTTGCACGCATATATTTTACTTTTACTTATATTTACCACTAGTGATGTCCAGGTTTTGAGATATTCTGTGATTTTGTAATTTTGTGGTGTACAGAGCATTGAAAATATGCTTTAAAAAATAAAGACTAACATCTCTTTCCAAAGACAGCGTCCCTGTAACTCTGGATAATCCATAGAACACACTGTTAACATTGTCATAGAAACAATTTCTTCAGTAAAAAGTATTTTCACTGAGAAAATACTCTGTTTGTAATTTGGGTGAAGTGAGTGTCCCAGTGATGAATGCAGTTCTTCTCTATTATATTTTATAGTTAGAGGTTAAACCTTGCAGTCTTTCATTAACATTTGCAGAAAATTGGGATGCTTTGAATGGGTGTAATCAACCTGTCATTTATTTTTTCCCCCGCCAGGCAAAACTATTGTCCATGAAAATCACATCACATGGGAAACATGGAAGAACAGAAATTGACTGACTGTTGACAGACAAAGAGCATGAAAATTTCAGCCATGGCCAACTTTTTCTCAGCTTGTTGACCCATCACATATCGACCAATTCTCAGTGGACGCTCAGGCTATAGGAACAAAATAATCTGGTCCAAAAACAAATTACAGAGAAACTGGAGGGCCAATTCATGCTTTCTCACAATAGGGAAAGCCTGCAGCCTGTAGCCAACTAAAAATCAAAATGTCAAGGATCCCCTTTAAAATCACATCCCAAGACATATAAGTGTGTGAGGCATCCAGTGGAAACAAATCCCTGTAAGCAAATCTGGGGATTGGCATTGATTCCCTCCCAAAGCTCAGAGATATTATCCGTGCTTAAAGACATCAGCATTTCTCGTCTTCTCACTCATCTCTTTGACCCCGATTCCACCGACAGCCATCATGCTGGACTCCCTTCTCTCCTCTTGATATTAGGCCTCACATGCTGCAGCGCTGCAGAAAAGATGTACTTCTGCAGGCCTTTCAGGGTATCTATGGTTAGAAGATCAGTTACTGTCAATGGTGATCAGCCCTGTAACAAACACTAACACATTATGAATAAAGTTTATGGGGCACCTAATGTGTAGGGTCCCTGCTGCTATAAACAAACTAAACTTTTGATTTCACAAAATAAACTTTAAACTACCAGAGGACTAGATACAGTAAGAGACTTGACTAGAATATCATAATTCATGCTTTGTGATTATTGTTCTTCTCATGTATTCAAAGATGGATTTATTGGCTTTGTCTATCCAAACAATCAGTCCTCTGACGTGTTGTCTTCATTCCTATTTCTTTTCTTGTTTTTCTTGTTTGCATTACATTTTATTGTCATTCATTCTACTTTGTCATACACCATTTGTCCCTCATTTTAATGGCCAACAATAGTGTATTGTTGTTAATTGTTCACTTTGTCACCCATCACATTGTGTAGGCCGATAATGTACATCTGACCAAACTGTACAAACTATGCAAAGATATCACATTATGATATAATACTGTCAATTTATCAGTCAAAACAAAAACCCATCGCCCTCTTCTTGAAAGTTATTGCGCCCTTGTTCATTTGTAAACTTAAAACTATTGGGAGAGTCGGACAACACGAAAAAAGTTAAATACAGTATAGGAATGGGCTGATCTTTAAGGAAGTGGAAGTCCAAAATGGAGGAAGCTATTGTAAATTATTAGCTGTGTTGCACCACCCACTTCCTTTTTAACCTCCTCTGTCAGAGTAAAAACTGCTCCACAAAAGAGCAATGATTATAACAGACAGTTATGAGACAGGAGTCGATGGTACAAATACGCCTTTTGAATAAACTGTGTGAACTTTTTGTCCTACTATCAATCGTTGGCGATGAGCTTGCTAACTGTCAGTTAGCTAGCTAGCTCTGATAGCTTTTCCCCCCTCTTCAACAACTCTTTACTGAATGAAATTATGTACAATCCTGACACCAACAACAACAATGCCACGGAGCAACGCTAGCAAGTTCCTGGCTGGCGAGCAAGTTAGCGGTTAGCTAAAAGCTATAACTTTGCTATGATATGGCGCTATATAAATAAAACTGAATTGAATTTAATTGAATTAGCTCGCCAGCTACAGTATTTTAGCAACTAGCCCTGCATGAAGACGTCAGATGATGTGCCACTGGTGTATCCAGGACTTTAGCCGAGCTCCTGAGCACCTGTAGCATCAGCGCCTATGAGCCAAATATTTATGAGCTGACAATTCTGGGTGATGGCAGTAAACAAGACTACTGCAATTTGAACATGATATACATAATTTCCAAATTGTTGTTTGAGTGGCCTCATACCACACTGATAAATCTTATTAAAGTTTGAAAATGAGCATGCCCCAATATTTAGAAATCAAATTCAAAAGTGCTGTCCCATGAAACTGTAGGCCTACTGCTCTTGTCTTTTCCTGAAAGGTTCAGAAGGCTGCCTGTTCCACCAGCTTGGTTTAATTACACTGATGTGAGAAGCCAGTGAGAGCTTGTTAAGCCTCTCTGATTGTTCTCCTCCGGAGCCCTTCGCCTATCTCTCCCCCGACGATGACACTGCCCAGCATCACACCAGCTCAATTATCCGTGAAATATTCTCCCACACGCGTCCTCTGATGACGCATTATGTTGAGAATGACTCTCTGGTTGTGCTTTTTGGCTACACATGAAGATTCACAGGAGTGTGGGGAAAAAACACTGAAAAGGATGTATGTGAGGCCCCTTTTCATTTTCGCTTTCTTTTTTCCGTTTTTGTCTTTAATTAGCCAGCTGATGGTGATTGTTTGTCGGCTGTCTTTGGTCAGTTTCCCTCTCCTTCTACAGAGCAGATTGGTGTGCCACTGGTCACAGTTGCCATGACAACAGCGGGGACACCGGCGACTGGTGGAAAGTTTGCTTTTCATGGTATAGATTGGCCCCATTGTTCTATTTATACTGGCTGAGAGATTTTAAGGGTTTTGGGTACTCAACAATATAAACACAGTCCAAAAATAAGTTGTGCTTTTGTAAAATGCAGCGGGATGTGATGTGAATGGCATCAGTAGAAATTTGAAGTGATCCAGCTTTTTGTTATTCTGTGCCAGCACCACACTGCAATAGCAAAACTCCAGCATCATCTTTAATTCATGATTTACCACTTCACACACAAAAAAATCAGCTTTTCCAAAATAATCCAGTTCTACAAAAGGCATGCATATGTGTTCCAACTAAATCTGCTTTACTGTTTGAATCAAGACATTCCTAAAAAAGAAAGTGAAGTAGAAAACTGCAGGTGACAAAGGTTTTCATCAAAGGGAACACAATAATGGCAGTGGCAATCACGTAAGGAGCCCCTCTGGAGACTGTAGGTGGTTGTCTATGCTGACACGAGGACTTCACAGCCCATTCATCCCCTGGTTGTTCAGCCACTCGCCCAACACTGCACATCAGGACCACCAGGCAGGGCCGCTTTATCGCTGGAACACACGAAGACACCAACACAGAGGCCTCACGGGGCCGAAGCAACAGCTTCATGCTGGGCCGCTACGTCTGGGGGATAAATAAAGAGCCACTTCATCTCGGGAATAAACAGAAACACACTGCTGAGGTTCAACATAACAGCAACAAACACAGACAGTGTGACTTGCAAACACACTGTACTCTCATTATTGAACACAGTATCTCTCTGGGGTCTGTCTGGATTTTACTGTTTTAGCAAATAAACATTGACTGGGCCTTACTCGATTCCTAATGAAAATCAGATGAAAACAATGTGTGAAAGCAAGACGGTTAAAGGAATGTGTTGTCTGTTTCTGTCTTCCTAAAACACACACACATGTTCAGACAGACACCACTTGAGAAAACATATTGTTTGACAGACTTTAATGATTGCTTGCATTTTTTGGGAGGATTCCAGAGGTAAAGGGTTAAACTCTAGGTGTCACTGTCTCATCTCCATCTAAACTTGATAAGCAGTTGGAAAGCTCAGACTGTATAGGAATGTGTATGTAGGGATGCAGTCACGGTGGGAGATTTTTGGATCTCAATGCCAGATCGAGAGGAGAAAATCACTCTAAAAAAACTTTGAGTGAAAGACTGGGCAGGTTCATCCAAGTGGCAACCACCACGGCTGAAGCCAAATGTGAAAGTAACTTAAAGCTACACTGATCAATATTTTATGTATTACAGTAACAATGGATCAAATGACTATGAAAAGTGCCACTTATAGTGACAAGGTCCACAGAGAAATATCACCCAACTCTGCAGTTCCCCTTAGTTCTACAGATCTTTTTAGCTTTTTTTAGTTTTGGTTTTCAGGCTCATAAACCCAGCTCTCAGTAACCACATTTCCTGTTGTTGCAAGCAGATGTTTTTAGTAAAAAAGCTCTGATAAACCCACTGTACACTACCTGCTCAGCCCCAAACAGCAGACAGACGTTAGAAGTTAGCAACTAGCTGGTGAACATAGTGATGCATTTAGCAGCTAAAGAGCTAGATATTTCCCTGAGAAGATGGTGGAGACCAAAACAGAGGTAAAAGAAGAGCGAATATTGGACTTACATCTGTTAGGTGGCCAGAAACATGACTGAATGAATGCTAATGTTTCTCCGTGTCTTTTGGATGTAAATAGGCAATTCTTTGCTATCACGTTTAATATAAAATGTTGCTTTTTCATTGTTGCTGCTTTAAAATTCAGTTCTTTTAAGGCCCACAAGATGCTGCTCACAAAATAAAATAAAAGGCTGTTGAAGAGACTGGGAAAATCCCCCCATTCTCTCCAGGAAACCTGGAGGTTTGACTCGCAATAGCTTACTTTTGTTCGTTTAATGTGTGTCTTGGTGTCTGTTTTGATTGAGCAATGATTGTTCAGACAAGGAGATACAAAGGCTTAAACCTCCATTAGTTGATTCATCAATTCATTAGGGTTTGTTTTTTTTTGGTCACTTGGGGACAACAAGCTGTAAACACAGCATTGACATATATAAAATGCTATTGCTAACGTGTTGCAAACAAATGCCTATTTACACATCCAACAGAACAACATTAGCATTTATTTGGAGTCGTGTTTCTGTCTGCCTGATGAATATAAGTTCAATATTGAGTCTCTCCTTTTAGCTCTGTTTTGGTATCCGCCAACTCCTGATGGCAATATCTGGCTCTTTAGCTGCTAAATGCTCCACTACGTTCACCAGCTAGTCGCTAGCTCTGTCTGTCTGCTGTTTGGTGCTGGGCAGGTAGTGTACAGTGGGATTTTATCTGAGCTTCTTTGCTAAAAAGTGCTGCCTGCCAGTAAAGTTGCGGGCTGTAAAACCAAAACAATAAGCTGAAAGAAGCTAAAATGCTTTAAAGAGCTGAGAGAAGCCGCAAAGTGATAATACTATAAAAACATTGATTAGTGCAACTTTAAAGAGAGGAATATTTTGGGCTGTCTTTGCTTCAGTTGACAGGCGTCTCTGCTGTGGTGGTTTCTGCTTGCTCATTTCGCCTCAGCTCAACCGAGCCTCTGCTCTGTTGTCCAGATTTGAATTTTGGATGGGTGATACAAGCAGCAAGATGTGGCAGAGGAGGGAGCAATGGAGATCAATCAGAGCTGTGTGATTCAAAGCCAAAATCGAGAATGCAATTCCTGTCGGTCAAGCCAGATTTGGAGGATGTAGAAAGCAGGCAACCCAGAAGGTCATATCTTTGTTGAAACTGTTGAAATGACATCTACCAGGGATCTGGAACATATTACCTGTTTTGCTTCAGGAAATCAACTTGTTTTAGCCATACATAGGTTTCCGCTGTGTTTCCTGGCTATCAGGTCCATCTGATCCAAACTTTCAGCAACCTTCAGCCTGTCATGGAAACTATCAAAGATCTCATCATTAAAACCAGATTCTTGTTCATGTGGAGTGATGCGAAAATATCAGGTTTATCCAGTGTGAGTGGATAAGAATTGCATTTATATGTGCAGTGATGAAATTCAATCGTTTGGCTCAAATCACGAGCTCCAACTCTCGTCTAAGCTAGAGAGGGAGAGGAGGGTGAGCGTGCGGTGCTTTGTTTGCTTTGATGATCCCATTTCTCCCAGATATAAATATGAATCTGTCTCCAAAAGTGTAATTGAAAGTGAGCACGAGCGTTTGAACTGTACCACCGGTCTCACTCTGCCACACTAATAAGCTACAATTCAGCTTTGATGTGGAAGTGTGTCACCTCCTGAGGAGAGGAGCAGAGGGAGGGACTCTCCCTCTCTCCCTTGGTTTTTTTTTTTTTTTAATCTCCTCCACAGATACACTCAGTGTATGTGTGAGATGCCATCTGAAGTGGGATACACACACACACACGCACGCTGTTCTGTACATCAAAATATTAATCACCATAACAAAGAATCATCAGCGGCGCCCACAAACTGGCACAAAAGAAAGTGGCAGTTCTGACTGTGGCTAAAGGAGAGATATCCATAATTAATTGATTGCAGATATGCCACATGGGACAAGCAGCTTTCATGACAAATTGCCAGGCATAAAGTGAAGAACAAAAAGATGGAGGAATAAAAGTCATCGCAGGAAATTCATTTTTCATCCCCTCACAATGTTCCTCTCATCTGACATCTCCATCCGTCTGTCCGTCAGTCTTTCCACCACCCCCTCCCTCCTCGCCGTCCCCCCTCATTAACACGCCTTTCAACTGCGACACATAGATGACATTTAAATATAAATCACAAGCATTAATATTTATAAACATGAGGGTTTTATGATGGCTCGGTAATGAGGTGTTATAAATCCCAGGGCCATGGTTCACAGTGCCAGCGGGCACATAAACCGCCGAGAGCACTTAAACATGGACAAAACACAGTGTTGCTCCACTCTGCTGTCCCACAGAGACAACATCTGAGATCCAGTGAAGCCACTAGATAACTGATTTATGGGCTCATGCTGCAGGTAACAGACAGAGTATTTACATACTGTACGACATCAACTTGTAAATCTAATTCACAAGAGTATACAGAATAGATAGATAGACAGACAGAGAGATGTGGCCAAAGGTATGTGTACACCCCAACATTACACCCATGTGTGATTGTTGAGCCTCCACTTCTCTGAGAAAGCTTTCCACAAGATTTTGGGACCTGGCTGCAGGGATTTAAGCATAATTGAGGTCAGGCACCAATGTTGGGCAACAAGGCCTGGCTTGCAGTCAACAGTTTCCAATTCATCCCAAAGGTGTTAGATGGAGTTTGAGGTCAAAGCTCTATGTAGGCCAGTCAAGTTCTTCCACAAAAAACTCTATAACCATTTCTTCATGGACCTTTTATGCAAGGTAGAATCGCCATGTTAAAATAGGAGAGGGTGGGAGCTCCCCTGATAGAGCACATACCATTAAGGCTGATTCGTTACCGGGCTCAGTTCCAGCCCGGGCCCCATGCTGCATGTCATTCCCTCTCTCTCTCTCTCTCCCGCCTTTCCTGTCACTCTCTGTAGCTGTCACTAAAATGGCCAAAAAAGAATATTTAAAAAACTAGGAAAGGGCCTTCCCCATTCCCCAGAAGCATTGTCTAAACTATCATTGCATGTTGCGGCATTACAATATCCCTTGATTGAAACTACGACCAGGCCTGTTACCTAAAAATTACATTTATCTATTTTTGAAAAAAAGAAAATCTGCAAAGTCGCAAAAATGTTCTTTCTAACTTTAAGCCCTTGAAAACTTGGTTTTAAAACTTAAGCATTTCTCTATAGAAGTAAATATGCATGACCAAATAAGCAACGAAAAAACATCTTTAGGTATTGTTTAACACTCAAAAACTATATGATCAGGACTGTGTGGGTGTGGTTTGATCAGATTTGATTGACAACCCCACAATTGTCCTCAAATTTTGATTAATTATATATATTAGAATATTAAATTAAAACATTGCTTAATCCTGATTGGTACACAGAAGTATGTGACATCATCTTTTTTCCAACGGAGCCCCGCCCACTTCAAATCCGTAAGAAGAGACACAGAGAAAAATAACACGGAAATCACAGACAGAACTCTGTGATGAGAAATAACTAAACTGTTCTAACTTTGGCAGAAAATTGTGTATTCATATAGGATTCCCACATAAAAAAACACAAAAAAACATTTAGTTCTATTTAACCTTACATTTTCAGAGAGAGTTGAATGTGCCTAACCCAAACCAAGAAAAAACGCCAAAAGTAAGAATGTAGATAGATAGATAGATAGATAACAATTTAGTACCTTAATGGATAAGTGGTGTAAGAAAGAATCGAAGAGTAGAAAAACAACAGCAATAAAGTGCAGTTTGAATGATGCTTGTGCAAGAAAAGCCATTAAGCAGCGGGTCAATAGTGGAGGACAAGCAGCCTGAGTATTAAAGTGATCATGACATCAAGCTAAAGGCAGAGAAGGCCTCTGAAGACTTCCTATTGGCAGCACTTTATTCTTCTGCAGCAGAGCCTTTTCATTAAACGCTGGACATAATAGATGATCCATTGATTCTCTATCTCCTTCTCTACGTCACTCTGCCTCTACCAGTTTCCCCGCTGTCAAAAACGCAGCTACGTCCCAGAGTTTTCGACAGTAGCAAGCAATCAAAAACAAACATTCATCTTGATTATAGTCCACTCTAAGCCACAGGAGCAAGATCGGTTTTGTCTATTCATCATGTCACCGCCTCGCTCAGTAGGAGCTGGGCTCAACTGCAGCTATGTCCGAGGCAGCAGCTTTCCTGAGTTTTTCAAAACACACAATTCAGATTCTGTTTTCATGTGGAAAATCGGTAAAGAATAAGATGGGCTTCAGGTGAGGGCAGAGAGGTGAGAGGTGAAGGAGAAGAAGTGATGACATTTAGCCCTGAAGCAGTTTGTCGGTGATGACACTACCCTGTTTTGTTTTGTTTTTGTTTTGTTTTCTTGTTTTTTTAAGATAATTTATCGGCCATTTTGCCTTTATTCAATAGTGACAGCTGAAGAGAGAGACAGGAAAGGCGGGAGAGAGAGAGAGAGAGAGGGGATGACATGCAGCAAAGGGCCAGGGCTGGAACTGAACCCCAACTCAGCCTTAATGTTATGCGCTTTACCGGGGCACCGTTACACTACCCTGTTTGACCCCAACTTTTTCTGCATTTCAGCTGAATCTCAAGGCACACCTGAGCTTTTTTTTCATTGTGTTGTGGATACACTGCAGGGTCAAAGCTGCACAACATTACATTCAGAGTGTTGAGGGCCAAACCAGCAGCTGCAGTCTTTTACAGCTCTGCATCTCAGTGTATTGGGCCTCAGTGTGCCTCAGGACACAACGGTACACTTGTAATGTTACATTTTACTGCGGGTGCAGAGTGAAGCAAGTCTTTTATGATTATTTTAGCCGTGGACACTATATAACAGCCACTAGGGGGCAGACTGTTGACAGTAGGAAAATGTGGATGTGACCTGACCTCACCTTTGAGTTTCTGAGGGGATGTAGTGAAGCCTGGATTTGGGTTTTGCACTAAAACACAGAGTGCAGCTGAGATGGGACAAGGAGGCAGATTCCACCATGGCTAAAGATGGTAGGCTGAGACTCCTGCCAATCAAGCAAACATGCGCCAAAATATATGAAATCAAGTGAACTTTGCATATTGACTCAGTAAAATCGCCTGACTTTTTATTTTTAGACATAAATTGAAGTGGTTTAGCATTTTTAGAGCCAGCATCTATTGGCATAAGTGATACTGCATCATAAACCACTTCCACATTGAATTCACTTCTGTTTACATCTAGTGTTTTTAAAGTAGATTGATGCTAAGTCCTTAAAAGAATTGTTTAACATTTTGGGAAATAGCTAATTTGCTTTCTTGCTGAGAGTTAGATGAGAAGATTGATACCACTTTCATGTCTGAGTGGTAAATATGAAGCTACAGCCAGCAACCGTTTAGCCTAGTATAAATACTGGAAACATGGGAAACAGCTAGCCTAACTCTGTCCAAAGATTTTTTTTAAAAGCCTACCAGCACCTCTAAAGCTCACAAATGAACATGTTATACTATATTATTGTTGTTCTTTAATGACAATTTGTGGAATCACACGTTGTTATGTGCCGGACTCTTCCTTGGCTGGACGCAGTGACTTCCTGGAATCAAGTCTGGTTGTCCCATAAAGCTACAGATTTTATTTTTACACTTCAGTTCAAACAAAGTATAACGTGTTAATTATTGAGCTTTACAGGTGCTGGTAGGAAGATTTTGTTACCTTTAGACAGAACCATGCTAGCTGTTTCCCCCCCTCTTTCCAGCCTTTATGCTAAGCTAAGCTAAGCTAACCGGCAGCTAGCTGTAGCTTCATAATTAACAGACAAACATGAGAGTGGTATCAATCTTTTCGTCTCATTCTCTGCAAGAAAGCAAATAATCGCATTTGTCAAAATGTCAAAATAGACTTTTGAGGCTATCACTGACATGTGAATAATTACTTCTATAACAAGTGTTTCCCTACAACTGTCATTGTAATGCATCATGAATAAGAAAAGTGTAAATACCCCAAACAATACACCACACAAGACTGTGAGTAATACTTATGGAAAGATAAGGAACAAATCAAGAACTAACTGCTATTTAGTCAATAGCAAGACAACAAGTTAATCCTACGTACATGTAACTGTATTGAAAACTACTGTATAACATGATATAGTATATGAGATCATTATAAATAACTAATTATGATCTATAGGTCATGTTTAATAAGTCATGATCTATAAATCAAGTATATAGTATATTAAATTATGATAAGTAACTTAAAAACAGACTACTATACACTGTGTCTAATGACACTGGTTCATTTAACTGACACCTGTCTGCATATTAACACCTTACTTATATTTATCTCTAAATCAGGTATGAAATGACACATGAGCCAGAAGTAATCATGGCTTGTTACATACATATGAGTTGCTATTTTTGTGCCTCTTCTGGTAAAACCATTAATTACCATTCTTATGTTCCCTCAAGTAAAGTAGAGCATCATCCTATCAAACTTTTTGTTCAAGATTATGAGTAACACAAACCACAGACGACAGATTTCTTAAAAAAACATTTGAATCATTATAATCGGAGCACATGTACATTAATATTCACATCCATATGTCATATTAGTAGCTATGTATAGTGTTAGAAACAACATTTTTTGAATGAAGGAAGATATTAACATAAACATGTGTAAGTAACGGAACCATAGCTTGGCATTATTGATCTTAACTTAACCAATTATAAATTAGAAGACATGTAATACAATACTATCAGTTGACCAGATAGTTGGCTAGCATTTATGATAGCTGTGTTAGCCAATAATACGGCATATGGATGTGAATATTGATGTAAACGTGCTCTGAGTTGATGATTAATGTTGTGTTTTTGTTGTCTCTGGCTTGTGTTACTCATGTATTAATCATCCAAGGGTGGACTAATGGTGCAAAAATAATAGTATGGAAATACTGTCACTTTATAATATGTGCATAATAAGGACGTGAAGATAATTCATTAATGGTGTCGCATTTTAGCTCCGGATTCAAAGTTAGTCAGGAACAAATAATTAAGAAAATGGTCAGTGTGAAAATTCATATTCAAACTGGTACATTAACACTTCTTCTTTGCTCAAGTATAACTTTATCATTATTTACTAAATAGTTCTTGACTTAGAGCAAATACTTGTTAACTGTTAATTAGAAGTTAGTCTGAACTGATGTCAGATCTTTTTGCACAGTGAGTCCTGCTGCTTTTTGTGTGTTTTAAACAGGATTTTAATTGGACAGCAGCCATGCTCTTACTGTATTCCATCAGTGCTCTGTGCTCCTAATGTGCTGCTGTTTCTGCTGACGACATTCTTTAAAGTGAACTCTTAACAAATCATTCAACAGGAAAGCCTCAGCTTTGCAGCCACATCGATGCCCATGACAAGGCTCCAGGGAGGGAAAGTTTATTTGGGCTGCTTATGTCAACACCTGCAGTGTATCTTTTATGATCCTGTAAATCTGTACTGATTGCCTCTATCAGACAGGTTGTAGGTGGTGGAGTGGTGTATATATATATGTGTGTGTGTGTGTGTGTGTGTGTGTGTGTGTGTGTCGAACAGGCCAGCAGCAATTTCACCGCGCATTAGATGTGATGGATCAGCCGCACACTGCCACACACCTTAGAGCTGCAGGTGTAAAAAACAACACAGTCAACACATGTACCAAGAACCCGGGCAGAGTGGTGTGATTCTGTAGGGTTGATGCGATATGACAGGATGACAGGGGAATAATAATGAAACGCAGCTGCTGTCTTACCACTGACCTGGATTGATACAGTACAACTGAGATACAGAGGCAGTCAATCCTCCAGCACAGCGGGTTCTCCGTTGAAACGCGCTACGTCTAATCCCATTTGTCAACAGCACAGACGCACTTTGATTTTAGGGTCACGCCGTCGAACAACACGTTCAAACACATCGAGACGGCAGCCATCCCCACTCAGGATGGCTTTACACGCGGTAACAGTGTCTATGTGTGTGTTTGTGTGCGGGCACAGATGCATAGGTCAGCGCAGTTAGTGAGTGATGTGCTTTGGACTGTCAGCACGAGTTACTGTAATAAAACATCACAGCCAAGCGCGCTGTGCATACACACATTTTTAGTTTGTGAGTTTATCCCCTTTCTGCCACAGAGGCTTCAACATAAAAGGTGTTAGATTTCTCGCTGTACACCTCTACTTTCTGTGGCAAGGCAAGACATTAATAATAAACATGATCAGTTTCCTTATTGTTTGTCTTTGATGCAGGAGCAGCCTCCTTCTGTCAACCTAGCTCCTGCCTCTTCTTCTTTGTCGGCTTTCATGCACATTTAACGAGGTTGTACCCAGACATTCAGTATGTTAGGTCTACGCCTCTTGTGTACTCGGTGGATTTTATCATTGACACTTGTGTAATATGGAACCACTGTCTTTTGTCCTTAATGTGTCTCTGTCCTCATGGCTGATTACAATGCCAAAGTCTGTTTGAAGAAACATTTTAGTCCCACTCATGGGGTGGCTCTTTATGAGAAATACGCCCTAAAACAGAATTTTAAACTATCCCTGCTACGATCTTGGATCTTAACTCTAGATTTGTGTAAATAAACAACAAATACCTCACTGTTATTGCGAAAATAAATGAGGTGCTAATCTGTGATAGAAGCCTGCGCTTTTTCCTCCACAGAGATAGATTAAAGCTTTGGTTCTGTCTTTTTTTTTGCACCTGTTTACACTGTCCAAGTTGATTGCAAAAAAAAGAAAAAGCAGCTCTCTTTTTGGGTGGATTCCCCCTTTAATGTGCTCTCCCTGGCTGAGGCTGTGGCGCAGCAAGCACACAGATGATAGGAGAAAGAGCATTTCAATGACCTTCCGAGCATTCAGCTCATTTGACTTTGATGTGTAAAGTAGACCGATGACTGGAGGAGCGGCTGCGCTTTAACTGTGGTCTAAATTACAAACTCAAATGAGTAGAGCACCAAGTGAACAATGGCAAGGTGCAAGGACCCCCGCTCTGTTCCCGTGACACAACAGTGCCACCTACTGGCGTGTGTGTGTGTGTGTGTGTGTGTGTGTGTTTGTCCTGCTGAGTAAAGTTAGCCATTTTCTTTCACAGTATGAATAGATGTTTGTGTGAGTGCTTATCTGCCTGTGTCTATACATGTAAAGATCCCCTCCACAAAAGTTTTAAAACGTATTTAAATACTCTGCTGTGAATAATCTGCATGTGTGTGCGTGATTGTATGTCGGGCCTATGTGTGTAAAATTGTAAAAAAAAAATAATAATAAATAAAATGAAGTGAAAAAAATTGAATTTCCTGAAAGGGATTAATAAAAGTAATTCTTCTTCTGTGTCTGATATTTTTCCACAAAATTATTATTATTATTAAAAAACGTAAACATTCTTCAAAGCACATCTACTTCCAGAAATCCAGAATCTGTGAATATGCAAACATTTTTCATTTAAACATTTTAACTACTGGTCGATGTCTCCTACTTCACTGTAGGAGTCTATTCTCAGTGTATTGGTGCTTCAGGTTTCAGGTTTCCACATGGCACCCGTGTCAGTCGCACACTGGACCATGATGTGCTTCCAAACTTGTTGTGATGTCACAAAATCCTGCTTGTATGCTCACATGTTAACTGATACTTCAGGTGAGCTCAGAGAAACTTTCCCCCTTCAGCAGATGAATGTGACAAACAGGCTTCTAGTGTCAAACTCTGTACATGCATCGCTGTGCACAGTGAAGCATCAAACATCCAAGAAAACAAAAATTAGATCTGATTGATAACGTACGAATTGGTGCAAACTGCTGCTGCTCCACATGAAACACGTTCAACCAGCGAAACACAGGGCGGCTTTTATTGTGAAGCAGCTCCGGGAAACGCAGTGTGTTTGTCACAGAGGTTAGTGTTGACCTTTTGAAGTCCAATTTCTATTTCAAGCACAATTTTTGCATTAAATATTTCTTGTGACTTCCTCATTTTGTCACAAATGTAGGTTAATTACTCACTGTATAATAGGCTAGCCACTGAAAAAGTAACTCCATAACTTTACAAATTACTCAGCAGCAAAAGTAATTAATAATATTACTAATTTCGGTAATTACGTTACTCAGCCCTGCTCCGTTTTTTTAAGGTAACTGATCTATATTACAGACTTCATTTTGCTGGAAGGTTTATCTTATCTTAGCTTATGAAACTGATTCCTGGTTTATTGTGCATACAAATCCCATTTCAAGTGTTGCTGTGAAATCATACTTTGTCTTCCAAGGAGGATTTTAAAATAATGACAGAGAAGGAATGCAAACCTCCAAGCAGCCAGTGACAGCAACGACCAACTGCACTGCTCTGTTGCTAGGCTGCCCAAATTGGACTGTTGTTCCTTCATCACTGTTACAGTAACAAAGGGAATGCATGCAAAACATTGTGCTAGCAAGCAGAACACAGTCTCTTCTCTCACTGCTCCTCAGATTCCTGATAAAATGCGATTAAATCATCATAAATTAACTGTTTTCACTATACAGTATCTTATCATGTAATGATTGAAAACCTTTAGAACGGTGCTGTGGTTGCCTTCAGGAAAATGTCTTAACAGCATCTAGCTTCACTGACACCTTGTGTTTTAATCTATGCCATCTTTGTCAGTAAGGTGCTTGTTTTTTTAGTTGAGTACATTTGTGCAGCTGAGAATAACTTCATTCAAAGTTGCACCAAACAGCTGCACCGAGATGAAATGATATGGGGTGCTGTTTGCTAGAATAACACGTGGGCATCAGCTTCCACAAAATGACCACACAGCAGGCTCAGTGTAAGGGTTATATTGACATATGATTGCCAGCAGTTACTCGTGCTGTGAAAGTTGAGCACATCAAAATGATTTGAGTGCAGGAGGTCCAGGTTCACTCACAAATGACGCTCATATTTAGTTATTTCTTCATGTGGTCACATGAATACTTGAGTAGTAAATATACAGCAAAAAATCATAATCCTTAAACCTGCAGTAGCTGATTTTTTGGCCATTTCGGGGGCAGCAGAAACAAGCTGTAAAGACAACATTTACATATCATCATCTTCTTAGTTGGTACTACACAGTAACACAGTTACTTACACAGCCAACAGACACGGAGCAACATTGGCATTCATTTGAAGTTGTGTTTCTGACCACCTGATGAATGTAAGCCCAATATTCACTCTCCTTTTAGCTCTGGTTAGTCTCCACCAATATCTGACTCTTTAGCTGCTAAATGCTTTGTATCTATACATAACATTTAGCAGCTAAATATATATGGGCAGGTATAGTAGAGCTGGTTTATCAGAGCTTTATTTTGCTAAAAACAGCTGCCTGCAACTGGAAACGACTCAGTGAACTAAAACAGTCAAATTTCCGGCTGTAAAACCAAAACAATGAGCTGAAAGACGCTAAAACGCTCTGTAGAGCTGAGGGGAACGGCATAGTTGCGTATTCATTATCTGTCTATATATATCTATATATATATATCTAAAAATATTGATTCTAGCAGCTTTAAGTAAAGGTACAGGGACTGTGATCAGATTTGTTTTGAGGCTCAGAATGGCTGCAACATCCTACAAGGATGTCCAGTAAACAAACCACTTGTGTGTACATATAACTTTAGTTTACAACCACATAAAAGAATCCAACAAAGTAAACCTTTACACTATAATTCAGGAAAACAACATTAGTGTGATCACACCATACGACAGCTGGTATGTGAACAAACAGAATTGTTTAAGCAGTTTCTCTTTTAGATTGCAGCAGTACCTGTCGTGAATGGCATGCATGTGTTAAACACTGGAATACACAACAGTCATCTCATCAGTTAATTTTCTACGTCTTTTCCCTGTCCTTGTCTGTCAGTTAGTGTCACTGCAGCGAGATGCTGTTTCTCCTCCCGTCACAGCCGACAGAATGAGCCGTGTGAGAGCGGCACACTAAAATAACTGGCGTTAGGACTCACACACCCTCAACTTGACGACGTATGCATTATAGATGCCCACTTCACAATGTGTCACATCATGTCTTGATTTGCATGGGTACCACGCATTTGATCTTCTACAGGCAGGAATAATAACCAAAGCAGAGAGATCAGAGAGATTTTCACTAGTAGAAGAGGGAGAGTCGTGGAGCTCGACACTAATGAACACGTCTTTGTGTGGAGGCTCAGAAAAGATGTTGAGTTTGTGATGTTTTCCGGGGTCGGGTGGGGGGGTGGGGAGCATACTACAGTGCAGACTTTACTTTGCATATATAATTGAATTGCAAGAGATACTTTGCAATAAAAAATTTACTTTTAAAAGTTGCATTTACAGAATTTCGCATGTGGCTCCAAACTAGAGAAAATTTAAATATGTGCAATATTTAACACACACACTGATGACTCTGAACATCTACACCTTTGTAAATACACACAGGCAAAAAGACCAAAGACAGGTTCAAACAAGGCTAAGAGTCTGCAGCAAAGTTTGAAAAAAACGCTGCAAAAGTGCCCTCTTGGATGCCCCTATGGTAGATAAAACATTATAAAGTGCCCTCTACGGTGGCCCAATGTGCAAGAAAATGTGAAGTGCCCTATAGAGTGCCCTACAAATGGAGAAAACGCGATATACACTGCTGTTTCAAAATAAAAAGCATCATGACTGCGTACCCCACCACATGCAGCTGGTGCCCTTTTTATTTTTTTTGCCCCTGCCCCTCAGTCTGCCACGGACTTAGGCACAGTGGTGCTTTGAGCTAAATGCTAACGTCAGCACTCACAATGACAATGTTACATGCTGATGCTAAGCTAAGTATGGCTGAGGTTGATGGGGAATGTCATTAGTTTTGCACAAATTTTGTCATAAACCAACGTATTGGACAAATTGAAATTTTGACCTGATGATGGCGCCAGATGAAAAGTCCGGGTTCACCAAAGTGATTAGGACACAATCTACCCAGTACATGTTGAGATATTTCACTGGAAGAGTGAAAGGTTTGACCTGCTGGTGGCGCTAGAGGAAAGGTCAGGGGATCACACAAAGTCATTAGGGTTCCTCCTCTGGGCACCATGGATTTCTGCACAAAATGTCATGGCAATTCATTTGATGACTGTTGAGATATTTCAGCCTGGACCAAAGTGGTGGACCTATCGATCAATTAGATTAGAGTCTTTTTTTATATAGATTTCATGATGTAGACAGGTCTCAACCAGTTGACTCTATGTCAGCACTGGCCTCGCAGGTTCAGGGCTGATTTAAAACAGTAGATGGCGTGTTGAGCCACTTTCAACCCATGAAATGCTGATTTTTATGAATTTGGTAAGAAATGTCAATATTAACACCAGCATTGATGTGTTTCATCACAGTACAGTCATATCAAAAAACATGTTTAAGTGTGCAGTACCTCTTTAATAAATATTTAACACCCATTAAAATGTAATGTATAGTAATAATCAAGGTTTGAATATTATTAGTTTCCACAATATTGTGTCACAATCAGTAAATACTTGCCTCTCTGTAAAAAGTGAAATAATAAAATAAAATGGATTGCTCAGGATATGTGCAGGATATCTTCAAGCCCAGTTCAGACCAAAGATTTGCGATGAGAGTAGATGAAACTTGCAACAGTTGCATTTCTAGTATTGATGAAACATAAAAAACATAATAAAACGAGAGGGTCGAGATGACCAGCTGACTTTGCTACAAGCTGATTGGCTGTTGAAACAGGTGCTTTACATTCTAACACCAGCCTCTGGCGATTTGACAAACGGTCCTTTAAACTTTCATATGGGCCACATATAGAACGGCAATTGGCTCAAAAGTGACCATGATTTCTTTCAGAGAGAAATTACTGATGATACCAATAACAATAATATTGATGGAAATAATAATAATAACAGCCAGAATAATAGTATTAATTTTATTTGTTTTTAAGACACCTCTTTTATTTTGTATGCTTACTCCATGTGTGTGTAACACTTGTTCCAACTCCATCTTGTAATTCAGTTGAAAATGTGTTTGTGCCTTTTTTTTAATTTTTGGGATAAAAAGAAGGAAACAAAAATATTAAGATTCGCTATAATGCCTCATTCTCAAGGCTACAGTATCCTCACTCTCTTTTGTGCTGTCTTCTCCTCCTCAACCTCGTTCTCCATTCATCAAGGGTAAAAAAAACCCACATATATTACAATTAGCAGAGAATGTCAGTGAGAATACCAACTTTTTCTGCTTGTGCCTTTCTGTGTCTGTTGTCTCGTCATGAGCCTCTGCCTGCATTCATGTCACTCTGTCTTCATTCATCTTTCAGTTTCTTTATGCACCACATAACCCAGTCATTTCTACCAGTTCTACCTTTTCTCAGTTTCAAAACTCCTGCCTTTCATCATTTTCTCTGTCTCTTTTCTCTCTTTGCTGGGGCGGGCAGTGTCTGTCCACCCTGTGTGGTTAATTTCAGGTACTACATTGGATTTAATGATATAATATCAATATAGTAAAACATTAAAAAGGGGGAAAAAAATTACCATGGAAACCAGTGCAGCCTCTGATAATATACAGTAATTCAATGCTATTCAGTCCTCAACAGTACCTGTTTATGTACAGCAGACTGGACAGATTGGAAGCGTTTCAACACTTCTACAGAGCTGCCCACTCATCTTTCTGATTCAGACACTTCTTACTCATGTCCTTCGCAGAAGTCACTGTGTGTGGGTGCTGACAGGGGAGACAAAGGGTATGTGTACTGATTGTGTAAACACTCCTGCTGTAACTCCTCTGTTGACAGGTCAAAGGGCGAGGAGTCCTGTGAGGCTGATGGCCATGAGGTTAAACATCATCTCTCTGCTGTATCATCGGCCGAATAAAACTTAACTGTTAAACCGCTGGGATTTAGCCACTATAGATGATACTGAGTGTCGTCCTCCAGCTGACCCAAATGACCGGACTTTTAACAAAAAATCACTGCTCGTCTCAGAAAAAGACTAATTTATAATTTATGACCAAGTATAGGCATGGCATCAGTCAGGTAACACTGATAGGGAATTATGAGATTTGAGACAATAAAAGCCCACCAATGACAATATGTGACATTAAATGAAATTATTAACTCATATTTTGAATCTATTTATTGTGTATTTGATGTCATGTTGCACAATGAATAGAAAAATGCAGTCACTTGTTTCTATTTTCAGGGCACCTCTGTATTATCTTTTCAAAGTAAAAGACAAACGTGTACATGCTTACATGCAGAACCACTCCTTCTTCTCCTTAGGACTGCAATTAACCATTATTTTCATTTCTGATTAACCTGCCGATTCTTTACTTGATCAATCAAATGTTGTGTTTTGTGCGACCAACAGTTCAAAACCCAAAGATATTCAATTTACTATAATGTAAGACAAGTAAAACCAGAAAAAATTCTCAGCAAATTTCAGATTAATTTTCTGGGTTAGGGTTCGACTTATTGATTAATTGACTAATCGTTGCAGCTCTACTATTCTTTTACGTCAACAAAATGTTTTTAATGATACTTTTGTACAATATTTTCTTTCTGAGACTAGTAAAAACTCCCCTGCAAAGAGATACACACGTACAGGCACATTTCCTGCTAAAATATCAGTATGATGGGTAAAGAGTCAGTGATTATGATCATGATGGGATCCTCATGATGACTCCTGTGATCATGGTTCTCATTTTCCTAGCGTGTGCCTTTACATGGCTGTGGGGTTGTTGATCTTGCCCATGAAGAGGATGCTCCCGGTGGAGTTCTCCAGGATGAAAGCCAAGAAGGGTCTGTTGATTGTGACGGATGGTGGCAAACTGAGCAACATTATCTCGAGGGTGGTGATGGCTGCTGCCTCCGTTCCGATCTCAGTGACACTCAGCACAGCCTTGTGGGACGCCTGCGGACGAAAACGGAGGAGACAGTCAGTGTCTAGTTTGAAACACAGCGCAGGTCCAGGAAAAATGTAGACGCTAAAGGATCTTTTTCAGCATCCTCTGGAGGTATGTGTCAACATGTCACTATGAAGTGGAGTAGGAATATTCCCATGTTGTTCATAAAAACTTAAAGTCCCATAACAAACCTAAGACGAAATGTTTGGCTCTCCTACCTTTGAGACTTTGAGCTTGACCTCGCCAGAAATGCCAGAGAAATCAGCGCTGTCCTCAAAAGCATTGGTTATGCCCATTTCTTTCAGTGTGCTGTCCAGAGAAGCATCAGCAGAGATGGAGAATTTTGGCAGGAACAGATCCACATATCTGAGAAACACAGGACATTGCCGCCATCAGAGTCACTGGAATATACAGCTTGTTTAATTAAGGGTGTGCTAATCATACTTGTTGTTTATCAAATACATCTAATCCAGGCAACATTTTCTCAATCACTAGTTCACCCAGGTTATATTCATCCAGTCAGCGATTACTGTATGTTACCTCTCCAGATCCCAGCATATGCCAAGGTATTCCTTTCGAATAAGTACAGTGTTCTCTCTGTCTATGACACACTTCATGTACAACCAGGTAGGAGGGTTCAAAAATAAATTAAATTCTTCTTACCTCATGGAGACTGAGTCTCGCCAGTGCCTGATGTAGTCCTTGTTGATGTAGCGCTCCACCTCCTTCATTTTGCCTTGATTAGGCAGGACAATCATCATGGAGGTGTTGCCCTTGTAGGGCAGCATGATGACGGTGGTGTGGTTGCCATTGTCCCAGTAGGTGTCATAGTAACCCGTCCTCATCATCATGTCCACCTCAACTTTGGTGGTTTCATCAACATGGAAGTCCGCCTTTCTTGTCTGGTCACTGCTGAAGGGGTTCTTCCACAGTCCTGTATCAGGCAGAGAGGGGAAGATGACAGCAATGTTGAAGTATGATCTACAATCATCCTACTTCATGTTTACATCATTAGAACTCGTTAAAGTCAGTAAACTTCACAACGAGACATGGACTTGCTTCTTACCTTTAAAGTAGACATAGTTGATCAGCACCATGGCCATTGCAGGGTCCAAGTCCTTCACCATATCTTTGATCTTGTCCTGTGTTTTATTAGCAATGAATGTGTTGATCTCAGCTGCAGCCTCAGCAGGTTTGCTGAAGTCGACGTTGAAGATCTCACCAGAGTAGTAGTGCTTGACATCCTTCAGGAACTTCTCCAGAGGATTGAAGCCAGAGCGCACCGCAGCAGCGTTGCCGACATCCAGCTGCTGATTCTCCTGGCTGTGTCCATGCATGTCGAAAAGATGCTTGTACGCTTCATTGATCTGAGTCTGGTTAAAGGTGCTATAGCCCAAGTTGGAGAACAGCTGGCTGTGGGTTTCACCACGGGCTCCTGTAGACAGCATGGACAGGGCGGTGGAGATGCCCAGCGGCGAGTAGAAGATGTTCTTTCCAGCAGCCTTGGCATTCAGACTTTTGTAGAGGGCAAAGGCAAAGTCAGCATTGGGAGAGGAAAGCTTGTGGCAGTTCATTTCTTCCTTATGACCGTGTTCTGAGCCATGGTCGTGGTGGTGGTGGTGGTGGTGGTGGTCTGCCCAGACTGCAGCCAGCAGCACTGCTGCAAGTGCACAGCTATAGATACCATGCATCTTTACAGCCTGTCCATATGATAGGAAAAACCAGAGGAAGTTGTTAGTTGAGCTCGACCACGTTAGGTCACAATGGTATTTGATGAACAACTTTATAAATAAGACTAAAACCCAGCTAACAAAAAAATTAAATTAAATGACAAGAGCTATTGTATATAACATAATGAATGAAAAGAATAAAGTCACTTCTAAACTCCACTATTTCCAAAAGTCACTTACTTCTTAAATTTAAGTCCAGGTTCTCAAAATGTTTATAAAACATTCAGCATATTTTAATGGAGGTCCATGCTTACCATTAATGTCCTCTTTGGTGCCGTTTGGCAGAATCTTCACCATTTTATCCAGCAGATCGAAGCGAGTCAGCTGACAGATCTATTAAAAATTAACGAGAGCAGCCTTTTCTGTCCTGTGCTAAGAGATTTCTGGCAAAGCTATTTTCCCTTCACTATAACACAACTCACTCAACACAACATGGGTAAAGTACTGCTAGTGAGTTGGTCTAAAGGTTGTATACACACAAGCCTACCATAGTCATCACATATTTTATACTTTAAATAAATTCATACTTTAAATCCCTTCTGAAAAGATTAATGTATAGCCACTGGTCAGTAGGAATCGATCTTGGTAGTAATATTGATTTAAAGTTGAATGAGTAATGTATAGCACGGCAGTTGCTCATGACGCCAGTTGCTTCGTGTTTAAACAATTGCTCAATAACATCCAAGTTGGCTCAGTGTGTCAGTGGTGCAATACACTCACCCTTGCTTTTATTAACTGTATCATACGCAAAAGTCAGTTGGATACAATAGATAATGATGTATTTAGACCTTTATACACCTAGCCAAGTTCAGATAATTGGTGATAATACATGTGTCATGCTGAAAGACTGCACACAAATTAAAAGACTAACATTTCTGTTATTTGTGATAGATCTGTTGTCTGATTGAGCACTGTCCTCTATTCATCATCTCCCCACTTGGCTAAATATCGCTGTGTGAGGTCATATGTGCTAAAATCCCAAAAGCTACTAAAACCTGCTGCAGTGTGCAATGTAACAAATGTAACAGAAATGACCATGGATGTCTGAGTGGAAAGACTATCTACTATTTGTCACATACTCAATCATGCAAGTACAATGTGCAGTGAAATGCTTTGTTACCATCTCCAGGAGATTGTGCAAAATTAAGTAATTAAAAGGGAGCAAATGTACAAAAGGAGTGAATATAAAACGTACTATAAGTAATAACTATAATGGTAATGAGGCACAATGAGTTTACAATAACTACTAGGTCAATATACTGTAGATATAAAGTAGGAGAACATTATAGGGTAAGCAAGTATAAGTGTTTCCAAATGTCCCAATCAAAATAGACTTTTTGAGAGTTATAAATATATAAAATATAAAATGTATACAATAAATACAATGGCAGTAGTGTACTCTAGAGTTTAATAAATATGGATTATGTGCCAGGAGATATAAAAGGAGTGCAGAGTACTGGTCTTACTTGAAGGGGCTCTAGGCACCGTCCTCCTTGAGGATCCAGACTGCTTGGGGATAGGAGCCCCCTCCGAGCCTCTCTGTCCTGGCCTTCAGGCTGGGGTAGTGTTTTCCTGACTGCAAAAGTAAGAAAAGGCAACAGTGTTCATTATGGCACCTGATTTTAGTTTTAATCTTAGTCTTTTTAGTCAAATTTGTGTTTGATTTATTGTTAGTTTTAGTCTAGTTTTAGTCAAAAAACACTTAAGTCAGTGTCATTTTAGTCTCATTTTTGTTATGCATTTTTAATTTTTATGTCTAAGTATTTTGGGGCTACAGCTGTCGTCATCTTTGTTGTGTTCAGTTACCATGGTTACGTGTGTCATTCTCATCTATTGCATGGTTAGTGGAAAAGGCACTACTTGTTCGCAAACACAGCATCAATGTCACTTTGCTCTGCAGTAATACAAAAGACGTGACTCTCCTCAGTAAATTCATTATCATTATAAACTCTTAACCGCTCACTCTCTGCCGTTCCTGCTCACCTAGCATTAGCATTAGCATTACCGCAGCTAGCCGTGTTCTCCTCTGCAGCGACTCATTCTGAAGCTGGATTCACTCACCTGTTCACTAAACTACTGTTCATTGGCTGGGTTTAGCTTGAGAGGAGAAGCTAAAATGTCAGTTAACATTAACACTGTGATATTATTTATATCTCCTTCCTTCTGTTAGCAACATGAAAGATAGCAGACTCAAAGTAACGTTACGTTACGATTTTACTAATCACCAGTCTCAGCGTATGATTCCACAGATGCAGGTCGTTGAATAAGACTTTGCATTAAAACAGCAGGCTAATTACTTCATTTGTCCATTTGTCTTCACATTATCATTTATTTTTTATTCGGTGGCCATGCACTGATTGGCAGCATGTGATTATATAAGCACCCCGCGTGCGTGGCCTCTCCAGTTAACCTTGATTGGAACATGCTGGAGCTTGAGAGACATTCTCTCCACTCAGAGAACCATGGTTACTTATGTAACCCGCCACTCTCTATTGTGTTGAGGCTATCTCTCCACCCTACATATTTTATAGAATTACCATTGACAGGACATTAGATTTTAGTGATTTTTATGTATTTACTATATCATTTATTGCAACACTACAAATGCTATTGGTTATTTATCCGTTTTTCAACACATACCCAACCAATTTTGTTGCTTCCAGGGGAGGTCTCTGGCTCCCCTGTAATTTTAACACTGTGGTACAGTGTTGCCTTTGTATGGGTATGGTACTAAATCAGCAACAACTGGTACTCAGTATATAATGTGGCGTGTTACATTGTTATTGTAAATCATATAGCCACTAGTCAATATGATTCATCTTGATAGCAATAATGATTGAAAGTTGAAAGAGTAAAATAATATGTAGAACAACAGTCAACACCCAAGTTGGCTCAACTGTCAGCAGATGCTTCAGGTGCAATACATACACCAATGTGTTTATTAGCTGTGTCATACAACAGTCAGCTGGACACAATATATAATGTTGTATTTAGATATTTAGTCACCTAGCCAGGTTCAGATGACTGATGGTAAAAAAATGTGCTGAAGATGTTCTTTCCAGCAGCAGCCTTGGCATTTGGACTTTTGTAGAGGGTAAAGACAAAGTCAGAATTGGGAGGGGACAGCTTGTGGCAGTTCAGGGTCGTGGTGGTGCTGCTGGTCTGCCCAGGCTGCAGCCAGCAGCAGTGCTGCAAGTGCACTACTAGGCTCAATAACTTTTAAACAGAATGCTCTAATGATATCATGTTACCTCTAAACAGCAACTTCCATACTTTTCTCCACACATTTTGAAAGCTTCACTTCTAAATGTAATGAATTCCAAATATCACATACTGGTGAAATTTCCATCTAAGTTCTCAAAAATGATTTTCTAAAGCATTTTTCAATGAAGAGCCATGCTTACCGTTAGTGTCTTTTTTGCTGCAGTTTGGCAGAAACTTCACCATTACATACAATTGATCCAAGAGAGTTAGCTGACAGTTTTATTAAAAATTGATGAGGACCAAGAGATTTCTGGCAAGGCTATCCTTCCTGATGCAACACAACTCACCTGACACAGCAAAGGGAAAGAACCGTTGGTGCGGTCCGGGGATTTTTTTACAAACGTACTTTTGTGTTTTTCTTATGAGTTGCATTAAATGTGTATGAGCTTACAATAATCATCAGACAATTACAGAAATCAAATGATGCACCAGAAATCAGTGGCCTTTGAGGGAAATATAAAGAGACTCATTCAAAACTGTCATTTCAGCTCAGTTCCACCTTTAAACAAAACAATTGGTTCCTCCTCTCAATGATTTAGTATTAATTGGTATTGTAAATCATAGAGCTCCTAGTCAAAATAATTGGATCTGTGAACTCAAGATTAGATTAAAAGATTAAAATAACATAAAATCCCAGTTGTTCATGACAAGTCTTTATTTCACGTCATGTTAAACCATGTTGAAACGGCACTAGCACAATAACACATTGGCTCAATGTGTTAGCAGATGCTTAAAGTGACATATCTACTAATGTTTCTATCATATACAACAGTCAGCTGAATACAATATATAATGATGTATTTAGACATTCACACACCTAGCCAGGTTCAGATGACGGATGGTAATAAATGTGTCATGCTGACAGACTGTGGGCAGATTAATAGACTAACATTTCTGTTACTTGGTGATATATCTATTGTCTTATTCATCAAATTATCCTCTATTCATCATTCCCGCAATGCTCTCAGTATCACTGTGACATCTCTACAGGGCTTTCGGATGCTGAGGTAAAAATGAGCCAATGTCCTGAAGCTACTGAAACCTACTGCAGTGTGAAAATGTAACAACACTCATTTCCCTAGCATCTTTACATGGCTGTGGGGTTGTTGATCTTGCCCATGAAGAGGATGCTCTTAGTCGAGTGCTCCAAGATGAAGACCAAGAAGGGTCTGTCGAGTTTCATGGTTACAGGCATACTCATGGGCATGACCTCGATGGTGGTGATGGCCGCTGCCTCTGTTCCTGTTTCATCCACGCTCAGCACGGCCTGGTGGGACACCTGTGGAGGAACCGGGAGGAGGCAGTCAGTGTCTTGTTTGAATTAGAGCACAGGTCTTGGAAAACTGTAGAAGCTACAAGCTGGCAAAGGGTCTTTGCAGCATCTACTCTCTTCTATGTACCTAAGAAGAAATGTTTGGCTCTCCTACCTTTGAGACTTTCAGCTTGACCTCGTCAGACATGCCAGAGAAATCAGCGCTGTCTGCAAAAGCGTCAGTAATGCCCATTTCTTTCAGTGTGCTGTCCAGAGAAGCATCAGCAGAGATGGAGAATTTTGGCAGGAACAGATCCACAGAACTGAGAAACACAGGACATATACAGTTGACTTACATCTTGTTTAGTCAAATTGATTATTCCATCTCTCTGTATAAAAGCCCAACACGTGCCAAGACATTCCCTGTGATCCTACGAACAACCACACTGTTACTGTACCAACACACTTCACAACCATGAGGATTCAAAACAAAATAGAATTCCTCTCTTACCTCCTGAAGAGTGAGTCATGCCAGTGCCTGATGTAGTCCTTGTTGATGTAGCCCTCCACCTCCTTCATCTTGCCTTCATCAGGCAGGACGATCATCATGGAGGTGTTGCCCTTGTAGGGCAGCATGATGACACTGGTGTGGTTGCCATCGTCATGATAGAAGTCAAAGCGACCTGTCCTCTTCATCATGTCCACCTCAACTTTGGTGGTTTCGTCCACATTGAAGTCAGCCTTGTGCGTCAGGTTACCGTTGAAGGGTTTCTCCCACTGTCCTTTATGAGGCAGTGGAGGGGGAAAGATGACAGCAATGTAGTTATTGTAAGTCAACTCAAATGATTGTGGTTACTTGTTTTAAAATGTTGCAACATGCGCAATAATTGTCTTGCATTCTTTTAATATCTTTCAGGACTCATGGTTTGTTTTACATATCGGATGCATGCTCTGTCTTTGATCTCCTTAAACTACACAAGGAGATGTGCACCTGAACTTGTATAGATGCTGTGTCTCTATGTGTTCATCTAAGCAGCTGGCTATATGCATGCATGGTCTGTTCTCTTTGAGAATTTCTCTGTTTGCGTGTATGTCCTACCTCTGAAGTAGACATAGTTGATCAGCACCATGGCCATTGCAGGGTCCAAGTCCTTCACCATATCTTTGATCTTGTCCTGTGTTTTTTTGGCAATGAATGTGTTGATCTCAGCTGCAGCCTCAGCAGGTTTGCTGAAGTCGACATTGAAGATCTCACCAGAGTAGTAGTGCTTGACATCCTTCAGGAACTTCTCCAGAGGATTGAAGCCAGAGCGCACCGCAGCAGCGTTGCCGACATCCAGCTGCTGATTCTCCTGGCTGTGGCCAAGCATGTGGAAAAGATGCTCGTACGCTTCATTGACCTGTGTCTGGTTGTGAGCACTGTAGCCCAAGCTGGAGAACAGTTGGCTGTGGGTTTCACCACGGGCTCCTGTAGACAGCATGGACAGGGCGGTGGAGATGCCCAGCGGCGAGTAGAAGATGTTCTTTCCAGCAGCGGCCTTGGCATTCAGACTTTTGTAGAGGGCAAAGGCAAAGTCAGCATTGGGAGAGGACAGCTTGTGGCAGTTCATTTCTTCCTCATGGCTGTGTTCAGTGCCATGGTCGTGGTGGTGGTGGTGGTCTGCCCAGGATGCAGCCAGCAGCACTGCTGCGAGTGCACAGCTATAGATACCACGCATCTTGTCCAGCCTGTTCAGGGAAAATCAAAGGAGGTTAGTTGGGCTCAACCACAGATCTTTTTAAGAAGATTTCTTTAATGGAATGACAAGTGGACAGTAGCTTATGGCTCAATACCGCTGAATTAAACAGGACAGATATGATTTAGCCTCCAAGCAACTCTAAACTTCCAAATTAATATATATTATGTCACCATGTCCTCAAAGCTTTCAAACCTGATTTTTACCAACAAATGTAAGTCTTAAGTTTAAAATTATATGAAAAAAATCATATATTTCAATTAAGTGCCATGCTTACCTTTAATATCCTCTTTGCTGCAGACAGTTTGTCAGGAACTTCCACATTATATAAAGGAGCTCTGAGAGTCAGCTGACAGTTTGGTCAAAAATTAACCAAGACCAGCCCCTATTCTCTGTCCTGCGCTGAGAGATATCTGGCCGGACTATCTTCACTGATGCAACACAACTCACTCAGCACAACATGGGTAATGAACTGCTGGTGAGATAACGGGCTGTTCTATATGTTATAAATGTATTTGTTTTGTAATGTACTGCATCACATACCCTCATGCTAACATTAATCGTAACATACGTAAAGCAATCACTGGCCTTTGAGTGTGCAGGGACACGTGAATGAAATACTTTCAGACTGTAAAGTCATTCTGATTTTCACTTGAAATCCATTCTGAAATAAAAAAATAATAGCATGAACTGAATCTAAATCATATAGCCATTAATCAATATTATTGGCCTTTCTGTGTGGGGTTTGCATGTTCTCCCCCAGCCTGTGTCGGTTCTAAATTGCCCATAGGTGTAAATGTGAGCGTGAATGGTTGTCTGTCTGTGTCAGCTCTTTGAATGACTGCGGCCCTCAAGGATAAGCGGGTATAGCTAATAGATGGATGGATGAACTCAAGGTCTAGTCCCTGTTGACTCATCTTGATAGCAATATTGACTTAAAGTTGAAATGATATATAACATGCCAGTATTTCTTGATGAAACTTTATTTTACTTCATGCCAAACCATAAAACAACACAATAACACCTAACATGGTTCTTGAACAGGTTTTTGGTTAGATGCCTGAAATAAGGTCTGTGGTTAACACAAGCTTAAGAGATTTTCCCGTTTTGTTCTATGAAATGAAACACCCCACTGATGGATTTTGAAGCTTTTACGTGTCTTAAAAAAAGCGGTTGCTAACAAGTGGCTAAATGAGACTACAGAGGTTGTCTGAGACATTAAACGTCATCACAGAAACTCATCTACTCACTCGTCCGCCTTTACAGCCTCGTTGTGTTTATACTCACGCTCTTGCAAACTATTCTAACTCAAACTTTCCAAAAGTTTTTTGTAAAAGAGGTAAGCACGCAAAATCAAATTAGTTGGAAGCTTAGTAGTGGTGACACTGAAGTCATGCAACCATAGTGTAGTTTGTTTATAGCCTAACGTTAGCTTTTTACTTCTGGTGATTGCATTTACGCTTCAACAATCATGAAAGTGGTGTTCATTTGTGAAGATTATCCTGCTAAACAAAATGTGTAAGTATCATAAACTTTTGTTTGCCACAGAGTTTATTTTCTGCAATAATCCAAAATCAAATGAAAAAATCCCATTGGCTTTTTGTCGAGGGAACCAGGGCGATGCTATCCTTGCAGCACTCCATAGGTTGCTAAAAAAAGTGACGCACACAAATCTGAGGTTTTCAAGGAGCCAGTTGGACCCTTCTTGATTAATAGGCTGACATTTCTGTTACTTGTGATAGATCTGTTTTCCTATTCATCAAACTATCCTCTATTCATCATCTCCTCAATGAGCTAAATATCATCACAACATCTCCACAAGGCTCTCTGATGATGAGCTAAAAATGAGCCACCGTCCCGAAGCTGCTAAACTCTACTGCAGAGTGAAAATCTAACACTATTTTGTGAGAGTTTTCTTTTTGTTTCTTTTGCCTAGATGTTCTTGCAAAGCTATTTCCGATAATTGCATAAGACGATAACGAGATGTTACAGGAGGAAATGGGTCGCGGAGTGAAGAAATGACAAGAGAAAATGGTTTTGTAATGGAAGAAAAGTGTTTTATGTTTTTGCAAGAATAGCAGAGATTCAGTCACAGGGATAAATTACCGCCATTTCAATGTCTTTTCATCATTTTGTGAAAAAGGAGAAATAAACCATAAATCACCCTGTAATGTTTAGAAATTGGAGGTAAAACAAAACACACTCTGCAACTTCAGTGAAAATGCTGGAAATGCCCCCCCACCCAAAAAAAAAAAAAAAATGATATGCCGTACTACTGGGAAAAATACAAACCAAAGCTGTTATGAATGTAAGTGACTGCAGTATATACCAATAGCAAAAGAAAAAAAGAACCCAAAGGAGAGTGTAATATTCACTCCA
Organism: Macquaria ambigua; assembly: GCA_008360985.2. NCBI lineage: Eukaryota > Metazoa > Chordata > Actinopteri > Centrarchiformes > Percichthyidae > Macquaria > Macquaria ambigua. The sequence continues at coordinate 256,020 of VMKM01000211.1, forward strand.
GTCTAGACATCTGTAGCATCTATGAGCAGGACGAGCCCCGTGAGATCATCATAGATTATGAGCATGAATGGTCTGTTAAAGGTAATTCTCGGGGGGACAGAGAAGTCCAGCATGATGTCAGGTCTCCCCCATCTTCTGGCTTGGTCTCTTCCACCTCCATCATGACCTCATGAGGAGCCTGAATGTAATGACACAGAAACAGGAGTAGTGAGAGAAGAGAGATAGAAATATGTTCCTCAAAGGTCTCAAGTGCTTATGCCTGGTAGTTTCATGGTACTCCATTCTGACAAAGAGAAATAGGGTATTTTGGTTCCCCTCTTAACCTTGACGTGCCTCAGCGGCTTCTTCTGCGATATTCATGAGAAGTCAGCTGAGTCTGAGAAAATGGATCCAGATCTCAGAGTTCCTCAGGAGGCTTTCTAAACTGTAGGATTTCCTTAGTTGGAACTTCGGGAAAAGGATTTCTGTCCGCCTGTGAAAACAACAATCAATGTGTGAATGGATTTGCTCTAAGTTGTCTTGTTACAACTTGTGGGACCCGTACTGCAGGCTCTCATTCACTGATGTATAGAGAGCAGCAATTATTGCTGACTGAGAATCTACTCCGCATCATTCATCATGCTACCGAACAGCAGAAAGCAAGTGACTACAGGGGACCGGTGAGAGAGTGTTGCTCCGTGCCATGACATGAATCAATATACTGCACATCCAGGGATAAGCAAGCCCATTTTATAGAGGGCATATACTGTACATGGACACACTCAAACCCTTATGGTATACTGTGTATGCAGATTCAAACCACCACATATGCTTCACCACTCAACTCTAAACATACACAAAACACAAAAGTTAAAACAGCCCTGAAATTAATACTACCTTTGCATTATTAAAGGGTCATTTCACCCAAATTACAAACAACAGAAAAACCTAAAGCCCTAGCCATGCTTTATATGTCCAGAATTTGAGATGTTCATCTCTGACATTTATGTCTCCACCCGATACAATGGAGGTGAATGGAGTTCCATTTACAGTACAGTACAGTGTACAATACAACATTTAAAAAGGACATGAAAAATGTTACATGAATGTTTCTTCGCAGGAACAGTGTGCTAGGAGTTGGTTCATCAAGATAAACAGTTGGTGGTGCTAACTTTACAGTCAGGTGCCATTTAATCATTGCAGAATAAGAGGGCGCGAACGAGATGACTTAATTAAATAAGCGCCGTTCAAACCTTCAATGAACGAAAACGATGTGGGAAACATGATGGAAATATTGCATTGTTTGTTTCATGTATCCATTGGAGGAAAGTGACAGTCTCATAAAAACCGAAGGATGGAAACGCACTTATTGCCTCCACAAATGAAATTCCATTCACCTCCATTAAATTGGGCTGGGAACATAAATCTCAAAGACAGACATCTTGAAACCAGGACACATAAAAACAATCTGCATCACCAGATACCACCGGGGGTAAATGAGATATGTGGGTGTAATTAATTGTATTTTGGATGAACCACCTCTTAAATATTTGCCTTTCTAGCTTTACAGTCACTGTATTTTCCAAACAGTTGCCGACACAAAGGTCTAAGTCAGGAAAACATGCGAGTGAGAGGGTAGCTTGACATGGTTTGCACCTCGTTCCTGTTCAATAATCTGGACTATCCACCTACCCCGGCTACAGGTTGCTGAGCCAAAAGCTCATGTGGCTGTCAGAGAGGCAGTCCTCCAGGGGCTGCAGCTCAGCTTTAGGAAGCAGGAGCAGTGAAGCCAGGTGTTCTGACTGGGCCAGCCGCACCACTGTGGCTGAGCAGTTGGTGTCATATAGCATCATCACCTCAGAAGTGTCGTCCCCCGAACACCATGGCAAACTCCACGCTGGTCGTAGCATTCAGCTGGAAGCTCCGTGGAACTGTGTGGCGCCACTCAAACGATTGACGACCTGATTTATGTGTCATTAATAAAGGGAACAGGTTACAGATGAAATATGAAAATAAATTGACAAAGATAGAGGTTGCACACCTATAAAAAGCATCCGCTGTGTAAATTTACTACCACCAGCTGTCACAAGTGAGCATCTGCTCTTCATAAAAACAATGGCTGATGAAAAAGCAGGTGCTCAATATGCTATGTAGTGGGTGATATTGCATTCACACAATGAGCACATATTGGAAGTGTACTGACTTTACTTTTTCTAATTTAGCTGCAATTCATTTTCATTAAGCTTTCACCTGAAGATGTTTCTGAAGGTGCGCGTTTCTCTTTCGCGAAGCAATGAAGTGATACATCTGTTTGATTGTTCATACCCTTAATGTACAAGAATACTTCCCAACCTTGTGTCGAGAATATGAATATGCATGTGCAAAATTGCAGCTTTCATCACCCACACAACAAGAAGCTACCTTTGAAATACACATAATTGTTAAGTTCAAGTTTGTGAGAGGCTTGCGAGTCTTTCATCAGCGTCTCAAAGCTGCTGCTGAAGGCGGAGGGTCCAGTGTGCTGAGGCCTGGACAAAAAACTATAGTAGTCTAGTGAAGGTTTTCCATCTATATGTAGGCTGCTCCACACTCTTAACTGACCCCCAGGGTGAACCCCATCCTCAATTCCAGTCCTACCCTCTGCCCCATCATCTACATCAGCCCTGTTTCCAGCATCTGTCTCTCCAATTTCCACCCCTGCTGTGGCCCCAATCCCAGCTTCTGTTACGGCTCCAGCCTCAGGCTCTGCCCTTTGAACCCCACCTCCACCCCCTCCCTCCCAAACAGTGAGGCTATGCTGCAGATCTGTAAGAGCAGATATGGTGGCCTCCACGCTCTGCTCTGTATAGAGTTCGCTGCCAGCCCAAGGGCCTCCAGGGCCTGGCTCCGACTCTTGGACCCAGACACTTGGGACAGCAGGGACAGAGCTGATGCTGTGCTGTCGCTGCTGCTGGACCCCGGGCTCAGCAGTGGTTCTGGTGGCCAGGTCATGGTTATGGTCAAAGGCCAAGGCTGTGTTTAGGGCTGATATGTTGAGCTGCTGCTGCTGATTGGCCTCTTGTTCCCTTCGCAGAGGCCTGCTGAAGAGTTTCTCAGGCTCTGGTAGAACCGACCCATCTGCTATGAAACCCGTTAGCAATACCAGCACTGTTAGACATGTAAAACCATACATAATAGATTATCATCGGGTCTTCTCTCACCATCCTGGCTTGGCCTGATTCGGAGGCGCTGCAGGTTCATCTCACATAAGGCCGGCCAAACTCCAGTTTTGGGGAAGTGCTGTTCTCGTGGCTTGGTGCGGGGGTGGCGGTGGTGTTGAAAGTATATCGATCTCTGGGGTTGAGCTTTTGACCCATGGGTTGAGCTCCAAGCAAACAATGGCACCATGTTTTTAAGTTTCTTAGAATTTCAGCAGCAATGAATGTGTGTGTGTGTATTTGGTGGAAAGTGAGGACAAGGCATACTCATTCACCCATTAAATACACATTCTGGTCAACATGGATTTTGAACACTTATGCAACTGATGCATACTTAAGTTGCTCTAGTTGCACTGTGTACACACTGGCATTCAAACAAAGACGGTGTACATGTGCCTAATAAGTCTAGAAGTACAGTATTTACATGGATGATTCTATCTCATGGAAAGGACCAGAAGATATATGACACAGAGCAGGTATCTGGTTTATTATTTATATCCCATAGTCACAAAAATGTCATGAAAAAAGCCTGCATTGTTGTTATCATACAGTATCTGAGATGAAAACAATGAAACAGTATACATTCCAAGCCACAAGTGACACAGTGAGAGTCTGCGAAATGTCAAAGTGCTCATTAAATATTATCAGCTTAATCTCACCATGTCAATACAGGTTCTAATTAAACAGCAGGTCACATGGGATTCACAGCAGTCAACAGAATGCTGTAAAGACAGTCTGTCCTGTGAGACAGTTGCTGCTGCGATGCTGCGATGCCACCATGTGGTTGATAGCGTCAACTGAAACTGAAAGGAGTATTTCTGCCAGAAAAAGAGATCGAATAAAGAAAGCATTTTGGACATGAATTCAGCAAAAACACCTCACAAACCATGTCTAATAATTTCTGTACTGTAAGACCAAGCAGCTGAAAAAATGTGTAATAATGGGGATAACGGCATACTGTGTTTATCTGAAACTATAGCCCAAATGACAAATTATCTCTGTTGGCAGCAAGAAGCAAACATAATCATTAAATGTTGCCTTGAGGGAAATTTAGTGACACAGATAATAGTCAACCCAGCCTTAAGTGTCCCTGTTTGGCTCATTAGTGGAAACTGGGCTAATAAGCATATCTTAATAAGAAGAGTGTACTGCAGCGGGACTCAGAGGTACATTTGAGGCAGCATGAAGCAGCAGTAGAGCAGGATCCACAGGACCAAGAGCATTTCCAGCTCTAATGGGGTTATGTCACAGGAGGCTGCTAAAGATTGAAGAACCAATCCTCCCTCTCTGTTGGAAAGTAGATAAAACACAGGAGTGTTAGAGTCTGACTAAAATAAGGCACTTTACATTCATATTTATTAAGAAGAAATAGAAGTTACATTAAAGTAATAAAACCAAACAGATAAAAATGTAAAGTCTTTGTAAATTAATTGACCAGCAGTTGTTTAATCATTGTTGAAGGTGAAGCGGTGTGCTTGGGCCTGTAGTAAGAGCGATATTCGATGTACAGAGTTTGGAGGGAGGTGTCTTTTTTTTTCCTTTACAAAACCAAAAACACAAAAACAAAAGTGTAAGAAATGGATTAAACTGTGTGTTTAGCATGCTCCGCCAACTAGCAAACAACCTACAGTAGTAACCTAGTGTTACTTCCAAAGGCAAAGGGCATATTAACTAGTTAACCACATTGTGTTGTGAGGTTACAGGTTGCATTACAGAAATAGCTGTTAACTTCCACCCTGTGGGAGCCAAGATGCTAGTGTATCAGAGTTTATGCTAACTCTGTCCTGCTCTTTACTTGGTTTGGGGAAGTTAACTCCAGCCAAACTTGTATTAGCTCACCAGTTAGCCCTTTTCCCTTGTCAAAGGGAAGCCTACTGTTTGGCGATATGTGCATTAAAGCATGTTGCTTGTCCAAGTATGTTTTTCTATAGTAAGCATCTAAATCATTCAAGGGTTATGTTAGAGAGAATAACATTTTAATTACATTTTAAGTTATAATACTGTACTATAATACCAGGGCTAGCTAGGTCTACGTTGCAATACATAAACAATGCTGCACCTTTATTTTCTTGTCTTCTATGGATCACCAACTGGCGAGGATGCTAACTTTTTGCCGGGGACATGTAGTTTTAGCCTCAAGTCTTTTAGCATTATATCATATATGTAGCCATCCTGTGCATATTTAGAGCCATTTTACAGGGTTCTTGTTTTAAAATGAATCAGCTGGAATTATTAATAAGTCAGCTTGAGACAGAGGTTTCAACCACAGAGTTTCAGCTTTAGCATTAGCTTATGCTAGTTAGCTAGGTTACAGCTGATAAACTCTGCTAGTGTCAGTTGTCAGCTAGAAATGAGAGGCCTGCTTCTGTTTACTTCTGTGTGATATTGAAGACCTATTGTTCAATTTACCACCATTATAACTGCAAACTGCATATGTGCCATGCTAAATTGGAAAGCTTGACACGTAGTTGCTGTGATTAAGGGGACAGTGCTTAGAACGGTCAATTGTATTTGTACTCATAAATCCCAAATGCCATGACCTACCTGAATGACTGAGAAGTTGCACTGCAAGCAGGAGTCCAACTCTTATCACCACCATGGACGGTAACACCTCCGTTAGTGCCATTGTTTGTGGTAGTTTTACCAGGATGGTCTTTTGTTGTTGCCTTCTTGTCAGTCAGTTTACGTCTCTTAATCTTTAGTTCCCTGTCTTTCTCCTCTGCTGTTATAACTGCCTCAAAATCCATTGAATTCATGACTTCATCACTGTATTCTTCTTTATCTTTACAAGTTAAATTTTCCATTTTGGGGACATTATCTTTCCTGTCCTTTTCTTCATCTTTGTTAATTCTACTTGCACCGGCTCCTCTGACTTCATTTCCAGTCTCGTCTATTAACATTTTTTCATTTACTCCTACCTTGAAACTTTCTAACTTCACAACACTTTGCTGATTTTCCCTCTCTTCCTCCTTTACGTTATCCTTTTCCTCTTTTTCTTTCCCTAGCTTTCTGTCCTGACCTTCCTCAAATGTCATCACATTTTCTTCCTCTTCTTCTACTCTCTCCTCACTCACTTGTCCACATTTTTCAAAAATGCCTCTTTCAGTCTCCTCCCCAACCTCTTTCTTCCAACTAGCCACATCAAAAAGCTTTGTTTTCTTAGTTTCATCTACCAGAGCCTCTGTTTCATCATATCCATGCGTCATCAATCTAGCATTTTCTGTCTTCTCCTTCTTCTTCTTCTCTTCCTCACAATAATCACCATCATCATTACTCTGTCCTCTAACAACTCTCTCCTCTTCACATTCCTCTCTGCTTCTCCTTTCTTCCTCTGGCTCCATGTCAAACACAGCTCTATAGTTGGCCATTTTTCTGGAGCAACTTTCACTGTTGTCCCAATCAAACGTCCTATGAATCACTGACTGTGCCCTGACTTCCGATTCAACATTTTGTGCAAGTGAGCCTTCTTGATGTTTACATCCACTGCTGTTTAACGTCTCACATAGTTCCAGATGTTTTGACTCTTCAGTCTGCTGTCTATTCAGGAACATTTCTTCCGCTGTTTCCTCTTCAACCCTTGGTATTTGTCTTTTCAGCTGATTATATGGTTGAAAAACCTCTTTATTCAGGTCCAGGATGTAGCTGTAGGCCTCCTCCTCATCTGAGTCCAGTGCTGACACGCTGTAGATTCCTTCCTCAGAGCTCAAAGAAAAGTGACTTTCATCCACTCTTGGCTTGCTGTAGCCCTGATCCGCAGACACTTTCTCCATCCATGACCGAATCTCCTGGCTGACTACATTTGCGTCCAGCGGACTGGGAGGCTGTAAAGCACTTCGACACCTGCGTTTCTTTTTGTAGAATGGTGAGGCGCCAGCACTGCCTGGAGGTTGTTCAGTGATGCTTTGGCTACGACAGAATGAAAAGATGTCACCGGTGCTGGAGGAGAGGTCAGGGGTAACTGCTCCATTTGTGTGAAGTGAGTTGGCACAGGGGCTCCCTGAGGGTCTTCTTCTTCTTCTGGCCCACCGTTTCCACAGTAGCTGCTCGCTGCTCTTCTCAAAGCCTTTGAGCAAAGATTGTGCTTCTGGGTCATCAGCGAAGGTTTCTCCAAAGCTGACTGACTCAAGTGATCCAAAATTTGGGGTCTCAGGAACTTCAATATCTGATGTATGATCCTGTAATATAGGGTTTATGAGTGGTGGTTACATGATACCACTGAAATAATGCCCAGAAAGAAGTATCTTTGGTAGTGTTTGTGAATGCATTTGTCTTTGGTGTTAAAGGAATAGTTTGACACTTTGGGAAATAAGCTTATTTGCTTCTTTCCTGAGAGTTAGATGAGAAGATTGATACCAATCTCATACCTGTGCATTAAATATTAAGCTACAGCCAACAGTCAGTTAGCCTAGCTTAGCATAAAGCCCGAACAGCTAGCCTGGTTCTGTCTGAAGGTAACAAAATCTCACTAAAAGACATGATGATATATCTCATTTGTTTAATCAGTACAAAATCTACCATCCATACTGCACCCTGCCAAGAAATAGTCCCACACCTAACCTCCGGTAAAACACAAATCGTTTTTACACTTTGGTTTTTGTACCGACTAAACAAGTGAGATATAACGTGCTAATTAGAGGTGTTGGTAGGCAGTTTTTGGACAGAGCCAGGCTAGCTGTTTCCCCCTGTTACCAGTTTTTAAGCTAAGCTAACCGGTGGCTGGTGGTAGCTTTATATTTAACAGACTGGTATATATGAGAATGGTATCAATTTTCTCATCTAACTCTCAGCAAGAAAGCGAAAAGCAATAATGTCGAACTATTCAAGCCGTACTGACCTCAGCTATGCCTGAACAATGCCCCAGGAACATAGAAACATAGGTGATGATGGACTGCTCATCTGGTGAAGTGCATGACACATCTGAGGAAAGAAGAATAGACAGTTTTCACACATTAGCAGGGCAGACTGTTACTAAGGAGACCATCCTGTTGTTGGACGACCAGTTCAAGCCTCTATGTGATACTGAAGATACGATAAAATTGACCGTTGCTGCTCATTTCTTGCAAGGTCAACTTATAAATTGGTCTGCAATGGGACAAGTGCTTCTGATTTACTCCTACAGCTCTTTGATAAGAGGTATCATTACACCGTGGGGGGCCTCTAGCACCTACTTAGTGTAGGTGCAGTGGTAGTACTATCAAAGTGAGGATGCAGAAACATATTTGTCTATGTGGATGAAAATGGATCATTGATCCAGCTCCAGCTGAGGCATTTTTTATTCAGTAAGTGTTTACCTTCAGGCTCCAGCAGAGGCGGTATATCTAAACCGTGATGGGCTATCATGAAGGCCAGCTGAATGTTTTCTCTTGGCTCTCTAGACAGGCTCTCCGTCAGGTCAACCAAGGCTGGGTTTATGGACTTAATCATAGCAAGGAATGCCAGCCCACTCCTCCAGCTTTTCCCAAAGTCATGCACCTCCACCCCAAACCTGCAAATTTAAAGTTGCATAATAGAAAAACCTCAACACAGCCAGCTCACACATTTTGCTTCACTCATTGGTATATTATTGGTTCGAGATGTTTTGTTGACAAAAATTACTTTGCAAGCGATTGGATCTTTTTCAGACTCACTCTGATGTGCATCTTTGGACCCACTGCAGCAGAGTCTTGATTGCTTTCCCATGGTACTTTGGCTCCCTGGCAGCCTTTCTGCCTTTGCTTGGCAGGGTCCTGCAGGAGTAGCTGCCAATGTCATTTGGCTGGGGTGTGAGGTCACTGGAGGAGGGGTAACTGCTCATTGATAAGGAAGAGAGGCTAGAAGACAAATGCCTCTGGAGGCCTCCTGTCACCTCCTTTACCTGTATTAGAGTAAAAGAGCGGAGTGTATGTAAGGTCAGTGACAAAGACAAACACCTGGGCAAGAGGTGAAATAATACATTAAGACATTAGAGTGATGGGTGATGGGGATAAAACCTACTTGAAAATACAGGATGATGTTCCAGACAAGGTTAAGAACAACAGAAGGGATGCCATCAACAATACCAGAGGCATCGATGCCAAGCAACTTCACCTGAGAGGCAACAGGGATGAGACATCATCTGCAACCTATTTTTTTCTGGATTTGAATGCAAATGTAATACATGTCAATATAATATCACTGTATTGACTTACAAGCAAACACACTCACATGTCTATCATCCAGAAAAGCCAGGGCCTTGGAAATGTTGTTCAGTCTGAAAATGCGGTGAGAAGATGACCTAAACCTGTAAAGCTAATATTAGAAATTACAAAAGGAATGTTTAAAGGAATATTTCGACATTTTGGGAAACATGCTTATTCACTTCCTTGCTGAGAGTTAGATGAGAAGTTGATACTAATGTCATATACAGCAAATATGAAGCTACAGCCAGCAGCCGGTTAGCTTTGCTAATGGGGGGGCTGAGCTTTAAGGGTGGTGAGGGGGGTTTTGTTACCTTTGAACAGAGCCAGGCTAGCTGTTTCCATCTTCCCCCAGAATTTGTGCCAAGCTAAGCTAACAGGCTGCTGGCTGTAGCTTCATATTTGCTGTACAAACATGAGAGTGGTATCAATCAAACAGTCATCTGTTTTGGAAGAAACACAGTATTTTGTATTTGTTTTATGGGTCCTATAGGCTCACAAATATGGTGCAAAGCTAATGAACTGAACTGAAATGGGCCAGCGGCTAATTAAATGACTTAATAGTATTGAATTATATTTTCTTCTTCTTCCTGGTGAAATCAAATGTATCCACTGTATAGCTTGACTTACTAGTTTGCACCCAGACAGCTCCTCCAGCAGAGCCATCAGTATTCTGCCATCTTGAATGTCTGTGAACAAGTCGTGCACTTCAACTGGAGGATCACGCTGGAAATAACAAATCGTAAACCTTATTGGTGATTGCATTTATGAGCTAAAGCATAAAAGGACAATGTTGCTGTAAAACTGTATAGATTTGTGCCTTACTCTCTGCAGAAACACATTCATCCACCTGGTGAAGGTTCTCTTCTGCATTGCTTTCCTCTCATCTGGGGAAGAGAAAACAGGGACTTGGCACAGAAAATATGGCAGTTTTCCAGTTGAACACGGTTACAAAATGTGTTGAACATGATAAGCAGGAAGAGTCTGACAGAACAAGGGAAAATGGCACACGTGTTAACCCCAAAAGAGTGCAGAATATGAAAACATTTGAGATAAGCAAACCTCTTTTAATCTGCTTTGTATAAATATATAGTATTTTAGAAGCAAATCATCAAGTGAAGAAATTGTGTATAATTGGGCAATCAGATGCCATAATGTCAGACACCTACCTGGAAAATGACTATAAGTAAATTCAGTTAAGGGAGGAAAAGACAAACAAATGTTGTCTGTTCTCTTTTCAAAAGTAATGTTTTTCTTGTATATACAGTGATTTAACATATTATTATGACAGTGGGTCAGTAAGAACCATTAGCATAAGACAGCATTTCTTGTCACAGTACCTTGAGGCTGCTGCTCACTGATCTCTCCCACTGATTTCTTTTGTGAATCCCACTTGGCCTTGTCCTGCATTCTCATTTAACTTCAGTCACACGTCTATTCATGATCCATTGTGACGGTAAGACGGAGAACAATTCAAAATGTCAAGCACTTATAGCAATTAGGGGTGCGCTGAGGTTTCCTCACAGACTTACGGATGAAGAAAAGGCAAAGTGAGGCAGTGTGTGTCTTGCCTGAACACGCTGAAACCTCCCTCCCAGTTGTTGATCAACTGTAGCTTCCACTCCCCCAAGACAACTCAACCTGAATCCTATTGGCAGGCTGCGGTTCATAAAATTCTGTGTGGAGGCAGTCGCTTTAACCGTTAACATGAAGGAATCAGCTGAGATCACTGTGTTAGGTTACAGGTTGTATGGGTTTCCTGCAGAGGCCTGTAATAAATCTTTCTGACTTTAATAAGAGTGATTCCCATGTTCAGCTCGGTCTTATAGTCTGACTTTCACAACAGGAATGAGCAGATGTAGCCATGGTTTTTACTGAGGTCATGTTATAGTATTTGCACATAAACAACCCCTGTATGTGTTATCTGTAGAGATGGTTTGAGTAGTGGCAAGTGGACATTTTTTATTGTGGTTTTTCAGTTAAACCTGGAACTGAAACTCTCATTGTGACATTTCATTTTGAAAAATGTATGAAATGTAATGGGCACACACAGAGTAAAGTTTCCAATCACTTAAGAATATCTGTGGGAACCTAAACCCTCATTTTGTGTCTTAATATTACGCAATGAAATGTGTATAAAACACGCTGTGAAAGGCACTCCATGCTTTTTGCAGTGACCCACATTTCGCAACAGTTCTGTAGTATTCCTCAATCGACCTCAGCAGGGTAACTATAGTGAATCTTTAATGAGTGGAGTTTTCCATCAGTGAACAGAATTACTTATGAGAAGTTTGCAGTTTATATTACACGTGTCATTTATAAATCATAACAGCACAAGCTGAATTTAGTTCAACAGAGCAGAAATGTGAAGATGCACATTAAAGAGAATCATAAAATCATATCAATGTGGAATACCAGCACATGAACTAAGACTAAAAGACAATAACTGGACTGAAACAGCCCTGTGTGAGTAAGTAAAAACTTTAAAAGCAGGCTGTGGGTTTGAACTGAAGCCAAAATAATTAATTCATTGCAGAAGTTGAAAGTTGTTTAAGTGGTATGTGCCTTGATTTTTGCGTGTTAAAAAAAATTTAAAAAATAAAATCAGATGTTATTGTGACAGCCGCGTGTGTCTGACAGGAAGAGCTTTCCCTGTCTCAAACAATATCTGGCCGTCAGGTTTTACTCTACCTGCCTCAAGAAAGGTGATGGCCACAGAACAAGACCATCACCACCGTGGAAAGCAGGAGTCTGTCCAAGGAACATCGCACGTAAATCTCCTGAGTCTCCAGAAGTCACGCCTTTTAATTCTTTGAGTTGCTTTCTGCAACCTTGTTGTGCCCACAAGCAATAGTCCTTGCAAGGAGCAGCTTCACAAGGCTGCAAAGACCGACAGTGGCTGCACCAAAAAGAGAATTTAGCTATCCAAGTGTGAACAAACTGCATAACACCCAAATGCCGGTGTGTATTCTCATTTTTATTAAAACATTTCAAATATACCATTAAAATGCAGAGGATTCCCAAACGAGTCAACAATCCAATCAAGTCCAAATTCTGAAAACTTGATCAAAAATTTCGGCAAACTCAAGAAGCCCCTGAAGATGACAGCACACCTGGCCTGCTGGCTGGAACATGAAAACTACAAATACTTCAGTGAGATTATGGAAAGCATAATGAAAAATCTCAACATGCCTCTTTTCCAACTGGGACAACACTGACCACCATTGTCTGCTTGAAATCATACACTCAGGGGGGTTTCCTGCCTATTAAACTAGGCAGTCCATCCAGGTTTCTCTGGTATTAAATCGTAAAACAGGGAACACATTCTCTTGTAAGGGGCTCTTAACTGGTTCCAAATGTTTTTTGCTAATTTCAGAGGTCGTTATTTGATTCTGGTGTCCGTCTCTCCCACGCCTTCATGCTCAATCACCCACAATGTCACTACCAAGGAGCATTAAAACCAGTTCCCAGTCCTGGCAGTCTGTGTTCATCACTCTGCAGGAGACAGAGGGCGTCATTTCTTCCCCATGATGAAGCTAGGAGCCTCGGCATCATCATCGGCCTCTCTTTCCTCCTTGTCCTCCTCTTCTTCACTGCTGTCCGAGCTCTTGTCGGTGTCGTCTTCCTTCTTATTGTTGGCTTCTAGTTTGGCCTTCTTTGCCATCAGCTTTTTCTGCTTCAGCTTTTCCCGCTTCTTCCTGCGCTTGGACGTTCTCTCCTCGGCTGCCTGTTTGTTTTGCTCCACCTTAGCCAGATATTCATGGTCCTCATCCTGCTTATCTGCCATCTTGTCCAGAAAGTCCTGCCTCTGGTACTCTCTGCGTCGGAGGTGCCGGTAAACATGGAACTCCCCGCTGCCTGCACCGGCACTAGAACCCATCACATCCCGGACGAACTCCGGCGGAGCCCGTGGGTTCCATTCTTTCGGCCGGTCCGGGATAGGAGCGGGTTTATCCGGGTTCCGCATCAACCTCTCCAACTTCAGACGCTGTTCCTCCGCCGGGGTTTTAGCGATTATCAGAGGCTGAGCCTCTTTTCCTCCAGGTTTCCCCGGTTTGTTATTCTTCTGCGTGTGCGCCGCCATCTTTCAAACCGCCGCCGTCTTTTTGCCTCTGTGCTCAAGTCGCCCCGGAAGTTCTTGAGGTATTCTGTAACCCGGAAATAATTATTTTACCTCTTTTTTTTCAATATTTGCCTTTTCCAAAGAACATACAAAAATGATTGAGTATGTGACAGTGGATGTGGTGATATTAATTTATTTTTTATTAAATCACTCTGAACAGAATTCCTTGTGTAACTGATGTAATTGACGCGTGGCTGTACCAATGGAAAATCAGATTAGAATTTGTTTGGGCGCAGCTATCCAATCAACGTTCAGGTTCTGCCCCTCCTCGTGAGCACTAAGTGTGTTGACTGACGGGTTTGACTCTGTCTTGTACAGAAGCAGGCTAGTCTATTTCTGCGACAGTTCTTCCTCCTCATATAACGATATAACTTCCCAAAAGCCATGAACAGTTTAATTAGATCTACTGCGAGGTGTGTGCGATCGGGGGCGGCGGTTTATCTGCCTAGACAAGCCGACGGACGCGTGTGGTCGGCCTCGGCCCGGTTCCTGTGCGCGGCGGCGGACCTCCAGAAAGACCTTGGTGAGATGGTGAAGAAGGACAAGGTGGTGGTGTTTATGAAGGGGACGCCGGCACAGCCCATGTGTGGCTTTAGTAATGCCGTGGTTCAGATCCTCCGGATGCACGGGGTGGACGACTATGCTGCGTACAACGTGTTGGAGGACCAGGATCTCAGACAAGGTCAGTAAACTGAGATAACCTATCCACGACAGCAACAAGTTGTTACCTCTCAGTTTAACGTGTAACTTTTAGCTTAAGTTCTTCATAATTGACAGTGGAAGTGTTACGTGTAAATTTGCTTGTAATTGACGTAACCAGTGTTGTATGGTATGGACCTGTTGGCCTCTTTCAGCTGTCCTTGTTAACTTGTTACTGGCACATTCAAACCAACATATCGGCCTTTTGTCAACGGTCCTCTGTAACTAGCCTTTCAGATTTCCAAGTGTTAAGTTTTTATCAGTGTTCTGCAGCAGGACCAAAGGGTGTGGTCCAACATTAGACCATCAATATGGACATGTCTGCTCAAACAGCTAATCCAGCCATAACTGGAACCTTTTCTGTTTTAAATAATGACAGCACATGCGTTGAGGAACAATGAAATGCTTTTTGTAGTTACATCAGAACTGACCTTTTTAAAGGGATTTTGTCAATTGAGGCTTATGTTGCAACAGCAGTGTATATGCCAAGTCATGGCATATACAGCATGCTGAAAGGCTCAGACTGTCATTCTCACTTTCAGCTACTCCACATCTAATTGAGTAAAATGTTAGTATCAAGCCCCCCCACACCAACTTGATTCTGGGTGAATGAAACGTTATGAGTCAGTTAGTGAGGAATACTTCCCCAGAGCCATAAACACAATTAAGTGTCCCACAATGCATGGAGACAAACGTGTGTTTTAGATATTCCCAAGTGATACAAAATCTCAACAATGTGAGTCTTACTATGTCCCTTTTTATTTTCCATTACCTGGGTCTATGGAGTCGGATGGACAGGATGCCAATAAAAGCTAAGGATTTTCTGACACTGAATGTAAAAATTATTTTTAAGTGTAGTGTTGTCACTGCTAGTATAAAACATTGGCAAGCATTTCAGAAGTGTATTGTTGAAGGAGAACTCCGGCGATTAAGCACTGCACTTTCATAAAGTTGGGGTTCTCACAACTGTTCAACTGTTTTAACAGGTTAGGTAGTAACTCCTCATGGCAAGTGCTCCTTTAGCATCATTGTATTACTAACACTTTGGTCCTAAAAGTTTAGTTTTCAACCTGCACACTTTATAACCTAATCCTAGGTCAGCACTATCCACCAAACATTATCCTTTACATTTGGATGCTCCCCTAATACTTTATTTATTGCTAATATCAATCAAAAGTGACCAATTTAATATATTAATACGCAGGCCACCAAATAGTACACATTTTACTCTGGTGATGTCTTTTTTTACGCGGCCATTGTTGTGGTGTTTTCTGTCATGGTGGTCATCACTGCCCATGCAAACTACTCAGTTCTTCTGTTTATAAAATATAAACTACTGTTGCTGAAGGGTGTAAACAAAAGGCATCCTTCCCTGCTTGCCTTTTTTGTCTGGGAATTAAAAAAGCCACCAGTTCCTGGGTGTTAAGAACAGGACATGTATCTGGTTTAAACAGAATTTTACTTGCATTACATGGTCATAGGTTAGCACTCCTCTCATGACACCTGATGTAGAATTGGTTTTAGTTTATTTCTGCCTCTTGACACCAACGCCATCTCCCTTCCACAGGAGTCAAGCTCTTCTCCAACTGGCCCACAATCCCTCAGGTGTACTTCAACGGCGAGTTTGTGGGAGGCTGCGACATCCTGCTCCAGATGCACCAGAACGGAGATCTGGTGGACGAGTTAAAGAAGCTGGGCATCAGCTCCGCACTGCTGAACGCCGAGAAAGAATCTAAGTAGAGGAGGGAGCTCAAACTTCAAACAGCTGACATGACAGAGGACACATTTATAAGGTTGAAACCCCCACTCAGACGGCAGCAGATGAATCAACTCTCTAGGCAGCCATGGGCAAAATTGACTCACCTTTCTGGACATTAAGGCCCAGCAAGAGTGCAGATGAAAGTGACAAGTGTGAGTGTGTATCTTGGAGGTTGACACTTTACCATGTTCCATACCTATAAACAGCTTGGAGTGCAATACAGAGCTCCCGCTGCACTGCTTATTCTCAATTCAGGACAGATTATGTAGCTGACATGTGAGGACTTTAATCTAGGAAGAAAAAAAAGAGTGGACAGTGTCTTCACAGGGATCCAAAATCAGTTTTACCTAACCCTCTACCCACATTTGTTATCTTCTCTTTAAAGCTGCAATATAGGTTTTTTTTTTTTGGCCATTTGGGGGAAGCGGAAACAAGTTGCAAACACAACACTGACATATTATCACCTTTTTAAGTTGATATGGCAACATTAGCATTCCAAAGTCCAATATTCACTCTCCTTCCAGCTCTGTTTCTTGTTCACCACCAACTCCTGAGAAAAAAATATCTCACTCATTAGCTGCTAAATGCTCCACTGTGTTCACCGGTCAGTCGCTAACTTTGTCCGTCTGCCATTTGGTGCCGGGCAGGTAGTGCGCACTGGGTTTAGCTGCAGGCGAGAAAACCAAAACAATGAGCTAAAAGATGCTATAAAGCCGTATATGGCTGAAGGGAAACTGCAGAGTCCAGAGATAATTCTCTGTGGGTTCATCTTTCATTTGAACTATTTTTAATAAAAAAAATGTTGATTATAGCAGTTTTTATATTTCCCTAACACTTAATACACACTTTGATATTTGCCCTCTAGCTTTGAATACTTTTCTATCATATCTCGATCCACCAAATTCTAAATACTAGCCTTTAAAAATACTGTAAACATTAAAAATCCATATATGTTGGAATCGCAGGCTTTTTGTGATGAATACAGTCATGAACATCCGACTATAACGCCACTGTTAGAGAAATCATTTCACATCGAGGTTGGACTTCTACTGCCAGAGGGAGACTGTCAGGTTTCCCTCGCTGTGTTTTAATTAGTTTACACAAGAAGGCTGGCAACCTCTGTCAACTCATCAGCCCTCTGAAAGCCCTGCTACCTCTGCTGTCCACCTTTTTTTTTTTTCCCCAAGCCACAGTCTGTGTAAGACCAAATGACCCTCAGAGTGCACCAAGAATAAATTAAGATCTTTATAACGCTGCTTGCGTAGCACCAGGAAAAGATGTCATCATACTAGAAACTTTCCAAATGCACTTCCTGTAACTACAGTACACTAGAAGGAAGAACAAAGCGGGGACAATACTGGTGTTCATGCATTATGGATTAATAATAATAATATACATATGTTTTTGTTCAATTTCTGGCCTATTACATTTTTTATGAATCTGCTTTTGTAGCTGAGGTAACTGCCTTGCTGACCTCGTCACATGCACTGTCAACACGACTTCGATGGAACCAACACCAGGGTCCCCTGTTTGTTCTTCCTGCCAGGAACCATATACAAAATGTGTCCTCTCTGTTTTAATGTCTGCACCCGCTAAAACGCAACAAACATACCTTTGATACCTTTTCTCTTTTTCCTGAAGATGACTGATTTACAGCGCATTTGGACAAACAGAAGCAGTCAGGTTTGTTGTTTGTTGCGTCGGTCCAATTCTGTGGTATTTGTTCATTTGTCTCTGAAGGAGAAGAGTGTTGTTTTTTTATTTTTTGAGGGGTGGGGCACGTTTTTGTTTTGAGTTTATCACTGAGCCTAAGAACCCCCTGACATTTATCAATCCTAATCAATCCTTCCTGCTGCACAGTTGTATTATCAAAGCAATGATCATGTAGTACACTGTAAGATATTGTACATTGAACGCATATGTATTTTAGCTGCATGTAAACCCTGCATCAATTAAAATATTTTGACACAAATAAGAGATCTGCTGTTGTTTTTTGTTTTTGTTGTTGTATGACCATCAACACGAAGGGACATAACAGTCCAAAACCCACCAATATTCACTTAACCATCATATTTACCATGCTGGAACCAGTGAACATTTGGCACTTTTGCTTGAAAAATGTTTTCAACTATTAATTGATGTTGCAAATTAATTTTCTCAGTTGACTGATTAATTGTTTCACCTCTAAATATGACTACTCTCAATCAACAGTACAATGCATATCCTAACTGATGTACTGTGCATGACCAACGGGGTTTGTACAGTCTTGAAAGTTTGGAAAATGCTTAATTTAACAGTTATGTTTTCAAGGTTAGGAATATGCTTGAATTTGAATATACTCTTTGAAAAATGCTTGATTTTCAACATAATCTGGTGTTTCATCATCTACACAATCACTCATGTAAACCAAAAATCTTTTATTTGCAATGAAATGATGAAGCAGCTAAATGGAATTCAGCCATCGTTCATTTGATTATTTACACCTGTGCCTTTCCTACTGTGACATGTCAAACTGTCTTTAAAAAAAAAGAAAAAGGTCTTATGGCTGTTTTAATACAGGATAGAGCAGTTTAGTTACAGCTGGGAACTTTTTGTACCAAATCAAAAGCACCTGACCTGTTCTTACCTTTTTAATGGAGAGCTTGTGGTTAATTATCACATCTAGAAACTTGCAACATCTTTGGCTGATGAGTTGATCACAAACTGACATGCGATCTAGATTAAACTTATGTAGGGATTGTAAATGCCATTTTAGACACTTTAAAAAAAAAAAAAAAAAGTTGGATTATGTGAAATGCAAATGACATTCAGCAGAGATAAGCCAGAGGAACTTGCAGTATCTGGCTTTGACATTTTTCTTACTTCCTCCTTTGGAAAACCCAAGCTCATGTTTCTGCATTTTCATTTACGTTTTGCGAGATTTTTTTTCCTTCCTGAATGACGAGGTTGCAGTTAAAAAAGACTCCCTGGGGTGTTTTTTAACATGTTTTATCTTTTAATACAAAATACTATTTTACAAAATATAACTGGACCTTACAGTAAAACTACTGTAAATGTTGCAACGTTAAATATGAATATAGGCGGGGACAGTCCGGTTCACAGCCGCCCCCCCCCTCCACCATCATCTCTGTTGCTATCCACAGTCCAATGAAGCAGAAATACTGTTAAAAAAAAAAAACAATAAAGGAGGCGTGAAGAGGATTCAGGTCAGAGTTTCTGCAGGAAGCGGAGCACCAGGTCTCGCAGTGTGGTACGCAGCGGCTCATTGTTGTCACAGACGATGTGTGTCCCGTCCTCCTCCAGCTGAATCAGCGTGTCCTCCGCCTGCAGGTGCAGAATGTGTCCGTCTGCTGTCTCCTCCACTTTGACCTCTGTAATACCATGCTGCAGGGAGGACGAGACAAATGCAGAGACAAAATCTGATTTTAATAGATATAGCAATGGATACAAAAAGACAAAAGGCCTGTGTGTGGATTTAATGCCAAGCTACATGGAATCATAATAATGAAAGCTAAAGGGATAAAATTACATAAATAACAAAATTAAAAATATATACAGAAATATATACAGAAATAAATGAACAAATAAATGTCAAAATAAAAATGCTTATAAATATTCTTTTATATTTTATGTCTTTATATTTCCACATTTATTTATTATTTTATTTATTCCTCTTTATATTTCCAATTTATTAAATTTACTTATTTATTCTTTTATTTATTCCTCTTTATTTTTCCACATTTATTTTCTTATTCTTTTACAGATTTATTCGTTTTTATGGCACTCCTATGACTCCATACATCAGAGGTAGGTTTGTTATTTCCTGCTAAAACAAAAGTGTGTAAAAAAGTAAAAGTAGGGGGACATTTTTAAATCCCTAGTCCTTGGAAATGTCACAAAACTGATTTTATAGTTATTGGTCGGGCATGCAGTTAATTCAATCTAAGATGTCTTAGTTTTGTTTTATTTTATTTTTTAAATCTGCTGTAAAATCTGTGGCCTGTGCTATAAAAACTACTAATCTCAACAACATTATGCATGAGGATACTGTAATGTCAGATGGGATGAGATTTGAGGCAGCAGTCATCTCCTTTGGGAACACTAAAGCCGCATCAAATGAGGGGGCTAAGTACAAAAATGAATAATAAAACAATATTGAGGTTCCCACAGATGTCTGCAAATTGCACACCTTTTGCAATGTGGCCAGGAAAGCTTCCAGGGGCACAGCTCCGCTCAGCAGGGGTTTGGGGGCCAGCACTACTGGAGGCTCCTCTATTACCCGCTTCCTCTTCTTGCTGGGGGGCACTGGAGGGGGTTTGGGCACCGACTGGCAACACAGGAGAGGAAAAACATCCATTTTTGCCCAAGTTAAGCAATGGTGTCCATGTCTACGCATTCATATTTGTGCTACAGCTTCACAAGACAGACGTGCACTCACCTGCAGTGTGTGTTTGTTGTCCTTGGAGTGCAGCACTGCCGACACAGTTGCCAGGGAGATGCCAGGTTTAATCTCAGAGGGCACCAGGGAGTTGGCCAGCTAGTAATAGAAGAATCAGACTTTTGGACTTTAGACTTAGAAAATTGGCCACCTGTTCTCTGACAGACTATTTCCATAATACATTTCTCTATTATTCTGATGGCTTTTTATACACCATATGCCATTGTCTCCTACCAACGCATGAGAGAATTTAAAATATGCACTCGCCATCTGTTTCCAAAGGTACTGATTTTTATCTTTTATTCAACACTGTCAACTGAGCCTATTAGATCCCTTTTAACCAGACACACTGAAGAAGAATATATTCATACCCACATGAGTTCAAGCTGTGTGAGCTACTGCTCTGATGTGACTCACCTCAGGCAATATGTAGACACGCTCGTAGCGGCGTCTGAAGGGCAGGTTGAGTACAGAGCAGCGTCTGTAGGGCATAGGAGGGGGCTGCAGCTCCAGCATCAGATCAGAGCGGTGGGACTGGGTCAGTGGAGGCTGGGTGTACTGCTCTGGACACACCACATGGAGGGGCTGAAGGGGGGGAGGGGAGGACAGGAGACAGTGATGAACTCCTGATGGCTGAAACCGTCCTTTGAGGTGGATTAACTAAAGTAGCTTTTGCACACATTTGCTGTGCCATGTTCTAGACTGAGCCTGCTTTTTATTGAAGATAGACGGGACTAAAGGAGGGCTTAAAATAAAGCCGCATGGGGAGTTCAACCAATTTTTGTTGGTCAATGGCATTGGAAGAGAAAGGGACTGAATAACCACTTTGCACCACGAGGAAAAAGGCAATCAAATGTGGTAAAAGTATTTAAAACTAAGATTTTCTTGGGCCAGTCTTCTTAAATAATAATGAAAAAAATAAAATGAAACCTGACAGCAACTTTGGCAAAGACACATCAAACATGTTTATAGGTCCTTATTTCAACCATAACGTGATATTTGGTAAGGTGATGTTGCTTGTGATAACCTGGCTTTATTGGACTCAATTTGCACAAAATAAAAGAAACATCATGTCAGGTTTTGAATGAAAATCTCTATGCCCAAGTCTTAATTATCCAATCAGACTGCATTGTTCAGAATTGGCTGAGCCATAAGACCTGTGGCTAACCAAAACTGTGCATGTCTGGCTGATGCAGCTTGTGAAACTCTACAGTTGCATGACTCTTTTGGAGATGGAATTGAGAGTCTGCATCACATCAGGAAAGGGATGGGGGACTCTTTTAGTGGGCATTGCTCTGACATTAGCTTAGCTGCAGTTTTGCATGGGTTAAAACCTGTGTAGTCTGGAACGTCCATGTGGTAAATTAAACTCTACTGCTGCATCCTCAGAAAACACAATCAGATGCTGTGTATTGAAGAATAAGTCTACAGCTATGCTAGCGGCTCTGTGAGGTTGTACTTAGTGGTGTTTTGGGGCAAAATGTTAACGCAAGCGTGCTAATGACAATGTTGGAGCGCCTTGACACCCAAATGGTTACAGCGCATGCCACATGGCTGCATGGTTGCAATCGTTGCAGGTTCGATTCCAGCTGGCGACCTCTGTTGCATGTCATACCTCTCTCTCTCTCTCTCTCTCTCTCTCTCTCTCCCTCCCTCCCTCTCCCTCTCTCTCTCTCTCTCTCTCATTTCCTGTCTGCCTCTACCTGTCACTATCCAATGATCCTATCCACTATCCTTTGAGCAAGGAAGGGACAGACACTTTTACCTTAGTGAGGAGGTGTGGTTGACCCCATTGCTAGGTATGACACATTCTTTTAAAAGGTGTGATTGGTTGATCAAAAAAAAGAAAAAAAAGGACTCTGATAATGGGCATGGAATGGACAGTGACAGGCCTAACTATATAATTCAGCCTCTATTAAGATATGGTGTAATTATGAATACTACTTTATGTAATGAACATCTCTGTTGAATATATTATAAGCCATACTTTAAAAGTAGCCTGTAAAATGTTTGAAAACACAGGCCTACTTGTGCAGTAGTCTACTCACATGCTGGTCATTTTAGTACTTAATCTATTTGATATTAACGGGTGAAAAATGGCTCAGCTTTCATCAATTTCTGTGATTGATTTCCAGTCTATCTAAGGCATCACTGCTGCACTGTTGTATTTTTCCAGTTGCCAAATATCTTAGTGTTGTGACAATTTTCTTTTCTGGTGTTATAGTGTTATTGTTGGTTGGAGATGTGAGTGCATCTCTAATGAGGTCGACCACAAACATTATCCCTGCACCATCTAATCTGTAGCGTTTCATTTTCTCACGTTCAGCGTTTCTGCCTTTCCTCCATTTTCTCCTCTGTTTAAGAAACTATTAAGCCTCTTAAAGTCCTCCTCCCTACTCCTAACAGGTTTCACCTTAGGAGCTCTCTTAAGGGCTAAGATGCTTTGTGAATAACTTATCTTTACCAGGATCTAGTCTTAACTGTAAAGTGAAATTCTTAGAAAACGTCATTATTCTTAGAATTTTCTTAGAATTTCGTCACTAGGAGCAACTCTTTATGAATACTGCCCCTGATGTTTAGCAGCTAATGTTTACCATGTTCAACATGGTTCAACAACTAAAATGTTATTTGGCACTAAATGAAAAGTACAGCTGAGGCTGAGGGGAATGTCTTGCAGGTATTTAGTCATAAATCAAATTATTGGACCTGAAGATGGCGCTAGAGGGGGAAAACAAATCAGGGGATCACCAAGGTCAGTAGGATTCATCGCCTGGGGACCATGAATATCTGTACAACACAATTCAATTCAAACATAGCAACAAAATTTCATGACAATGCATCCATTTGTTGAGACATTTCAGTCTGGATCAAAGTGATGGACTGACAGACCAACCTTGCCAAAAATCACATGAATGCCACCAGATATGTCTGAGCTTTAATCTAAACCTGCTGCACACATCGTTTAACAGAAGGTTTAAGGTCATAAAGTGAAGGACGACTCCATTTAAGGTAAGATGTCTGCAGCTGAGATTCATTGGATAATTACTAAAGGTTAATATCTTTCCCTGTGTATAATATTAGGCAGGACACATTTAAAAGTGTGAGACAAATATGAGTATTTAATTCCATTCAAAAAGGTGTATCATCTGTTCATTTTGAAAGTAAAAGTGAGGATTACTGATTATCTGACAAACTGAATGGGGTCTATTCATAGCAACCAATTATTAATTTATTAAGTATGTATTATTAAGTCCACTACATGCAAAGAATTATAGGGTCAACTGAATCACTTACAATTAAACCCCTCAATTTGTCTCTGCAGCCTTTCAGGACTGTTGTGTATCCCCTCCTGCTCTGCCCTGAATGCTGATCTCACATTGTTCTGTTATCTTGTTTTTGCCTTGCCTTTTAGCTTGTAAAATTGTTTCCATTCTCCGGTTTCACCCACAGGACTGCTACCAACTCTGTGATTATTTGCTTGTTGCACAATTCTCCTCTTCCCGGCGTGCAAACAAACAAAACAAAAAAAAACCATGAGCCAGCCATTTCTGAGCTAGACAAATTGATATTTTTCCAGTCATTATCTCACTCTATTTGCCAATTCTCAAACTCATCTTAAAAAATGAAGATTCCCTCTATAAACTCCTTGTTCTAAAACCATTTCATGCTCACTTTGTTCTGCTTATTTCTGTAATTGGTAGAGGAAAAAGTGCTGAGAGTACATTTACCATATTTATGAATGGGAGGGTAACATGACAAACAAGTGCTGACCCGTACCTGGACTTCCTTGAGCAGCTTTGACACTTGGTGGAAGTTGAGCCGTGTGTCAATGGGACAGTAAACGCACTTCATAGCCAGTGGCTGGTAGGGTGCCAAAGCATCCAGGTAAGAAAAGTCTGGCTCTGGTGGTGAGAAAGAAAAGTCACAGAGGATTTTAGAAGCATAGCTTTTGCTTTATAATTACAGGATCCATATGTAGTGTATGATATAGGAGTGCTTGTAGTACAGTTGTAGTTACCGGTAAAGATGATGGTGTTGAGACTGGATTTGCCCCACAGTTCCATGAAGTGAACCACGTCCCCGAAGCGCAGAGAGGGGTGACCGGTGAACACCACGCACGGCTGACGGAACTCGCTGCTGAAGTCTCCGTGGATGCTGGGGTAGTGCTTCAGCTTGTTGGTTTGGATCAGCTGAAACAACAACAACACAGGAATTGTAAGAAAAGAGGCTACATTATCGCTTCCTGTATGTTCACTCTCCAGCTCAAGACATCGTCAAAAAATGCTCGAGGCTGGCCTAGAAGCAGAAGCAGTACACAAAGTAAGCTTCTTTACTGCCACTTTGAATGTGACCATGGCCATTTGTGCTGTGAAGAGTATACAAAATATGGATAGTTTGTTTGAGGACATTGGACCAAAAATATTCCTGGTAATTCCCGGTTACAGACTTTTTTTTTTAAATTTTAACTGACTTTTCTGATAACCTGACCTGTTTACCATAGTATTTGACTGATTCAAAGAGTTCCCCTAATGTAAAATACTCTCTCCATGCAAAAGCTGATTAACATAAAATGTAAATGACCTTCCAAATGTACCACCACACTGGTGTTGCAATGGATTCTGACATGTAAGGCTGGACAAAGAACTTTAATATACTTAGGGAAATACTGATGCTGAAAGAAAATGTATCTTCTCTTTGTGTGTAGCGTTTGCAGTGAACGCTGCCATGTTATACTGATGTCACATAACTGTATGTAGTTTGAGAAACCACCTCCAAGCTCTTTACTGGCTTGCAGGGTCGTTTCAGTGCTCATTTGCTGGCAGAAAATCAGTATTTCCAACTATCCACCATCTCTGAAGTGCAGCATTGTTCTTCACCAGTAGGAGACACAGGAGCAGAACTCACCTCTGCATGAGGGAATGGAGGCTCTGGAAGATACACCTTTGTTTGCTTGTTGTGGCAAAGCCTAAAATAATGATTTTTTAAAAAAAAAGCATAAATGTAGTCAGAATATCACAGAATGATTCTGGAGAACAATCAAAAGGTGGCTGAGAACAGGTACGGTAGCAGGTGGCCATAATTCTCAACAGCCTTAGCCAATTTTGACTGACTATTTAAATGCCTTTAAACTGACATTAAAATGTAAGTGAAAGCTTGACAGCTGTTTCATAGAATACTTTTGTTTGCACCATTTTGGACAGAAAATTCTAACCAGCAGACACCGCACTGCTGCTGTCAACTACAGTAAATGTTGGACTTCAACACACTGGCTGTTGCACCTGCACTGTTTTGAATGTATAATGAATCACAGGCAGAAATTAAGCTCTCGAACAACCTTGTGTAAATTGAAGCAAACAAAATGTATTAAGTGACAAATTAAATTAATTTTTTTATATTTATTTAATTGTATTTTTATGTACGTTTTTTTCCCCACCTCATTTGCGTCAAGTCACTCTCCCTCTGATTGGCTAACCCTAACCCCACCTAACCAACAGAGGCAACGAGTACTAGCCAATCAGAGGCAGAGTTCCCTGGACTTGAGGTGGGGGAAAAAACTATGCTTTTTATGCACATGTTCGTGTTTATTCCCTAAATGCTTCCGAAATCCAAGTACTCTGTCAAACAGCAATATAAATATGGACACATCTTCATACATATTTTGCTAGAAAACAAGAAGTCGCTGAAATTTGATTTTATCTTAATCCGTCTGCACATTTGTATAATTTTCTTTTCTTTCATTGCTGCTTTCCTTCTCGACTTCTGAAATAAGGGACATTTGGATCAACAGCTCCTCACCATTCGGCAAAGATCTGAGAGAACTCCAGCGAGCTGTTGGCGACGGGTGAGATGAAGTAGAAGGGCGTGGTCCCCAGGTTGGCGCTCTCGATGAACTGGTACAGACACTCCAGCAGGTCATATATCACCCCTGAGGAGTAGCAGGGCACTAGCACATTGCCTCCTGCCCGAATCGTCATGGCTACAGACACAGACCAATAATAAACACTAACATTAAAACACTTCAGAGCCAAAAGCCTAAGGGAAGCATGACCAATTTAATTAGAAGGATTCACTTACATATGCTTTATTTACTTATATAACATGAGTGCATTTGAACCTACCAAGGTTGCTGCAGAATTCTCCCAGCATGCCGTCTGGATTGGCGGTGGGCATCTGGGTGAGGCCTGTCAGAATCAGAACATCACTGTTCTTAAGGGAGCTTTGGTCCATCGGCTGGGAGAAGAGAAGAGATGCTTTAAATTATCAGCAGCCCTGTGAAAAAGTTCCAGCGAGAACAAGACACAACTGGTCTCTCAGTGACTTCCAGCGTTCTCTGACAAAAACACTCACAGCGATCACTTCCCAATCAAATACTTTCTAAATGGCTGTGAAAGAAGCAAATAAACTGTCAATTTGTCCCTTGTGCATTACGCATTGCATCTTGGAATAAACAAAAGATTTGCGCAAAATAGTGTAAGCACAAAGGGAGTTATATATGACATATAACTGACAAAAACTGATGATTGAAAACTGAAATTCCATAGGGGGGTTTGATTCTCTTTTCAGTTTGGAGACCACTAAAGTACACCAGTGTATTGCCGCCACGCCAGAAAAAGAAAAACTGATCTGTATGACATTATAACGTGAAAAGTTAATTGTTATGACAAGATGTTTTTCACTTTATTACTAGGTATTTTTACGTTATTACGACATACAAACTTACGTTTCAACAATATACTATTTATGAGAAAAGTTTATTATTATAACGGGATAAGTTTTTATGTCGTAATCATGTGAAAAACGTCATGTTATAACAAACTTTTCACGTTATGAAGTGATACTGATTAATTTTTCTTTTTCACGGCAGAAGAAGTTAAAGGATCTGGAATGTTAACATAAATGCATTGTACATACATAGACCTAAAGTCAAGTGAAACATTAGTATCACATTCTTGACCATTGCAGGTTTTTCTCGGGCCCCATGTTGACCTACCTGTGGATGTGTGGTGAGGAGGGATGAACCAGACACGTAGGAAACCTTCTCATGATGAGACTGGATGATCCAGTTGGAGCTACCCAACGAGTAACCCGAGCTTAAGGGGGAGACCTGTACAGCTCCAAACAACTCCTGGAGACAGACAGTAGTTGTGACTTTGCAAACACAAAAATATAAAAAGAAAAAACAGAAGACAGATACAGCTATTTTAGTAGTACGTACAAGCACAATAATTAATTCAGCGCTCACAGCGTGGGGAAGGTCTTGCATGAGAAAAACAAAACACTCTTTCTAATGTGAAAGTAAAATGAAAATCGTACTCTTTTCCCTTTGATTTTTAAGTTTGAGTGCTACTTAAGAGTGTGGGAGAAAAGAGGTGCTTACCACTTTCTGTGAATAACCCACAAGCTGCACTTTGCTGAGGGCAGAGTTGACCTCCTGCATGCTGTAGCATCGCTTCCACGTCCACACATCTACTGCATCCTTCAGCGGCCCAGGGAGCATCCTAATATGATAGCATGATTTGTTCATTTATTGACGTCATATTGTATTATGTCAGTTGCATCTGTTGAAACGTGACTGAAAGTAAAAAGAAACTACAACCTTAAAAAAAAGGTGCAAATTAAAACCAAAGCAAGACATGATAAACAGAAAGACGGAAAAACAGAGAGAAACTACATGTTAAAAAAAAGCTAGAATGAAATTGTGTTTAATATGTCAAATTTCTTTTTTTCCCCACAGTTTATCTACCTTTGTATTTCCTTGTTTTTCCAGCAGGTGGCAGACTGGGGTTTGGGAACTCTCTCCATGAAGTTAACTAGTTCCTCCATCAACAGTCTGAAGAGAAAAACATCAAGGATCAGCATTTCTTAAATAACTGAAACCACAGCTAATGTCTTTTTGGCTCACAGTACAACACCAGCCAGTTTATTTGAGACAACACATTACTCTTCAAACTCAAAAACACAGTTGTTTTAGATCCTCTGGCCATCTCTTTTTACAAAACCATGATAAAAATGATACATATTTTCCTTTAAATTCATATAAAAACAATATGATGAAGGTTTCATCCCTTGCATCTCCTTACCTGCCAATCTGCAGGGTGGGTTCTGTGGCATACACTGTCCCAGTGAAGCCTGTGTGTTCAGTGATATAGGGCAGCGCCATCATACAGTGGTAGTTAGAGATCAGGATGACGTCAATTGTAGATAGATCCAGCAGTTCTCTCTGTGTTCAATATAAATGGGAAAGATAGTTTATTTCAACAAAATATGTATTGTTATTCTAAGTAGAGAATGTATTATAATTTATATTTGAATTACTTATTGTGGAAGTAATAATAAGTCATGCAGTCAAAATGAAATTGACTGATAAAAAACTAAAACAATCTCTTTGTCAGGCTGCTCTCTTGGTTCCCTGTAGCATTATTCCCTGAAGCAAAATCATTCAAAAGCATTTGACTGATACCTCAGGGAGACAGAACTCTGGCTGAGAGTCCACAAACAATCTTCCTGCACACTCCTTCAGCTCCTGGAAAGATGGAAAGAAATAGTTTGTTTACTTCTGTAGCCCTTCGTCACAGACAAAGCTTAATACATTTACACAACAGATTCAAATTCATTCTTTATTGTCCTATATAGAGGAAATTTGTTCTCACAGTCTGTACATGAAAATAACATTCAAAACAAGGTATAAACATACAAGAACATTACAACAACATAAATATATTACAGTGTGCCCAGGCTATTTAAAGCAGTTACAGCTGAGGGCACAAAACTCCTCCCAAAGGGTGTTTTTTTGCACATTGGCTGTCTATATCTGCGGCTAGAGGGGAGGAGGGTGAAGCATGGGTTGAGGGGGGTCAGGGGTCATGTGCTATGGTCAGTGCACTGCGAGTGGTGGCAGTGCCACGCAGGTTGGGGGTGGGGAGACCAATTATTTTAGAAGACATGTTAGATATTTTCAGGAGCTTGTTTCTACTGGTGAGGGTGAGCATAGTGGCATACAGACATAGAAAAAAACAGACTTCAAGGTGATCTCACAAAGCAATAATGTCACACAATTTGAAGTTCAGATCCAAACGTTCAGTGACTTAAATACAACAAAAGGAGCTTCTCATACCTTCTCCAGGTTTATTGTTCCATCCTTAGAGACCCAGCCAGGTAGCTTGGAGAGTCTTGGGCTAAAAAAGAACAAAAACAGAAAAATGAATCATGTGTCAGTACAATGGCACTTATACCATCCATAAATAAATGAATGAATGAATGAATAAAAGGCACTACAGCTGATGGCAATGACTCACCTGTGCACGAGAGGAAGGGGCAGGAAGTTGAGGACAGAGGTGGTGTCCAGCCCACAGTCCAGCATGATAGTGGTGGATTTGAACTTGAGGACATTGCAAGGCAATGTAGGATGACCAGACAGACAATACTGAAAGACACGAGGAAAGTCATTAGAGACACACGTGGGGGGAAAAAAATTATAATTGTGCCAACAACGCAATACATGACAGGTGCATCAGAAGCAGGATAAACAGGACATCACATGTAGTACATGCAGGAGTCTGTAGGTCTGTGTAACAACGTACACACACAGCTGTAACGTTAGTCTCATTGTAGGAACAAAATGCTCCATTAAATTAACCAACTGACTCAGTATTTTTCGTTCACTGGGAACTGCACACATTAAACAGTTTGCACAGCCAAGCTGTTACCTGCCTAGTTTAGCCCCAGCGGACGAGGCAGGACCAAACAGGGCTATTAGCTGCTAAGCTAACAGAGTAGCTATATAACTAAAGATACCCTGAACGATTTAGTACCGCATTATTATAGTCCGCTGCAGTTGACTTGGCTACTTTTTACTAACAGCCTGTTTACTCACCAATTTCATTTTTAACACTGGCAACGATTGATAAATTAGATTTAGGTAGTCGGCTTCGCTAACGCTGCATCTTTCTACAGTGTTTTTCGGAACTCCGCTCGCTTTGTTTCTATGACTTTTGCCCTCTACTGCCCTCTACAGACGTGGAGTGTTTCTAAGCTAACAGTAAATAGCTTATACAGGCAGGCCAAAATTGTCCAAATACTAAACAAAACAGCACGCATTTGTTTGTTTGTAACTGCCCTGAAAAGAGCACGGTGCCTCACCAAATATTAATAAAAAACATCAATCAAAGCGAAGGTAATTGTTGTCAACAAATGCACGTGCCCATAGCCTGCAGGGCTGTCAATCAAACTCGCTGGCTCTAACCAGAGCCATAATTGATCACTTCACCTAGTTTTACAAGGGACTTTGGAGGACAGACGTAGATATACGTATACTGTAATTATGATGATATGAATTTGGCGGCCAACCCGTAACTTATTTGTTATAGTGGTTATATGACCTTGTGTTAAGTTTAAGTAAGTTGGAGGATTTTTTTTTAGGCAGACAAAGGCGGGGCGACTGCTACAGGACGGTGAAGTAACCAAACACTTTCCATTCACTACTCTGGTTTAACCCTCTCCCATGCTAGTAGTGGCTAGCTAACACCAACCTTGACGACCTTTAAAAACCACTCCCAAGTGACTCAGACCGGTAGATTTTTATCTAGAAAGTTACGTAGTAATGTTGTGAAACTGATGTAGCAACATTGGCACCCAACTACTTCTGTATCTCCGGTAGGCATCGTTTTTCTTTGTTAAAATGTTATATTAGTATGTTTGTGGCTAACAGCTAACCAGAAGATACCGAGGTTAGCTGGCTTTTGAAACTACTGAGGTCGATGTTTTCTCATGGAGGATTTATACAGTTATTAGTCAAGAGGATTTACGAGCAGGCAAAGACAGGTAGGGGTTGAAACGCCACAACAGTTTTTGTTGATAGCGTGAACACACCTATTTCCTCTACAGCTAAAGCTAGTTGAAAACAGCTGTAAGGTTACGTATGATTGTTACATCAAACAGTGAACGTCGGCACGCACTCATATTATACCTGTTTAAGTTAGTTACACATTGTAATAATGAGTACAGCCGAGTCTTTGTCTTCCCGTCCATAAAACCGAAGGTGTGGCTTGTTCTTATTTACTCAAACATGAAGCTAACACTCAAAGCAGTAATCAGTCAAAAAGCTGAAGATAACAGCATACATAAGTCTTATTTGTCACCAATAAACGAATTAACCTCTCGTGCATTAACAAAGGTAGAATATCACTAATAATGTAAAGGAAAAAATTGAGCATTTTGATGCTGTTCAATAAAAGTGTTCAAATTGGAGCTGTATTCAGAATCTGCTGACATTTAAAATTCACTGCCTGAAATTGGTATCAGCAGTTTAGCTGTGGAGAAGTAATCTGAGTTTTTTTTGTCAAGTCATGTCATCTCTATCGTGACTATCATCATTGTTAGGTCACCTGCCTCCTGTCAAGTTGACTTAGCATTTGATCAAATGAGTGTCTCTTCATTTGACAGACCAGAGGAGGTACACGCTCGGTTTCTTCGCCATGGGGAACACCTGCAGTAATCATCTTGGGATCCCTCCAGCCAATGGTCCCAATGCTGTGGGATGCACTGACTTCATGATGGACCACACTGCACAGGTAAAAGCAGAACCGAATATCTAATCACAGAAGATATGTTGACGTTGTATGTTTAAATGTGTTACTTATTAATTTACAAAGATGTATTTGCTATATGCTTTATGTGTCAGTGGCAGTGTAACAGATGCTTTTCTTCCCCAAAAGAAAAGACATAAAATGAGAAGGGATACATTAGAAATGGAATATAATTACTTGGAGATCATGTAGTACTTACATTTTTGTTTAGTCATTGTGAAGGACAGCACCAGGAAGTCTGCAGCAATAAGACGTTGATAATCAATTCCATTACAACATTCATTGGGCAGTTCAACAAGGACAAGAGTTCCAAAGTCCAGCATGAGAAAGAGACAGCATCTGTACACAAAAAATAAAAATGTAATCACACAAGATATTTGGGACACATGATGATACACAGTAGTATTTGTGTGCTTGATTGTGTGAACTTGTTCTCTCCTGTCAACAGGGCAGCTTCTTCCGGCTTTACTATCCTTGTCAAGAGACTGAAAAAGCAGAGAAACCAGACTGGGTGCCTTGCCGGGAGTATTTTAATGGTCTGGCAGACTTCATGAAAATCAACAGGGCTCTCAGTGAAAGGATTTTCAACTACCTTTATGGTAATTTTGTTCATTTATGACAAATGTAATATACTTTATATTGCTATTATTATTAGTGCTTTACATTTCTGAGTGTTTTTCACTCCTTCCAAGCAGACATTGGTTTCCCTTCTTTTCTGTACAGTGTTCAAATCAGCTTTGAAATGTGCTTGCATAACATTGTTATTTTAGTCAGTTGTGTTATTGTTGCACAATACTTTTTAAATCAATCTGGACTCTCAACCCCATTATCAAGCAAGAGTAACTTTGACAACAATGAAAGCAGAAATGATGTCCACTGTAATCATAAATGGCGTAACCTTAATGTTCACACTGCAGAAATGTATGGGAACTAGCAGTTGCCTGAAAGGTGGGGAAACCTACAACATGCAAGCATGCTTTCCGGAAATGATTAGTAATATCGTTTCGATAAGATAAAAACAAAAAGACTGGTATTGTGCTTTAAAAAGCTTCTGTTTGTATCATTTGTTTATTTCAGGGTCCTTTAAGATCCCAGCCTACTTGGATGCTCCATTTAAATCAAATGGAAAATGTCCTGTAGTTATCTTCTCCCATGGCCTTGGAGCCTTTAGGTATACACAATCAATTTTAACATTCTGCTCTCTTGTCAGCTACTGTGAACGCTGTAACTGACATCTCCTTGGTGTTTCCTAGGACTTTGTATTCAGCTGTATGTGCAGAATTGGCTTCTCAGGGCTTCATCGTGGCGTCTGTGGAGCACAGGTATTTGTACAGATTCTTTATTAAAGTGTAACTCCACCCTCAAATTCTGCTAGGACCCTCTCTTCCAGCATATTTATTTTTAACCCATGAAATGCAGATTTTTCATAAATTTGGTAAGAAATGTCAATATTAACACCAGCATTGATGTTTCATTACAGTACAGTCATATTGTTTAGTTTACAGCTCATGTTTAAGTGTGCAGTACCTCTTTAAATACACTTTTAGCAGATATGTAATCTTCATGTTGTCAGGATTTATTTAATCAAAAATAAAGGACGCTTCTTACAGTACACACATCAGGATTGTAGGACGGCTGTACAGCAGTTATTCAACCAGACCTAATGTTGTCAGCTATCACACATAGAATCTTTAGATATCTGAACTATATTCAAAGTGTAGGCCGACGATATGTACAGTGGAAATGTGAAACTAAGGCCATGTGTCAGTTGGAGGAAATTCTAGTTGAATGTTAGCCAAGCAAACAATAACTGAGGTCAGTCTCTTCTGCATGCCGCTGTCTGTTTATCTGTGGAGTAGGAGTGGAAAGGGTGTGCAGACAATAGTACGAACCAGGTCATCACATTTCTTTTCAGTACAGAGACAAGGGGACCATATGGAGATGAACATAATGGCCACGGTTAGTCTGTCACTGGCGTGTATTGAAGTGGTATTCCACTGAGTTTGAGCATGCGGTTAAAGGCTAAAGCCACCGGGGGGAAAAAAAGCATGTGCTAGTGTTGTGACCCAGTTCATAGCTGTGACATGATGAGACAGACTTTGTTCCACATGCCTTGCATTGGTGGTCAGAGGTCAGTCCAGCCGCTCAGCCAGTGGTGCTTTTGTCACACGGCCAATCAGTCATAAACAAAGTTAAAGCCAGAGGTGGCAACTAAACAGCACCCTATGTTTATGTGTATGGGTTTGTGTGAGAGATGTTGTGAATGCATAGATCTAATATCACCATTCATTTATTACATTATTGATCTGTAACCTAGAAACTGTCCTTTTTTTCTTATTCACTTGAAACAGGATGTACTGTAAGGTCATGCTAAAACCTAATATTTCCTAGTAACACTAAGTTATGTTAATCTTATGTTTTAATTTTAATTTTGGATTAATTTTGTTTAAAGGGGAACTTCCAAACAAATCCAAATAATAGTTTGAACCAACGTAAAATTTAAAAAGTCCAAACATTTTTTTTCCCCCTTTCTTTGGCAGTTAGCTTTTTCAGCGTTGTGTGTTTCTTTTTTACGCAGAGACCAGTCCGCCTCAGCTACATTCTATTTTCGGGAGAAGACAGAGTCTGAGAAGGCAAACCAGAAAGCGCCTAAAACATCTGCCTCAGCCCAAGACAACTTGGTAAAAGAGTGGATGTACTACAGAAGTCTGCAGCACGGGGAGAGCGAATTCCCCCTCAGAAATAAACAGGTGACGAGTATATACGGCCTCTACTTTGGGAGGTAAAATACAAGTGCATTGTTTCTCAACATAATGACAGTGGCATATGAGTCAACAGTCACTGTATAAAAGGTAGAGGTGGAGGCATCCTTCCTCTTTTATTCAATATACTGATGACTCTGATGTTCAAATCAAACCACATCCTTATTTCTTCAGTGTATTATTATGTACTCTTTTATCTGATATATAGCTTGACATTTCATCTATGCTGTCAGTATATCTTCTTAAATACAGCACTTTATTATGTTGAGGCTGAAATTGTGGCAACATTTAGTGCATGCTTTTTCCTTTTCTCCTAACTTGTGTGACTCTTTCTCGTCACTCCCAGGTGAAACAGAGAGCAGATGAATGCATTCTGGCTCTGGATAAACTCACTGAAATCAACTCAGGGATAGAAGTGCAAAATGTTTTGCAAACACAGTTCGACTGGACGACGTTGAAGGTAAACCTTTTCATGAACTTTAGTTTTAGAGAGATCATGAGTTCCCAGCCAGCATTAACACAAGATTTAGTAACAAAACTAATGAAAATATAGAAGTTATATTTAGAAAAAGACAGCAAATAATAACAGAAACTAGTGATAATACAAGCTGGAACATGTTTTTTTTTTAAAAACTCCAATTAAGTCACTTTTTAGGTAGTTTGAGTACATGCTAACATTGGTGGCTCTATTTTCACATATGTAGACTTAATAAAATGTGTAACTCCTCCCTCAAATTCTGCTAGAACCCTCTCTCCCAGCATATTTAAAAAATGAGTGAGGGAACAACAACTGTAGGAGGCGTGGCCATAGATATAAAATGTTGTAGATGTTTTATATCTATGGGCGTGGCTACGTAGTGTATGGGTCAGGGGACACGGGGGAGACTGACTGACACTGATTAGAGTCTTTTTTTTATATACATTTCATGATGTAGACAGGTCCCAACCAGTTGACTCTGTCAGCGTTGGCCTCGCAGGTTCAGGGCTGATTTAAAACAGTAGATGGCGTGTTGAGCCATTTTCAACCCATGAAATGCTGATTTTTATAAATTTGGTAAGAAATGTCAATATTAACACCAGCATTGATGTGTTTCATCACAGTACAGTCATATCATTTAGTTTACAGCACAACAAAGTGTGCACTACCTCTTAAAGTATTATGGTCACTCCCACATTAAAGTGTGGGGCTCCTGTGGCTTGGGGTTTGGGGCACTGACAAGTTCAGGGACCTTTGTTGCACCTCTCCACTGTCTGTAAAATGCGTGGTCACCAGTTTGGACAGTATCACTGAAATAAAGAGGGGTTTGTTGACATGGTATATTCCTGTTAAAATGCTCAAGGTCAGGATGTCACATTGGTCCTTTCAGTGACCTTGTGTAATAAATGAACAGTTCCTCAAAAAAAGTAGTTTTACTTTTGTTTGTATTCAAGTAACATTTACAGGAAGATACTGCAATGCTTCCCTCAGTCATACTTGCCGTGACTTGTTCAGATGAGAGTAAACATTTCATTGTCCTTATCATTCATGTCCTCTTGTCTCCTGACTAACAGAACTCCATGGATCTGTGTAGGATAGTAGCGATGGGGCATTCCTTCGGGGGAGCAACAGTGGTTGAAGCTCTGTGTAAAGAGGTTAAATTCAAGTACGTGAAAATTCACAATGTGCATCCATCATTATGTCAACTTGTTTTGGAGAAGCAGGAATATGATTCCCATATGTATACATATAAATTTACAGTAAAGATGCAATCTGTCAATTAGCAAGGAGAAAAAGCTACATCTCAGACCACATTTATCCTAGAGATTTCTGCTCATTTATACAGTTTGTACACGTTCAACTTATGATGAACTTGGTTAAAACCAAACTTCTACAGGTCTGGACAAGCCTGGTACTTACTATTTGGCAATTCATTTTTGGTACTGACATCTGCCATCGAACACCTGGTCAGATTCTTCTTCACGGATCCTTTGATAAGACAGTCTTTGATTTCAAGTTGTACGGCATCTTGTGTTTAAACTACATTTAATATTTGAGAAGTAAGGTGTTAGATTTAGAAATTGAAGTCATGTGCATCTTCGTTGTATTTTGCCATAACCTCCCCTGGAAACTCTTCAATCAGGTGTGGCATAGCGCTGGATGCCTGGATGTTCCCTTTAGATGACGAGATCTTTCCTCGGGTGAAGCAGCCAATCTTCTTCATCAACTCGGAGAAGTTCCAGTGGGCAGGAAACATCAGCCGCATGAGGAAGCTGGACTCAGCCGTCATACAGAGGAAAATGATCACCATCAGGTACAACGGACAGAACCCAAGTTGGGGTTAAAATGTTGTCTGTTGTTTAGTCTTGTTGATTCTGTAGAAATCCGTTGTCGTTTCCTCTCTGACTTTGCGGTGATGTTTTCCTTCAGAGGTACAGTCCACCAGAGTTTCCCAGACTTCACCTTCCTGACAGGCAACTGGATTGGTAAACTGATGAAGCTAAAGGGAGAGATCGACCCAGAGCTCGCCATAGACCTCTGCAACAAAGCAACACTAGCCTTTCTGCAACGCCATCTAGGTAAGAAGAATCCCTTGCCTATCATTTCTAGTATCTCACGGGTTTATCATAAGTCTGTCGTTTGTTAAAAAAGAAACATTTTCATTTGTGTTTTGCTGCAATTGTGCTAAAAATCATCTTGCATTTTTCAGGTCTAGAGAAGAACTTTAATCAGTGGGACCCTCTGATTGATGGGCAAGATGAGAACCTCATTCAAGGAACTAATGTTACTGTGCTTCAGTCTGCCATCTGAACGGTCTCATATTACTGCAGCAAATACCTGGGACTGTCTGGCCGTCAGCTGAATGATTTCACCTCGTGCGTGGGAGTCAGTGGTATGCTCCCTAAAACATCAAGCCAGGGCTGCTTGGCATTTCAAATGGAGTAAGGATAACATCGAGTAGTAATGGAAAGGAAAAGATCACCTCTACCTCACCAGCAGGAAAGATTTGTTTTTCTTGACAGATAAACACCCACTCAGTGTTGTTTCATGGGGCCTGAATGTTGCGTGGGAACACTTGAACACTTACTCTTTTCACTGTTGGTGAAACCTTCCCTATTACCAGCAATTTCTTCGAGAAATAATTTTTAATCATTCTCATCTTTTATTGTATATAGTCAATCGAGATGTTATTTCACACAAATATTGTATGTCTCCTTGGATATATGACCTTCCAGCAGAGATGAGCTACATTATGATTTGCAGTGTGATTATGTGATGAGGCCTATAATGAGGATCATATCCAATCGAAGGGCTAGGGATGAGTATTGTTAAAAGGAGGAAGATTGCTATGATTTTAGATGACTCAGATACTCAGCCATGATAGCAAACTAAATGTTTCCATCCTGATTCAACAGACAGCTATATAAGCAAATCAGCACCATTAAAAGGATACAAACACTAAAAGCTTGCATTAAGATACCATGTGCCTTAAGTCACAGTACTGTTCAATGACATGCAACAGCCTTATAACTTTTATACATTTACCGTCTGGAATAATCTGCCATTTATACACAACAGAAATCCAATAAATCTGGTTTGTATACAAATACATTCTGTGTCAACTTATTTACGTGGCTTGATCTTCCAGCTTAGAAATGGGTTCTAAAGCTAAAACTAAAAGCTTTTGAATAACATGCTTGTATAAACTCCAGAGGTCCCCTACCAGCAACTATGTGTCGTCATCGTTCTTAAAAACTTGTCTGCTTACTTTTGACTTGTTTAAGAAACACTGATAATTCAAAATGTCAGACTCTTACAAAATGCTTGTATGGACTGAAACTGTTGGAGAATCCTATGTTTATACACCTTTTGTCAAGCTATGATTAATTCAAAAACAATACAAGTGAATTAACTTTAACAACCAATACCATATATTACCAAAATCGCTATGGTCTTGTTCATGCTTTTAACTTTGATAAAAGGACTGTTCAGTGTCACAAGGGAAGTGGGAGTGTTGAAACCCTTGGCAGCCATATTGAAAAATTCTGAGGCTGTACCAAATCACTTCATTCACGAACATTCAACAACAGGCCAGCGCTTATATCCAATGAAAAAAAGCCAAATAAACACAAATTAGGGCTGCAACTGACGATTATTTTAATTAGACTAATCTGCTGATTATTTTCACTCAATTTTTCCCAGAGCCCAAAGTGACGTCTTCAAATTGCTTCTTTTGTTCACCCAACAGTCCAAAACCCAAAGACTCTTCATTCACTGTCATACTTGACAAAGAAAAGCAGCAAATCCTCACATTTAAGAAGCTGGAACCAGTAAATGTTTGACAGTGTTGCTTGAAAAATGACTTGATTATCAAAACAGTTAATATTTTCGATTAATCGTTGCAGTTCTAACACAAATGCCTCGCTCTAACTAGTAAGATGAGGCCATATCACTTTTTCCAGCAGGACACAGTGGATGTCAGGCATCATTTGAGCCCATGAAAGAGAAAAGTGCTGTCACTGCCTCCATGGACACCAGACCTCATCCATTCACACCTTCTACAGGTACAATTTGGATTTTCAAATTCAAAAAAACAATACCAGAATGCAAGTTGTGACTGAAGCAGACGTACAAAATGTTAACTCTCAGTAAATACTCTCATAATTTATTTCTTACCAAACTGGGGCTGCCAATAGAGAAAAACACCCAAATGTTAAGCTCCTCCAAACAAGGGGGAAGGAAAACCATGATTCATCTCGAATCGATCTGTAATAATATTTATTGTGCCAACATAAATATATCTTCAACGCATGCAAGTATCCACACAAAATACAGAACTTTCTGCAGCATTTCGCCTGACACAACCATCAGTATTCAACAATATATTCAACAAAAGATTCAGTACTTTCCACAAACTCCTAAAGCATTGACAACTCTTACTGTACAAAGGCACTTTCAACCAGATGGTTGTTTTTCAATAGGAACAATGAAATTAGCCATTTTGGGCCAAAGGATAAAGATGAACTGCCAGGACAATCCAATAACTCAAGACTGCCATTGAGCAACGAACACAACAAAGAAAAAAACTGAACTTGACCCTGGCTGATATAACTAAAAGCATAAGCTGTTGATCAGTTTCCATTTGAGGTGTCTGATAAAGGCACATGAAGGAAACAGAAGGTCGTTACTCCTCTGGCTGCTGCTCAACAGGCAGAACATCAGCAAAGCCGTCATTGATTATCAGAGAGAGATGAGTTATCTTTGACAGCTGGGCCTCTAAAAGGAAGGAAAAGATTTAATCATTATATGGTATTGCATGCAACATTTACCACAGATTGTAGATACAGGGTTCGTACAGCTTTTTAAGAGTAAAATTCAAGCACTTTCCAAGAACTTTCAAGGTACCTAAACCAAACATTTCCAGACTTTGGAA
Source organism: Macquaria ambigua (assembly GCA_008360985.2). Lineage (NCBI taxonomy): Eukaryota > Metazoa > Chordata > Actinopteri > Centrarchiformes > Percichthyidae > Macquaria > Macquaria ambigua. The sequence continues at coordinate 296,128 of VMKM01000211.1, forward strand.
GCCTTTATCATCACATCTAAATTGTTACTATAAATGCCAGGAGACAACAAACAAATATGACGATCATTTCAAATATTAAAAGATTTTTGGTTTATATGAGTGATTGTGTCGATGATGAAACACCAGATTATATTGAAAATCAAGCATTTTTCAAGGAGTATATTCAAATTCAAGCATATTCCTAACCTTGAAAACATAACGGTTCAAATTAAGCATTTTCCAAGACTTTGTATGAACCCTGTAGATACAATCCTGTAAAGGAAACATGCAGGTAATGGAGATTAGGATGAACAAGATGGAGTAAGTGCTATAAAGCCAGAGAGCAGGTGACAGGAACTCCCTGATCATTTTCATGACGGCAAGCATAAAGATGTGCTTAAGACTCATGAGAAAGTTCATTAAATGTATATTACTATTACTACTTCATGCTAAAATTGCTCAATTTTACCCAAGAGTTTAATATGGAGATCAATTATTAATATCATCTCTTACCAAAACTGTCATCAGCAGAGGATGACATTTCTTCCTCAAGCACATCATCGCTGGAATCCTGGAAAATCATCAACAAATTCAGCCATATCCTGGTTTTGATCTTATTGGGGATAGGATGTTTACATGGAACGTGAGAAACATAGACTAACAGTATCCAGGCTTCTGATCATCTGTGTGCAGTTGTGTCTTGATGTCTCACCATCTCAGCCACTATGTTCTGTACCAACAAAGAATGTTCAGAAACCTGGATAACATGCCACAGTACCCTGGGTATCCATCAGTACTCCTGGTCTCTCTTAACCCTGTATAAGGTCTTATCCAGGTTTCTGAAACCAGAATATGATGTTTACGTGTGCATCATATAACCAGAATACTCCAAAAACACAATCCTAACAAGGATACTAGTGCGCATGTAAATGCACTCTGTGTGTGATTTTACCTTCCAACTTTTCATTCTTGATTATGTTTTAAGTCAAGAATGAAGTCAGGAATGATCCAATGCAGTGTGGATTAGATTTTCCTTGTTTTAACCCAGTCAGTTGCACTGGAGCCTTCTGGATGCTCAGGTGGTGCAGTAAACCACCTGAGCAGCAAACATGCTACAATGACCCAAAACATTTACATTAGGAGAAATGTGCCGCAGCTTCAGAAACGATGCAAAGTCAAATCCCCGAAATTAAGTGCAACAAAAAAACGTTGCCTATCCAGTCAATAAAACAGAAGTTCTCCAGGACTCTAGGGGGAGCACTAAATGAAATAGCTTGAGTTTCGACCCGAGGGAGAGAGACCTGATGAGAGTGTTCGTTTTTGATTAAAGCAGGAAGAAAAGTGGAGTAAATAGGCAAAATAAAAATGTACGTATTCTTATTTACATTTGGCCATAGTCTTTTCCCCACTGGAGTCCTGGAGAACTTCTGTTGTGTTGACTGGATATGCAGCATTTTTCTGTTGCATTTGTTTTCGGGCTTTGTGCGTTTTTGACTTTGCATCATTTCTGTATTTGCAGCGTGTTTGCTATTAATGTATTTGTTCTGGCTTTCTGCAGCACATTTTTTCTTTGCAGCACATTTCCACTGTTGTATTTGTTTTGGCTTTCCATATGTTTTTGACTTTGCATTGTTTCTGAAGCTGCAGCGCGTTCTCCTAATGGAAATGTTTTGTCTTCCCTAACCCCCACACAGCCTATAAAGTGCATGTGCCTAAGCAATGTGCACTGTAAACACACTGACAAACCCCCAACATGAGCTTTGTTCCTAGTACATAATGAGTGCCTATTCAACACTATGTCAGTGAATCTACAGCTACATACCAGGATTCCCACACATTTCTATCATAACTTTTCCATAATATTTTACCTAATTTCCACGGCTTTAAATAGTTTAAAATAGGAAGGCCTATATAGCGATCATAGGGCACAACAATGAGGCTCTTACTCCAGTGTGAGCCCGCTGCCAACTATCAGCATACGCCAATGTGTATCACGTGATACTAGTGACGTTTCAATGGTCAAGCTGCACTAGATTGTAAATTAATAATACAAGGAACGTATTTCACGTAACGTTATGTTTTGGGATTTATATGAACATATTTTAAACAATATTCAAAACTTTTCCAAAACATTCTGTTAATTCCAAACCATTTCCAGGCCTGGAAAAGTTTCTAAGTTCAAAACTTTTCCAGGAATTTCATGACTGTGGGAACCCTGACATACTATTTTACCTCCAGACAAGTTCTGTCCATAAGGCAAAGGTTTAACACCTTAAGTATTAAAGTCACCTATACACATTTTGGACATCAACTCTGTGGACTAATTATATTAGAATGAACTATCAAAGGGCATCGTGTTTGTCCATGAATGCAAACAGTTACCTCGCTTTGTTGGGGGGATGAATGCACCAGCTGCTCACTGTCCTCTGTGTCAGCTTCTTGATGTGGGACTGAAGGAACAGGGACAAGTCAGTATAATCAAAGTTACAAACCAGCGGAACATGGTCTGTTTCTGCAGTCAAATAATGAATTATGTTTACTGTCAAACATGTAATCAAGATCAGTGTTAACATTGGAGAGCAGAGATATGGCCATTAATAAAATCTGGTGTAACTGGAAATTTACACCATGAACTGCAATGCATGGCTGACATTTTGTTGTTCATCATGTCTGATACCTCTGCAGACGTCCGTCAGACAGATCTCTCTGACAAGACAGGTCACCTCTTCAACCAGGTTACTCTAAAAAGCAATACAGACAGCATTCACTCGTCAGTGATGTGATGTTTTGGTGTTTAATTTTACAATTGTGTTGATTGATCTCCATTACCAAATCTGGACAGGGAACTGCGTAGGCCTGTGGCTCAGTGTCAGATGGCAGAGCTGCAAACACAGAGGCAGGTGACACAGATATCGTATGTCGCAGTGTTTTTAATCAACATATACTATAAAGAATGCAAACAGATCCAACAAGAAGAGGAATGTGGAAAAAGCCCAAAATGTGTAGAATTCAACGATCCAATTTGACATTAAAATAATCAAGATGAGAGAAACAAACCAGAAAGTTCATCTTCCGATGAGGTCTCGTCTTCAGTCACTGAGTTATTCTAAAACAGAACACATCACCAATAACAGAGACTCTCTCTAATAAAGACCAGCTCAATGAAAATCGTTAAAGCAAAACAGTCAGCATTTATGTTGGTACTCAAGATTGGTTCAAACAGCTTTAAAAATGATTTTCATTTGACAGAAATTGGGTTCTACCTTACCTTGTAAGGCAGGGTCCCACCCTGTAGGGTAATGTCTCCAATTTCTATTTCATGCTCTGAAGGAGCTTCTGTGAAGATAATCACAATCACATGCCATATCGACTGCACATCATCACACTGTACGTGAAAACACCTCAGGACATTAACAACGAGACTCGTCTGGACCAAGAAGACCAATCATGGACCGTTCTGTAGACCAGGCCGATGAGTAGCTTTGGAGCTAGTGGTAGTAACCAGTGGTCTGTGTAAATGTCCAGTGGTAAATCGATAAGACACACTCCCTTTTATAATAGCTTACCTCAAAAAATTGTAACCTCATATTTCAGCATATTAACCTTTTAACCGAAGCCTGCAGTATTTATTATTGCCCATCTTAAAGCCTTTACACACCGGGGGCGTTTTTGTTTTCGTTCGATTAATTCACACGTCAATATATTTTCTCAAACTGTTGTTTTTGTCATGAGTACTCTCACACAGAATATGAATATTATGCGGTGAAAAAGCAACGTAATTCTTTTACGGAACAAAGTTGATTTTTCTGAGCTTTCGTACGGCGAATAAAGCCATCAACCAATCACGTTGTGCGGAACGGACGTCACATCACAACAATGGCGGACCTGTTGATTGTTTGTGTTTCTCATCACCCTGTATTATATGACAAAGGACACAAAAATGACTGAACTCAAGGACAACGTGTGGAGCAGCACCGCCTGATGCAGGACAGTGAGCAGTTTATGTAGTTTACTTTTGGATGTAGTAGAGTTGGTAGCAACAGTGTCAGAGCAGGTTTGGCTCGTCATATTAATCAAATGGGGGGGGGGGCTCTATAGCTTTTTACCTGCAGGGCACTGCACATAGACTACCCAAAGTAACGCAAGACACTGGAGCAATACATAGGCTTTATATGAGTGCTCCAGTATCGTATATTTTTTTCTGAAGAATAAGCTGCCGCAAATATATCTATTGCAAATTCGAATCGCTGCTGGTATGTTTTTTTATAGTTTGGATACAAAATATTTGCAGGCGAGTTTTATGCATTTTTGTGTTGTTTATTCGTCACGTCCCAGGTGTGTAAAGGCCTTTATGGTGTATTATGTATGTTGTGGTAGAAATTACTTACCAATTAATTGTTCATGAGAGAACTCCCAACAAGGAAGAAGTGATTCATTTTGGACCTAAAATTTAAGAAATTGCACCATTTTAATGTAAAGAAAGACCATTTCAGAGACAATCAAATGAAGAGTAGTGTACATATAGTACTTTACATATAGCAGCAGCAGAGGGAACCTATTTTTTCATGATGGCCACGGTTATTATTTGAATGCCGGCTTTTATATGAGAATTTACAGTATTCACCTCTGAATAGCCTCTTAAGTTTAAATTAAGTCTGTGTTTTACCCACCTTGAGCTGCAACTACACCACAAAGCCTGAAACCCTGTATAAACAAAATGCACATGCATATACCTCACATGGGGAAACTCATTGTGATGCAAATTACCGTTTCCTCTGCTGTCGTACTGCTGAGACGATTATCTCTTGCACTGGTGACTTTGCCATCATCATTTGCATATTTGGATCTGCAGTGCAAAGGGGAAAAAAGCAAAATCATTGATAACAGTACATACTGAGAAATAATGCTGCATCCACTGCCAACTACTATAAAGAAGTGCTGTATAGGATTGATAAAAAGGTTCCATGGTAATCACACTGCATGCCTGGCGCATTGTTATGCTGTTTATTCAATAGCCACTGAAGTCTGATACCTGTGCAGACATCTGTCAAACAGGCTTCTTCAACAGAACAGGTCACCTCTTCAACCCCGTCACCCTGAGCAGCAATGAAGACAAAATTCACATGTTAGACGTGACAAGTTTTGCGGTTTGATTTTAGAATTCTGTGGATTCAAATCCATTACCAAATCTTGAGAGGGAGCTGGGCAGGTTTGTGGCTCACTGGCTGCTGTGTCAGTGTCAGTGAGCAAGGCTGCAGATAGAAAAGAGATGATTTAGATACACGAATAATGTGTTGCCTAAAGGCTTCCGAGTGCTTCCCTGCTTATGAAAAAAAATAGCAGATAGACCAAATTTCCTGGCACAACTGAAAAGGATTTACATGGTTTCATTTTACTAAAAATGACCCTGCCTACCACTACTGCAGACCTGCCAACCTTGAAGCTACTTTCTCTTGAAATGACATTACGCATTTGTCAATCAAAATCAAGGCAACGAATCCAGCACTATTATTAGTCAAACTCTTTTTCTTCTTTTACTTTTTGACAGGCTAGATGCTCGTTGGCGTATTGCTGCTGCCTCTTGCTGTTAGACTTGAGTACTGCACAATTGGTCAAACGCACAAGACATTTTACCAGCTTTTTGCGTACTTTAGAGTGATAAATCGTACCAGCGTACTTTGATGTCAAAATGCGTACCTGCTACATAAAATGCGTTCAGGTTGGCAGGTCTGCTACTGTGTTTACACTACTTGCGTAACTATTCCTTCCAAACAGGGCTCATGCATTTCTCCATTTCTATTGCATGCACACAGCGTGTACACATAGATGCAAAAGAAAAACAAATGGGAAAAGCCTGAAAGGTGTTTAAACCAAGAATTCAATTTGGCAAACAAATATTCTCAGATGATGCCATCCAACCTGAATATGTATCCTCGTGATGAGCCAAGTCCTCCTCTTCACTCATGATGTCAATCTAAAACAGAACAGATTATCCATCACCTGAGGACAAGGGCTTTGTCTAATGCAGACTATGTCAATGATGTCTTATAAAACTGTCATACACAGGTACTCTAATTAGTCATCTGTACTGTAAATATTCACAAATGACTATTTACTCTTGACAAGAGGAACAAAAAGCATTGACAAAACCACCATCCAAAATAGTGCATTTCCATAACATTACCTCGACATGTTTGGTTACACATGGCACCTCTTCCTTGGGGACACCATCTCGTGCTTCACTGTCCTGCTCTGTAGGAGCATCTATAAAGACAATTGCACTCCATCAAACATTTCAGAACACACGCAGTATTACACTTAACACTTGTTTTAGCAAACCAAATTTATTTCCACCTGCAATACCTACATTTTCTGAGTGTGACTTTTTAACCTACTTTTTACCTATTGTCTATAAAGCCAAGATGCACTCCAATTCTTTTCTTTTTAGTTACCTAAAGTTACGTGTGTTGTAGGCTAATGTGATAGCTTGCCCTTAAAAATATGTCCTTGTTCAGATAATTTCATAGCCTAAGCCTACACTGTACGAGTGTTGCATGGTTAGAATTAGGAATCCCTCACCAAATGCAGGAAGCACAAAGAAGGGCTGCACCAATTCAGTCTGAATCTATAAGACAAAACACACAGGTAAAACCAAGGAATCAAAAATAAAAATCATTTCCTTGCAAGTATTTTACAACATTAAAGTTTTTCCAAATGTCTTTTTTGAAACATGGAGCACCAAAAGACCTAAAAACGTGCTTTGTGAGCTGTACTTCATCTCCATACAACTAAATCTCAGCAAATCCTCTTAAAAATTTGAATACATACTTCTCCATTTAGGAGGAAAACCAAGTCTTGGGTAAACTGCCTTTTTATGTACAGTGTGTAGCAATACAAACAACTTCATGTACCTGCTTTAAATCTTCAGAAATGTTATTAATTGTTTCAAACAGATCAATGCTGTCCCTGGGACGAACAGCTTCACGGGGAACCTTTAGAAGAACACAACACCCAATTACATTTCATCAAGTCACTCAAGTCAGTGATAGTGTGAGATATATTGTCATACAATATACCAATTTCACAGTTGTACTGGTAAGACAACTATCCATGGCAATGGTAACCTCGCTGTCATCTCTTTCCTCAGTTGGATCTGGAAATGCAAAGAAAAAGCAACACATTTACTTTTAAAAGTTCACACAATCACTGACCACATCTTCCATATTAACATGATTTCTACATGCTTATTTACTTTCAGCTGCTTATTTGATGGGCAGGAAATGCACCATATTGTTTACTAACCAGAAACAAAGATAAAAGGAGAAATGAATGTGTTGCTTACCAGAAGAATTCATGTCAAAGCTGCTTTGCATGCTGTAGGTATTCACCTCTCCAGACAGAGATTCCAAGTCAGTCGCTGCAATCTCCGACTCATCTATGGCCTCCACAGGGTTCTCATCTGATGGAGAATTTAAGTCATCTGGTCCAACAGTGTCCATCCCTGAAGCACCCTCCTCTTCTGTGCCTTTGTCAGTTTCCACCACACTCTTGTCACAGCTCAAGGTCAAAATACCTTGGTCACCTTTGTTATCGAGTGGAGGTAACATGGTTTCATCTATGCCACCATCAATTGGCAAAATGTCTTTGGTTTGAGATACCACCATAGTGGGGACTATGTTCACCACTTCATTGGGAACAGTTTCTCTCAGACTCTCCAACGTTCTCAGTATTTGAGGTCCAGTGATCATTTCGCATTCTGACAAAATCTGATCCCTCTCTTCTTCCGCAGACTCCACAAAAGACTCAGAATGAAGACAATCTTCTGAGCTTTTACGGTTCTTTAGAAAACTTGCTAGTTTTGGGATCTCATCTGCAGCGTGAGGGTCAACCAGCTCGCCAGCACTCTGCTCTTCACTGTGGTCTCTCTGAGGGTGAACACATGCAACAGCAGTTTCCATTTCTTGGCTTTCGGGATACTGTAGTTCGTCCTCGGGTTGTGCAGTCTGTATCACAGTTGAATCACACTGCAGTGGTGTTTCATATGAAGTGGTCAGTCTAACGGCACCAGGTTTGTTTTCTGTGAAGGAGCTCTTCCACCAGGTCTTCAGTGCCTCGTTTATCACCTGGCCCTCACATTCCATCTGTACAAGGCATTTGTTTTTTCCTTCTTCTCTTGTTACTCTTGTGACAGTCAGCTGTAACACTTTGTCTGTTGTAAGCACTGACAACTCATCTACTGCACCACTGTCCCAGGATCCATGTGAAGCATCAAAGCCTTCAAGCTCGCACAAAAATGCCTGTGGAGGAGTTTCCATCAGATCTGGGGGCATTTCCCTCACATCTGTAACACTGACTTGGGACTTGTTTCCATAGTCTACAAAGAGAACAGATAGCTCTTCTCCATCTTTGTCAACGACCTCTGCACGGTACCAAAGATGATCGTCCGAAAAGAGAGCAATACATGGACTGCCAGGGGAGAGAGAGCCCGGGTCAATTTGTTTGTGATCGACGGCATTCCCAACTTCTGAGACACTTGATGTTATCTTATCAAGCTCTTCTGAGTCCGCAGGCTGACACCAAAATGTTTGAGCATCATTTGTAGTTGTGATGTAGACCTCTAACTTTTGTCCCTCTAAGAACTCTTGTTGATGGTAACATAGAGAACAGGAGTTCAGCAGCGATTTCTGGGTGTTCTCTGGCACTTGCCTGATGTCAGAGTTCTGGGCAGGTTTTTCCTCAACTTGTTCAAGTTTCTCTGAGGCGATTTCAGAACAATCAGTTGAACATCTAGTAGTTGCTTTACACATGAGATTCACACCACTGTCTTTAAGACTGACTTCCCACACAGATCCTGACTGCCTGATAAACTGACACTTGAGCACCTTTCCTCCATTAACACCGATGTCTTCTTTGAAAGCTGACACCACTTCTGGATCAAGCACTTCCTCTTTTTCAAGAGCTGCAGCATCACTCAGCATACAGTGTGTGCTGTACATGGGAGGTTGCAAGAAAGACTTACGGAGTCTGCTTATCTTGGAAATTGGCATCACTGCTGTATTTCCAAAATCAACAAACTCAACAAGAGCCGTCATGTTACTGTGTATTTCTCTTACAACTGCTCTGTACCATGAGGAATCATCTGCGAACTCTGCCTGAACAAGGTCACCTGGATGCACATCTTTGATGTCGTCAGTTTGGGGGGTGCATTGGGGATCATTGAGCTTTTCCACAAGGGAGAATATTCCATCCTCCTCTCTGACCAGTTGCACGTAGAAACTCAATGGGTTGTTGCAGTGTGAGACATAAACATCAGCTTCCAAACCTGATGTGATAGATTTTGAGGGCAGGTCTGCAAGTTTAGGGAGTTTTTCAACATTGCTTTCCTTCTGAGATTCTGTGCCAGTTGATTTGGATTCGATGATCTGTTTAGTTTCTGTGGGAAGACTTTCTTTTCTTTGTTTGATATAGGCACCTGCCGACTCAGAATCATTTCCCGTATCACTTGGTGTCCTTCCACATGACTGCCTTTGGTGTGGAGGTTTGTACAGCTCTAATGGAGCAGCTTTGACCTTCTGACCATTTTCACAAACATGGTGCAAAGGTTTCGGTGCAGACTGTACATTCATGTCAGAATCCCTCATCTGACGTGCTGGTTTTGGGGCGGAGAAATCTTTCTTGATGGTTTGAGTGTGATCTTCCATTTCTGCAGCTTGTTTGGGGACAGCTTTTGGAGTCTTCTGTGCATGATTTGTTGAAGCCTCAAGTGCTCTCCAACCCTGGTAGACAGCCCGCTTTTCTGTGTGCATCTCAATCTTAAACATCTTCTTGATCTTTGAATTAATCTGAGTGTTTCCTTGATACAGCTCAACCAGCAATTTACCATCAGGTTCTCGGGCCACTACAAGTGCTCGAAATTTACATTCTGTCGCACTTGTTTCAAACCAGCTGTTCACCTCACTGGGAACATCAGCAGGGACATCAGAGAGACTACACACAACTGCCTGCACAGGCACAGACATGATGTCATTTGCCTCTCTGGGAACTGGAAGCAAGTCAGATTTGTCCACCTCAATAGTGTCACCATAATCAACAAAGTGAACCAGAATCGCTGGATTTGTGGCCTTGATCTGTCCCCTGTACCACTGCCCATCAGTGTACTTCGCAAAGCACAAAGTTCCAAAGACTGTTGGTAGCTTTACATTCTGAAGCTGATGACAGAGATTGCTCACTTTGATCTTGAGGTCTTTTATCACATCAGTGTTCCTGTCGAGCTGGCAGTAGAACTGACCGACATTGTTCACACATGTCACTGTGACCTGTTCCTCTGTTCCAGTTTTGACATTGTGCGTTGAGTAGTAGTATGTGTCCAGACGGAAAGATGGCCCAGTGGCTTTCTTGGGCGGTGCACTTTTGACTAGATTGACCATACTGGTGGAGGCACTCTCAAAGGGAGTTTCTATATCCACAATGTTGAAAACAATCTTCTGCTCACTGTACATGACAGCATATATGGTGCACTTCAAAATCACAAAGTTGGATGCAGCAGATTCCACAAAGCTGTGGAACCTTGCTATTGCTTCTTCATTCCAATCATTTGTGGCAGACGTGGGGTCAACAGGGTTTAACAGACTGCATCGAAAAGCTTGGCCTCGCAGGGTGAGGAATTCTGGGCAGATCCTCCTCAGGTCATAGAGGGAGACTGTCTCCGTCTGGCCGTAGTCAACAAACAACACATCCACATGAGGTGTTTTATGTTTGTGAATTACAAGGGCCCTGTACCACATTCCATTATCACAGTGGCGAGCAACACAAGCTGTTTCTAGAAGAGGCTGAAACTCACTGCCTGCATAATGGGCCTGTATGTCATGCATGAGCAATTTCAAGTGCCCTGCGTTTTGTACTAGTTGGCACCAGAAGTCATTTGGGCTTTTGATGTAGGACACACTGACATCAAGGATACTTCCAATGGGAAACATGTGTTCCTTGAATGTAGGAATTCTTCTTTCATTACTGGAAGGGCCAACTGTGTTTAGGGTCTGGAAAGACGTTCCATTGTTCCTGTATACACCTGAGAGTCTGCCATCTGGAAGTTGTGTGTGAGGCGGAATGGCAGGTTGCGTGGTCATTTTGGCTACGAGTTGTCTCTGTGTCTCAGCCCTTTCAGCATGGCCAAAAATACACATCAGTGTACCAAGATCTCTTTCTTCCTGTGCTTTAGGATCTGTTAGTTGGACAACATAGCCCTCATCATATTTTGCTGTCACGTGTACATTTAGTGCTTTATTTGTGACTGCTTTGATGAAAAACTCACAGGCACTTCGACTCCATCTCCCATCTTTCGGTCTGATACCACCCAGGGTGCATTTCAGTGAAAGATGTGGCAACTTTTTAAATTCGTCAGGAAGGTTCCTGATGTTACTCCTGTCAACCACTTCGGTGTTTCCATAATCAACAAAGAACACCTTGATTTGTGTCTCACCAACTTCAGCCACAGTTGCTCTGTAGAAGTCACCATCTTCTGCCTTGGCAGCACAGTAGAGCCCAACAGTTGGATTTCGCACCACATCTTTATCCACTGAATCTTTGTACAGATGGTAGATACTATCCATCAGTTCATCCAACTCATTTGCATAGTTCTTTGTTTGGATCCAAAACTCTGATGGGTCAGATACGTGCTGAACAACTGCCACATGTGAGGAGTTGAGAGAGAGGTCTTCAGCTGGCAACCTCTCCACTATTCCTTTTCCTCCTTTTTCCTCTACAGCCTGTACAGGAGTTAACATCTTCCGACTTTGGTTTCTGTCTTGCCGTGCTGGATGCTGGTGGCTGTATGCAGTGCTACAGATGTCATAATGTCGAAGTGTTTTTTCACACTCCAGCAAACAGCCCTCCTTGGAACCAAACAAGTGGCTAATATTTGTGTTTTCATCCCCATAGAGTGTGACATAGTGAACACCTTCAGAGATGCTTTGGTACTCAAATTTGGCTATCACTGTCTTGTACAGAAGAAGGCTCCTGAGATAGTCAATCTGGCTGGTTGTCCATCCAACCCCTTTGTCAATGATTCCATGGAGGGAGCAGATGTAAGTCACAACAGGCATCCTGAAGAACTCTGCAGCCAGTGGTCTTATATTCTCCACTTGAACAAACTGTTTTGTTCCATAGTCAACGTTCAACACTTCCACCACTTTGTTGGTTGGGAATACCTGTTGTAGAACAGCGCGGTACCACCTGCCATCACTTCCTCTTGCAGCACATGGAAACCCAATCATTTCTGGACTTACAATGCAATTGGTAGTTCTGCCCTCACAGCACTGTGTCATTTGCTCTGAGAGTTTCTTCAACTCTTGTGAGAACACCTTCAATTGGCAAAAAATCCGCTGTGGATTTGTCACATCCGTGACTATGACAGTCTCCACAGTTCCTGCTAGGAGCTCTGGGTACATGAAAAGCTCTTGCTTGTGCAGTCGCTCACCTGCTTCCATGGAGATCTGGCGAGTCTCTGGAGACACTTCAACTCCACTATGGGACTGTAGTGACATAAGAACAAAGTCCTGGAACATGACTGGAGACAGCTTCTTGGCAATTCCCATCTCATACATTTCTGTGGATATACAAGGGATGTGTAGGAGAAATGTTCTCTGCGGCACCAGTACATCTTGCACATGTGCCTTCACAGACTTCCCGGAAAGAGATTTCAGAAATTTGAGAGCCACTGGAGACCATCTGTTCTCAGGCGAAAGTGGTAACACATTGGCTAGCACACAAAATTCCACTTCAGGTGGCAGGTGGAAGTGCTTCTTCCTACCCCATGCCAGTTTACTTGTGGTGGTGCTACATGTCATCCCTTTGTCAATGAGGAACACACTGCATTTTGAGCCATTTCTTGAGACTATGTGGGACCTGTACCAAGTATCATCTATCTGAACCAAGCACTGGTCACCAGGATTTCCTTCAAACTCTTGAAATGTGTTTCCAGGAGACTGAATGTCTTTGGACAGGCACTCATAATCTGCAGTCCTCTCCTCGCTGAATTTTCCCCAGAACTCCACAAGGACACAAAGGGGATGCAAGTGGACCTTGGTTATGAGGACTGTTACATCTGATCCTTGTGTAGGGAGTCCTAGGATTGAAGACATTTCTGCAGTCTCATGAATTCCAGCTGCCCATGATTTGTCACCTTTCATCAACACAGCCGTGTGAGCACTGGATGTTATCTGAAAAACATACAAGCAAACAACATACGCAAACATACAAAAAGACACATTAAACACAACATTGCCACTCACTCCTAGAATTCTTGTTCACCTGCATTTTAGAGGACAGATCACAATTAGGGTTGCAACTAACACGTTTCATTACTGATTAATCTGTAGATTATCTCCTTAATAAATCATTTGGTCAATAAAATGTACGATTAAAATTTCTTAAGCCCAAACTGATGACAGCAAATTGCTTGTTTTGTCCAACCAACACACCAACACCTAAAGATATTTAGTTTACTATCACATAAGACAATACTGAATATAACACTGGAAAAAAAAGTTTTACTGTTTGAATGGGTTATTTTACTTCCTTGGTATTCTTAAGATATTTTAAAGGTGCATTACAAATGTAAACTATACAGTTACACTTATCTATAACAAGAATCTAACCACTTCAAATGTTAGAGATTGATAAATGCACCCACATGCAGACAGCATTTCTGCTACATTCAATTTTAGTGGGCATTCCAAAAGACCTAAAACTCAAAACCTAAAACAGGAATCAGGGTACATTACTACAACAAACTGAGTGAAATACCAACACACAACGGTGTACGCTGCTTTTCAGGGTTTCCCCCAGGGAAATGGTTAGTGAAGGTGGGAAAACTCTGCCATATGCCAAAATACTCACTGCGTCTGTTTTGATTTTTGATGTTTGCAGGAGATGATGGAGCTTGCACAAATATTGCTGAGAGCAGATGCAGTGGGAAATCTGAAAACATGAGGCCCAAAGCACATTATGAAAAAACAGAAACTCACAGTGACACTGTTAATCAATTGCATGAAATTGAACACTGAGAGGCAGTGATGATAAAGCTATGTGATAGTATAAAACAAAGTTTAGCCAGCAGCCAGCATACACTGCATTAATCAAAGTCAAAAGCAGGGATTTTTTTTGGTTAATACATAAATAAAATACCACACACCACCATTTTGCTTGTGCAAACATACCAAATTCGATTTCGTCTTGTTTGGAATAACCCTAACTATCAATTTACATTTAAAGAGTTTTCTCAGTTTTATTAATGGTCACTACTGATCTTATTTGCAGATTAATTGCACTTATTAGTTTATACTTTCCATGCATCTATTATTTAATCAGTAATTTTGCATAACTACTTTGTCTTTAAAATATACTGTCTAGATATGTAATAATAGTTAAGCATAAACTAAGTCTATGGTTGGACAATATAAGATTCACAGAAAACAAGTAGACACAGAGACATAAACTTGCCTTAAAAAACACTGAAGTCATACCTGTTTGTTCACATAGTTTGATCAAATTTAAAAAAAGAAAAAAAGAGATATTCCACTTACATAATACATACCTTAAACAACCACTAACTTGCCTGACATGACTTGGTCTGATATTTTTTCCATCCTTCTCTGGCAAGACCACCAGTTATCTTAAATCAAATTTTACAATCATTGGGAATAATTATTTCATGATAATATAAAATGATTGGGGTGGGGCATTTTCTTAAAACCAAATAAAAGTATAAATAAATATAGTAGTTTAAATCTTAAATGCATGGGTGTTTTGCTAAATCTTTCACCACATACCTCTGGTCTAGAGAGACATTACTCATGTAACATAGATTAAGCTACAAATTAAGATAATATTGCGTATAAACCTTTCAGAACATATTCGCAATAATAAAGTCTTCAGTTTTTTTTATTCAATCACTTACAGATGCCAACATTTTTCAAAAAGCTGATATCTTTCAACATAGCCAAAGTATTGTTTATGTTTATATACAGATTGTACTGTTTTCCTCATAGGGTACTGTAACTGCTCATTGACCAGTTCTTACCAAACACAAATTAGTTAGCATTGTAATTGTCATTCAGTGTTTTGTGATTATTGTAACATGGCTGTACTGAGCTACCAAAGTCAACCCCAGGCTCTATTTCTGCTTCTCAATTATCAGTTGCTTCAGACACATCTTCCTTTTCAGAGTTACTGTTATCAGAACCTTCCTCTATTGAACAAAGAACATCTGCAGTAAGCCTGACACAATCACACAGCACCATTGTGTTACTGTGATAACAGGCAAACTTTTTTTTCTGACAGTAGGCTGACATAAATAAACTTCATTATCCTCTGTCCTTGTTCAGTGACACAAATCGAGCCATACAGGAAAACACAACACTAACACTACCTACTACATTGAAAAAAAGACAACACTCTTACATACCACAGATCTCTACACACTATAACGTTTCAGAGAAAAACAAACAATCAAAGATTTTCAAGACATTTTCCATTTCATTTATTAAAAACAAATAGTTTGGGGAATAGAAGGGACTTAACGTTGGACCACAAGCCTTAACTGACTTAGGCAAAGACAATAGAGACCAGACACATGCAGTTAAGGGTAACTTAAATAGATGAGACAAATTCACACTAACTTAACTAACATAACGCTAGCCAGTAAGCTAACGTTACAAATAATGGTTAGAGGTGTTAATTTTAATCGACGGTAACATTAGGCTCACGAACCGGCTTAATTTATAATCATGAATAGGAGTGATTCATTTCAGTTTTCCCAGGAAATTAATTGAAAATAATCCCCAAACTGCACCGTTAAATTTTCACAATGGCATAGGCTTTGTTTAAAGTTAGCTAACGTTATATTCAGATGTAACTTAGCTAACGTTACTAAGTTAGCAACTACTGTTAACGTTAGTATTCTTCGGCACCGCAGCCATTTGAATCAAACAATGAATTGGCAGGTGGTGTTACAGGTGCTCAGTTAACTGTGGGCAGATTAGCATAAAGACTAACTGCATTTTAGATTTACACATACTTATGAGCTGGCACACAATAACTCACCCGTTTTATTCCAGGAGATCCTGCGGAGTCTTCTTAAACTCACGATGGTGGTAGCAAAGGTTTATCAAATTAACGTTAACGAAGTTAGCAAATCCACGCACAGCCGCGGCGGCGCTAACGTTATTCCAACCGCCTAAACCTTTCAGATGTAGCTAGCTAATGTTGGTCCAGTTCCAGTGTTTCTCTTCTGATGTACACTGTTGTGACAAATGATCCGTTTAACTGCTCCTGAAAGTATTTTTGTGTGGCTACAAATTCAACAAACTCCACAACAAACCGACGTTAACGTTTAGCTAATGGCTAACGTTAACTAGCCCAAAATCACGCGCATTCCAAACGCTCTTAACGTTTTTCCCCTCTTTTTTCATCCCTGACCCGGAACTATCATTGTTTAACCCTGTCACGCAAGTAAATGCACAAATTTAGCTAAATTCAACGATATAATTTTTTCTTATAGTCCACTCAGTTCAGTTAATGCTGCTCTGAAAAAAATATTTCATACAAATATTACAAAAGAAAAAATATTTATATATTTAAATAACCAGGTAGGCTTACAGTATTTATATGTGAAAGTGAATAATGAAAAAATGTCATCCCCAAATTTCAAAGCCCAAGCTTATTATTTTCAGTTTGCCACTATCAGATTAAAGCTGCTTAACACCACATCAGGTGGGAGGTATTCATTTTCTTTCACAGTGCAGCTAATGAATATGTCAATCAAGATTGTCCTGTTTAAATGTTTAGAGGTCAACCATCCTAACACAGTAGGGCGATTTCCTCCTCTCTCACTTTGCTGCTGTGGCCTTAGGACACATTCAGATGGGCTGAACATTGTAATTCAGAATCGCAAATGTATGGTGCAGTCAGTTTTAATATATAAATTTCATTTTTGAATATCTTTTAATGTATGGGCTAGAAAAATATTTCAATACATCACAAAAAAGGAAATGGAGGAGACAGACAATGCAGCATAAAATGCATAGATCAAAATACAAACTGAGTTACAAATGGCTAATACAGTGTCCTTCTCTCTGCCACACATATATGCACAGAGATTGAACCAGCCTAGAAGTGTTTTATATTTCTTTTGTAAACTGACAAACGAGTCCTATAACTAGGACAAATATATGAGTGCTTGTGAATGCCAAGCATTAAAATGTGTCTCCCTTTGATTGGTGTAACTCTTTAATGTCTTGAAATGAATGAATGTCTAATGAATTGCTCAAGTATATGTCTTGGCTCAAAGAACCACTTTTGAAGGGGTGATGAGGAAAGTGTTGCCCCAGGAGATATTTCACCAGCACCTTCCTCTACAAAGACAGGATGAAGGCAAACTGCTCACTGAGTGTAGATAGATATAGTAGAAACACTCGGAGTATGTATAATCATCTGTTGACTCATACATCATTTGTAGACAAGAGCAGCATGATTTAGTGTCCCTGCAACATTTTGTGTCGTTTGAGTTTTATTTGAACACAGATTGATTCTTTCTTAAACAATACACAACTAGTCTTCTGTCTTGTATAACCACTGTGTCAACAAAAGTAAAGCTAGCGTTGATCATTTCATCATGTGCTGGAGACCTGCCACACATACTGTTCTGCATTTTCGTCTCAAGAATCAGCATGTCTTTTTTCAATTTCAGTTGTTACCACTACCACTGAAGGAGTACTGTAATAACAACAACAAAACAATTCTTCTGTTTTCATATCTCATGTTTGCCAAAACTGCCATCTCTAAAGCTGTGGATGCGCTTATGACATTTGATTTGGAAGATCCCTTGCGTACATAATGTAGTACTTTCTACTGCACATTAGCCGGGGTAGATTGCTGGTTGGGCTGGTCATAGCTGATCAGATTTATTATGAACACAGCACATGCTCAAGGGGTCCCAGGGAATTGACAGACTTTATTACACAATGGGCCAGTGGGTTTACTGTCCATATAGTAAATATAAAATGCATAAAGTGTGATTGTATGAGGCAAATTAATAATACAGTATTGCCTATAGTGCCTATTCCTAGGGACTAGACTACTGAAAATGTTGATTATGCTGATTTTGATATGTGGTACATTTGCCAATTTGATGTGGATCTGTAGCGACACACATTGACATGTATCCATCTTAGCTTAATGTAAATTTGCCCCAAATCTGCAAGTACCGAAGACAGATATGAAATAGATTATTTATACATGAAAACTCCATCAATTCTACTTTTTAATATTAAAACTCAATCAAATGAGTCCTTGCAACGGGACAATCAACACCCAACTCTGCGACCATTTGCAAATCAGTAAAAGTAAAGTGAAAGAAAAATAGAAGGAAGTCAAATAGCAGCATAAATATGGGACTTTAAACTCATGGTTGTGGCAACTATTCGATGGCATCATTTGGGAATGGACCACCAAGATATGGCTTCAGAACATATGTTAAAAATACAATTACATCTTCCAATCCAATCCATCCAACATGAATTACACCACCAGGGGGAGCCAATGCATCATAATGAACTAAGGGTGCAGTTATTCTAATAGTGTCATACAGTACCTGTCTGTTGACTTTGTTTACTTGAGGACTGTTCAGACTACTGGGTACATTAGTATCCAAAAATACAGTAAAACAAAGTATATAATAATTAAATTCTCAAATACGGTAACTTGACAGAAACTATTGAATTTGTGAAACAGTGAAGCCAGAGACACCCAAAGGATTTTGCGTGTTATTTTAATGACAGATGTCCTACCAAACCACTCTAAGTACAACAGAAGTCTGTGGGCTTAATTTGGAGAAAAATGTTTCTTTTACAGGTGGCTGGATTTGGAATCAGCACTAAACATTATGCACAAATTACCTTTATATATACGTTGGACAACTTCACTTGTGGAAGCCCGAACTAGTGTAAGAACGTCTGGGAAAATGGCTTTCCCTCACACACGTCACACATGTTGACCCACTAAGTTAGTTATTTGTGTTTCCCCTTTGTCTAATTAAGTAATTTTGCTGGAATCCTTAAAAGTATTTATCAGCCCAAAATTAGTACTGAATGAATGACCAATAATACATTATAGCAGACCTCGGGTGAAAACTGGGCATTACACCTGTTTTTTACCTTGTTGTATTTTTATTACAAATAAAGTTCCCTTGCCTTGCCATGCCTATTGATTTAAAAACATTGTTATTTTCAACTGAGGGTGTGAAATTAGAAAGTATTGGTATTATAGTATTATCATCACCTGCACTGCTAAACCTTGTCACACAGTACTGTAGTGGAGTGTAAAGCAGTGAAGTAGATGACATTACTTCCCTGACCTCTGAACTTGAACTTCACTAACCTGCTGTAACAAAGGTCTCTGACATTTAGACTTTCAGGGCAAAGACTCATCCAAACCAATCCCTTACTCACCAGCAGTACTGTTACTTAATGAAGGCACAACCTTGGAACTCTTGTCAAGCAGAGGTGTCTCTACCTAGCTGGCCTTACAGCTGACAAGCCTATAGATGGAAAGCTCCTGCTGCTAACATGCACCATGCAAAAACACAAAATTATGGGATACATATTGGGAACAAGCTATTACTACTATAAAATCCTTACCGTAGTTGATCTGCTGGTCTGCTTATCCATAAGGTCCAGGGTGGGGGATAGGGATCGGGTGAATGGGTGGGAGTTATAGGGAGAGATGTGGAGGCAGGCAGGTTGGGGGTGGGGCTGGGGTTGGAGCGTATACAAAACAGATGCTCTTATTTCTTGATCTCTGTCTGCTTGTGAATATTATTTTGGTGAATGCGTAGACATTTGAGATAACAAATGATTTGCTTTATCTGTGGGTTAACAAACCTTACCCATCCCTATATAATTGTGTTTGAATCTCACTTAAAATTGATCACAACTATGAATTTCAGATGACCAAGAGAACTTACTGTGACCACTCCCGGTAAGTAAATAATTAGGCATACTGTCCTCACATGTATGTTGTCAATTATCCAATTTACAGGGCGTGTGATGTGTCATCACAGTTCATCTACATGTACAAGCGTGTTCACACCCTCACCTTTAACTGAGGAAGACCATTTTTGGTTGACACGTGGTCATGTCCATGCAAAATTAAAGAAGAACTGTGAACAAGATATCAGTGTGCAGGTAGTTACCCCCCTCCCTCCCATCAGTATGGAAGATGAAGAACAGCTGGAGGGAGGAGGCAGCATTGTTTTTGGCTTGCTTGGTGTGCCTAGTGAACAGCAATCCAGAGGAAAGCCTGTTCTTCAGCTGGTGGACATGAAGTCAAGAAGACACCTTATCCCCATAATTGTCCATCACATTATCAGTCATCAATGATAGCTGGAGAGCATATAGTCAATTCACTGTGTGTATATAGATGTAGTTCATTTACTGAGAAAACATTAGGGAATTGGGAAGAATGACTCATGACATTTCCAAAGAGTACAACTGAATCACTGATGAAAAGAGAACAAAAGACTGACTGCTTCTCAAAGGAATGACAAGTAGAAAACCAAGTTTGTCAGGTAGATGCCTCCACGACCTCCTGGATTACTAACTACTACTAATGGAAGCAGGGGGAAGCTGCTAGCCTACTTACACCAAAAGTAAGATTTAAATGTTTTTTAAAAACTAATAAAACACCTTTAAAAAAATCAAATCTGTCTGGTTTACATGTTCTTCTTAAACAGTTAGCAAGCTAGCCACCACACCATGAAAAGCTAGTCAGTGCGCTTGTTGTTGTTCAAGTAATGCAACTCTTACTGCTGCTAAACCACGTCTCATTTTCTTTTTCTACATGTCAAATAAGTTGAAACAACATCAAGGCAGCTTTGGAGCTGTTGGAAGGGGTTGTTTTTTCACTTTTGATGCAGCTAAGCTAGCAGCTTCCACCTGCTTCTAGCTTAGTATTTGAGCTAAGCTAGGCTAAACACATGTACTGGACACACAGATGAAACTGATATCACGTTCTCCTCTGACTCTGGGTAAGAAGGCAAACAAGAACATTTGATGACAAAATGTTTGTGTTTCTTTAAATAAAAATGTTAATAAGGTTTAACTTCGCATGTATTTCTATTGTGGCATTGATGTGGAGGAAAAATCAAGAAGATGGGATGATCTTCACCACACGTTAAAAATTAACATTCACTAATAAAGAAAAACACTGAGTCCAGATGAGTTCAGATGTGAGCAGAGTTTACTGTTCAAGCAAGCAGTACAGCAAACACCAGTCCTTCCATGGAACAACTGAACATGCAATGCACAAATCCTGCCTTTTATACTCTCTGGATACCCCTCCTTCTGGGGTCTTGCAACCTAAGTACCTCCTCCTGACCTTGAGCTGATGCTTCTGTCAGACACCATTGGTTTTTTCTTTTTGCCTATTCTCCGGTAGTCGAGAAATAATGGTGTCATTTTCCAGAAATAATGACGTCATTCTCTAGGTGCTTCATGTTCCAAGAAGTCTAATCTACCTGATTTATGGTAAATAATCGTGTCAGCTACTGGTGTTATCAGATTTCCAGTGAAATCAAATTGTTCATTATTATTATCATAATTTCCAGTGTTAAGATATGTCATATAATATTTATTCCCACAGCATCTGTAATTGTACTTGAGTAAAGAATCTAAATGATTCTAGCTAGTTAGGGACTTACAGTAGCCAATATACTACTTTCACATAATAGGATACTTATATGTATAAAGTATTTAATACATACATATTTACACATGAATATGTGCAAATTAGGATGGAATGGCATTTATGACAACACACTTTTCATTCCCATTCTAGAACTGTTTAATGCTTAAGTCACAGTGACACTGACAGATCAGTTCAGTTCAACAATATAGGAAAGGTTAACTCCAAGTTTAAAAAGTGATCAAAACAGCTACCAAGATGTTTGGACTGCGTTTTAAACAGAAGGTTTGTTTCACAAATGATCTACACATTTTTCTGTAGATTCTGTACTATTCATGTGACCTTGTGAACTGAAATAATTGATATAGTTCAGACTTTAATCCAGTCAGATGTCTCGTATACTTTCTGTGATCTCTGATTATATCAACTATGAAGGCAGATTATGTTTCTGTCAATATTCAACTTATCTTTCTTTATTGTGAACAGAAAAAACAAATACCTTCAGAGGATATTGTGGCAGATGAGAGCAAACAGCGCCTCAGCTCTCACAAGAGGTAAGGGATATAATAACTGTTATTTTACTATTGTCCTAATTATTTCTGAATTTCCACGGTCAGTTTCATTAGCTTGCTTTAGTGTTTTGGATGACTTTATTTGTTTTAAGTGATTAACCCCTTGAAACAAATCCTGCAAATGGTCTGTGATTTATTCCTGGCTAAAAATGATTCCACAATACAAAAAAAACAACTGTGTTTCTGTGTATCTACAGTGTTTCTGCCACCAATGCTCCAGTCTCAGAAAAGTCAGCTGAGGCTGGAAAACATAAAAAGACAAAGAGGACGCCATGGAGGAATTATCTCTTTGGTCACCGTGAGGTATGTTTGACAGAACGTGTCAGAGCTTCATGTTAACCTCATTTTAGTTGACTGTAACATTAAAATTTAGACTTTTTAGTTGTAAGAAACCATAAAAAATATGTTTGACATAGTTTACTCATATTATTGTTTTTCTTTTTATTCCACAGAAGAAGGAAACAAATCCAAAAGAGGATATCGAAAGAAAGGAAAGGTAAGAAACTTCATACTGAATACATTTTTTAGTTTCTATGGCCATGTGTTTTGCTAACTCATTTAGTTTAGTGAATGATTTTACTCAGAAGAACCTTAGAGCACTGGTGCCCAACCCGGGGCTCGCGGACCTTCCATTGGGTCACAAGATAAATCTGATGGGTCATAAGGAAAAGAAAGAAAAAAAACCTTTGTACTCCTACATAAGTGTATTTTCATTTTTTCCTAACTATGGTGAATAAACAGAAAGTTTGCAATAAATAAACCAACCATGTTTCTCTTCAGCACTAGTTGCGCCACCTTAACGGCTGAATCTACACAGTCGAATCAAACCAAGAAGACTTGTAGGTGGCGTTGGCTGTTTAAATGCTGCAAGGTATGTTTCACCGAAAGAGCCAGAACTCAACATCAACCAGATACTTACTAAATGAGAGCACAGTACAAAACTGATACAGTTCATTAGGCTGTCTTTGCATTATTGAACCATGAGGGTTTGTTTTTCCTCCAACAGAGAAGAAGTCGGGTTGCTCCGGCTGCCGACAACCATGGACAGAAGAAGGAACCTCAGAGGTAACGCCACTCATTTAATGCTGCTTTCACTGTCTGTTTTCTACCACTCTTGTCCAGTTTAACTTCTTCTTTCTGTGCCTCCCTGTCACTTATTCTATGCACCAATGATAGATGAAATAAACATTTAAAATTCAATCGGTTTCTTCTTCCAGAAGCAGCCCAGGAGCACCAAAACAGACAAACCAGCAGCAAGCGTCGAGTTCATTTTCTCACCAGGACGAAGTGGTGCCGTTCAACATAGACCTGGAGGAATGCTTTGCACTCTTTGGCAAGCAACCAAACATGCCTGTGGACTACTTGTTGATGTCTGAGTTGCTCAACTACATAAGGAAGCAGGCGATCATCAAAGCGCTGCTCAAGGAAGAGTTTAACAGGTCATTTAAAAACTACCTCCACGTTTACCAATGATACACTCCAAATCAATACCTTTTTACTTTGAAAGCACCATTTAGTCATTTTTTGATCATCTAACAGCTGCCTGACTTAAATGGAATGATAATATGTGAAAAACACAAAGTGGAGCTATATTGAATAGGCGGTTTCACAAACTGTGGCTCCTCTTCAATCGTGGCTGCCTGTAACCATTGGTTACCACTTCCTGTACAGTGCCAAAGCAGAAAAGGCGTATTCCTGTCATTGTGATTGTTTGTATGTTTCTCATATAACACATAGCAACCAGTGTTTGGCACTTAACAACATGGAGGTAAAACATTTGTTCAAGAACATTCTGTTCAATTTTTCAGTTTTGCAAAGTGTTTCTGTTATTTCGTCCACTTGTTTTTCTCCCTGCTGCTTGATTTGCTTAAACTGGCTTCAGACAGAGGCACTTTGATAAGAGTTGGATCAAATGTGCAGTACACTCTGAGCTCTCGCAGCCTCTTCTCATATTTACTGACCGTGTGTTTGTGGGGCTTGTTTCTTTCTGTAGCGCCAAACAGAGACCAGTTGGTGTCAGTGACGATGTAAAGCGGAGCACCACCACCATCGACCGCTTCGGGTGAGTACAAAGTCCTAACAAGACATGAATCCATCAAAAACGAGCTCCGGTTTGTGATTGGTCAGTGAAGAACGGATGATGTCGATGCGTGTTTTGACTGGTTGTGTTTGTGTGTCAGGTTTCCAAACATTGGGCAGAGCTGCTATATGAACTCCAGCCTGCAGAGTCTCCTGACGCTGGAGGACTTCATCAGGGACCTCAGCTGCCAGGAGCAGGTCTGGAGTTCAGTCCCTGAGGTCCAACTGTTCAGGTACAGCAGCCCACACACACACACACACACACACACACACACACACACACACACACACACACACACACATGTCATACCTTAAGAACAAAATGAAATAACAGATCCACCTCTTTTCTTTCACGCTCTGCAGAAGATTCATGGCAATCAGAGACGCCCACACCTCCTCAGACTCCCAAAGTAAAAGCTGCCTCCTGCGCTCATTTAAGGAGGCGGTCTCAGTCCATGCGCCCATGTTCAGTGGCCGCAAGCAAAGCGTGAGTCCGCTTTTATGTTTTATCATTTCACCTCCTCCTGATAGTTTCTCCTCTGTGTATAAACTCCTCTGTGTGTTTCTGTGTGTTCAGGACGCTCACGAGTTCCTGACCTCGGTCCTGGCCCAGATGATGAGCCTGTCCCTTCTGCTGCAGGACAACGCAGCCAGAATGGGCAGAAGATACACCTGCCCTGTTGAAGATCACCTGGTGTTCAAGATGGAGAACACCAGGACATGCAAGAGGTACAAACTCTCATAAGTGACCACTGCTGCAGTTTCAGTTTCCCCACAGGTGTGATGCTGTGCCCCACTTTGTCCCCCTAATAAACACCCCTGGTCTGGTCCAGCAGGAGGCCTGGTCCTGACCTCTGTGGCTGTATTTATATGTGTACTGTTCCTTTAATGTGCAGGTGTGGGGCCCAGTCAAAAAGACAGGAGATGTTCACCAACCTGTCTCTGGACCTGGTTCCTGGAGGCTCCATGGAACAGATGCTCGAGGATTACATGACGGTAAGATCCACCTGTGCTCGTTCAGTTACATCATCACTGGCTGAACACACACACACACGCGCGCACACACACACACACACACACACACACACAGGTTCTGTTTTGTTACTCAGTTTATAACATAGAGCCTGTTGTGTCTGATCTGCAGGAGACTGAGCTGGAGTACAAATGTGAGTGCGGAGGGAACACATCGGGCCACAGGTCGGCCTTCGAGACCCTGCCAAGGTGAATGACATCACATCACATGAGCTAACACCTGAGTGGTTCCCAACCTGCGCTCCACTGTCCCTAAGACATCCTTGAAAGTCTAACAAAATGCTAAACACAGATATAACGGAGTGATCATTTTGCTAACCATCTTGTCCTTTTCTCCCTCTTCCTCTCTACAGAGTGCTCATCTTGCACCTAAAGCGCTTCCGCTTCACTCCCTCCCACGAGATGGTGAAGGTGCATGACCCTGTCTTGCTGCTCCCAGACCTTGTGGTGTCCTCCAAACAGGTAAAGAAAAACAAAACTCAGCTGAGGACAAACAGAAGCATCAGGCTGACGTGAAAGTAGATACGTGGACTGTGTGTGTGCTGTTGTTTTGTGTGCGTGTGAAGCTAACTCTTTTTGACTGTGTTCCTTCTCAGGGTGGCGGCTGCTACAGTCTGGTCAGCGCCATCAGCCATTTTGGCTCTACCAAAGAAGCAGGTAAGATAACCACACACTGGAGGCTGAATGGGACCTTCTGTAGTTCTCTATCACGGCTCAGACATGTTACAGAGAGAAAGAAGAAAGAAGAGTCTTTCAGTGGTGAAAATAACTACTTACAATAAGTGTCCTTATTTTATTTTGGAACTTATTTTTTTGGAACTTTATTCCTTTTTTAAATGGATCATTGTATTTATACTTGAACTGATTATATCTGTTTTTTCTTGATTCTGATACACACTAAATCATTGCTGTCTGGTATCAGTTTAGGTACGCTAACCTACAAAACCTCCGCTGTATCCTAAACTGTTAACAATGATCCTTATCCTGTTAGGACACTACATCTGCGAAGGCGTTCATCCAGATGATCGACCAGACGAGCCAACTGACCGCTGGCTCACCTTCAACGACTCGAAGGTCACTGAAACAACTGGCGCATCCGTTTGCGAGCAGCGGCAGGAGTCGGCCTACATCCTGTTCTACAAGAGACAGGTAAGAAGGCAACACTGTTCACATCCTGCACCGAGGTCCAGAAGAAGGCAGATGGTTTGAAACACACCCACAGTGTATTTACTGTGAGTGTTTTATCTATATGCTCAGTTGTAGAGCGGGTTGTGGAGGTGGGACGCTCCTGAACAACTGGAAGATCAGAAGACCATCAACTGAAGACACTAGGCAAAGGGACCCCAAACTCTCCAGGAGCAAAATGAGGAGTGCCAGGACCTTTTACATAATCCAGTCCAGACGAAAAGCTGTGGGAAGAGAGGAGGTAGGTTTTTCGTTTCCTCTGTGTCACCACTCTGCAGGTGGTGAACATGGAGGTTGACGGAGGATTACCCTGAAGACCAGTGAAGGACGGACGAGAAAGACGCCCAGGTCCCACAGCCCTCAGGAGCATGGGCCCCCCCAACAAGAGAGCCAGGTTCCTCCCAAGGTTTCTTCCTCTCTGTGGGAGTTTTTCCTTGCCACAGTTGCCTCACAGTCGCTGGACAGCAGGACGAATCCAACTCATCTCATCGGCGGTAACACCAAGACCGAAGCTGTATTTCAACAACTGTTAATGTCCTGCTGTAGAGATGGTTCTGTATTGTACCAGTGTTGGCTTGCTCTCTGGGGAGAACAGCAAAAAGAAATAAAATAAAATAAAGACTTACTAAATGGAGGATATTGCTCTTTATGTTTTATTGCCTCTTAGTCTTTGTACGGAGACTCTTTAATGGTTCCAGTCTTTGAATGCTGAGGTCACAATGACTGTGGTTTATTTACAGGCTGTGTTTGCAACTCCTACCTGCATGACATTTGTCCGACTCATGTGTGACTCCAATCAGCGAGTGTTTCTCTTTGAGGGATTGTCCAGTGAAAGTCATTTTCCCAGCAGCCCTAGCAGCCCTTACACTAGTTGAGGTTGCCACAAGTAAAGTTGCCCAACAGTTGTTTTTCACTTCTGCAGTCGCTGTCCAGTTAAGTTTTGCAGCAGCACATAACCTCGGTCACTTCATCATTCTGTTGCCATGACTTTACTGACATGTGTTGCGTACATGAGAGAGGAAAAGAGTGAGAGTTTTAAATTGAATTAAAAATGTAGTATAGCGTATAAAAGTGTCTCATCAAATAATATAAATAATAAACATTATAATGTTTAGTGCTGATTCCAAATCCAGCCACCTGCACAAGAAGCAGTTTTCTCCACATTAAGCCCACAGACTTCTGTTGTACTCAGTGGTTTGGTAGGACAGCTATGACAAAGAAATAACACTTAATCCTCCAGGTGTCTCTGGCTTCACTGTTTCAGGAATTCAATAGTTTCTGTCAAGTTACCTTATTGGAGAATGTTATTATTGTGCTGGTTTCAGCTAGCCACATACACACACATGTATACTATGTTTTACTATATTTTTGCATACTAATGTGCCCAGGTAGTCTGAACAGTCAGGTAAACAAAGTCAACAGACAGGTACTGTGTGACGCTATTAGAATAACTGCACCCTTAGTTCATTATGCTGCATTGGCTCCCCCTGGTGGTGCAATTCAGCCAGGGAGATATTGGATGGGAAGATGGGTAAGATATGATATGATATTTATGTGGGTTTTGTGTGACCATCATGCACATCAATGATCCAATTTACACATGACGTGACACCAAAATGTTTCTCACTGATGATTTTTAGATAATAATTTTAGTTGCAATAATTGTATTACAATATCCAATAAAGTCATAAATCTAAAATTAGGAATTATTCTCTTTTCATATTATCCAAACTCTACACTTAAGAGTCCTCTACAACATAGTTTGTGTTTTATTGAAACATACAGTACATTACAGCCCTGTCCCACAGTCATCCTGCGGGGGGCAGCACTGCACCGTATTTGCGTCCAGTCGATCGGCCGGAAGCCGGAAGTTCGTCACCAGCTGGCGACCGCTGCCATTTTGACGACAAGAGCGAAGAACTGGGAAACTGCGTGTTTGTTGTTCAGCGGTTTGATTTACACATAAAGATATTTCACCATGGCTATGCAAGCAGCGAAACGCGCTAATGTAAGTTTGAGCAAGTCGGCTGGTGAATTCTGTGATTAATATAACTTATGATATTAGCTTGGTTAGGGCTAGAACCTAGCGTCGTCCAGCGTTAGCTTACTGTTAGCATGCTAACAAATTGAAAACAAATCGCACCACGTATGTTAAAACTTTCCGCATTCTTGCTTTTTAATGACACGGTTTTTGGATAGCCAGTACAACACATCTATTTATTTAGGGGACTTATTTGGGGCCATCTGTGATCTGAAATTTTGTTTTAGAAATGTGGCAACATGTACGCTTATGTAAACGCCTAACACGGTTGCCTCAAAATAAGGTGTTAGTCAAAATTGATTATTGGTGTTTCAACACAGTACTTAATGTAACCCGGGGGGGGGGGAATTAGCATTTGGGAAACTAAAATAATTTTTAAAATGGATTTGATGGCCAAGAAGATAACTTAGTCAGTGGTCATTTTCATGAACAAATGAAAATTGTAGCCTTACTGCAGTGCAGGCTAAAGGTTTCCATTAGATTAAGAAACACTGAACATATATGTGTGGCATGAACTAGTGTTTTTAATTGGAATTGCTGTAGCAGTGGTCATGACATTTTGTCGGCTATTATAGGTTTATTGCATCCTCATTGACTTCTCTGTGGTTTAACCTATTATCTAAAAAGTCTGTTTTTCTTGCTTTGTGCTGCAGATACGATTACCTCCTGAGGTGAACAGAATCCTGTACGTCAGGAACCTTCCCTACAAGATCACAGCTGAGGAAATGTATGATATCTTTGGGAAATATGGACCCATACGTCAAATCAGAACGTAAGTGTTTATACACTGTAGATATTTGGGGGGATCACTTAGACCAGATGGACCAAAGAAAGTACTAAACAAGAATTTTCATTATAATCATTTTCATTGCAGTCGTTTGGCCGTGAGACATACATGCATCAGATCTGGGACCACATATGAAATTGGGCCAAATATTTTTTTATGAGTCTGGTCAGTTTAGATTATGTTATTATAACATATGTCATTATAGTGACTCCTATCATTGTATGAGGCTTTTTCAGTACCATTCTAAAGCTTACATAGATACAAAACTAGTACTTGAATTCCCTCTCCCATCAGTTTTTGGAAGCATGTGGTAATGGTCAGATCTCTACACTACTCAGATTGGTGAGTCAGGTAGGTCAGTCTGCACTGAAAATGTTTTATCTCTTGAAAAGGGCAGATGATGCGGATCACACTTTTATTGGTATAGCAGGAAAACATCGCCTCAATTGATGCTGCACAGATTTGTAGATCAGCATTGCCCACATTTACATATAATGTAAAATAGATTCTTAACTGCTGCGGTTCCATTAAAATGTCTTTTTCTGTTACGTGTACACGTTACTTTTCCCTAAATACATGTGGGCTTCTGACAGTCACTTCCTGTGTGTTTTATTCTTGTCGCTCCTCAGAGGGAACACACCTGAATCAAGAGGAACAGCCTATGTGGTTTATGAAGACATCTTTGATGCCAAGAACGCCTGTGACCATCTGTCAGGCTTCAACGTCTGCAACCGTTACCTGGTGGTCCTCTACTACAATGCAAACAGAGTATGTATGAGCGTTACAGTGTCTGTAGGCATCGTCCGGTCAAAGGGCAATCACAGAAAATGCTTTAGTAAATATCAAACATTGTTTTGGGAATTGAAAAACATAATTAGGTTTTTAATCTTCAGAAAATATGAACTTATTTTCATGCTTTTATTCCAAAGTTCATTTCCTTTTTCCCTGTTTTATCGACTCTTTGCAGGCTTTCCAGAAGATGGACACAAAGAAGAAAGAGGAACAGCTGAAGCTTCTAAAAGAGAAATATGGCATCAACACAGACCCTCCAAAGTAGTGTTTTGGAAACCCCACTCAGCACCACCCCTTTCACCTCCATGTCCAGAATTTTTCTTTTTCTTTCTGTACAAACCTCACATGTTCCAGCATGTTTAAGCTGGTAATGATTTACTCTTACAGTTGTTGAAAATATTCTTTTATAAAGCTTTTGTCAAAATGATGGGATGGATATTTTTTTGTTTTATTGTTTCCATCATTAAATGCGTGTGAACACTGGTTAGACTGGCAGTATGTGAGTTAACATCAGGGCAGGGAACTGTTGCATGCCAGTCACATAGAATGCTGTTTCTCAAAATTCACTCGTCAGTTTGATTTTCAGAATTGAACTTCAACGTTTTGGTTGGTGTTCCTGTCAAAATGATTGACAGGCGGGACAAACTCGTCAGCAAGAAACAAGAAGTTTTTTACCAGGATTTCAATAGTGACTGGTCATCGTATTCACATTTAAGATGATTTAAGATGTTAAAATCTGCCAGAGCAGATTATTTTTCAGTCTTTTTGTTGTCACCCCTTTCATACTTCTTCAATCTTTTAATTTAAAGCTAAACATGGTCATGCAAGTATATGATTCCTCTAAAATAAATGTTCCTTTTCTAAAAGCTCCTGTCTCCTCCCTTTTTACATACTGTAGATGTAACGAAGTGGAAGTGCTGTCCTCTTTGTGAATCCATTCAGATCAATAGACTGTATGCATTTTCCACATTTGCACAGGGGTTACGGGGTCTCCCGATCTTTGTTTGCCTGAAGCTTCAAATGGCTTGTGATGATGCAGTCCCTGGGGTTTTAGTTTGGAGTTTGCTGTATATGTGTGAGGACACAAGCCTCCAAGTGAACCCTGTGTAATCAGTGGTAGAATGACAAAGAGTCATGGGTAAACATTACAGGCTATCTCAGTCATTTCCACTGAAAAGTTTTTCTGTATAGAATAGAAAAGAGTCACTGTATTCCCACTTATTATTACTGCCAATGTAAATCCACCTGAAAAAACAAAGCTCAAATCATGTTTCCATAGGAAAAATATGAAAAATAAAGAACACTTTTTATAGACTTATCACTATTAAAAAGCAACTTTGTCTCAACAGTGACATCTGGTGGTTGTTCAGGGACATTAATTAAGAAATATGTCCACCAGTAAGCAGTGCATCAGTACCACTGAACCTTTTGAGTACTGGAGGTTGCTCATTTATCTCTTTCACTGAGACATCAAAGAAGAAGGACACATGATTGTCTTTTTTTCCACAGTTAAAGTATCTTTCTATTAAGCAGTAAAAAAGGTATGACCCAAAAACACACCAAACTGGATATTTATCAGCTCTTGTGGGCAGCGCTGTGTGGTTTAGTGCAGCGGTTTGCAGAGTGTAATTCATTAGGTTGTCATTTTGCTAGGTGCCTTGCAAAAGTATTCACAGGACAGTTTTTTACTGTGTGAGTTAATGTCAGGGCAGGGAGCTGGTTGGACACAGTCACAGTCATGGGTCCATGGTGGAAGAAGTACTCAAATCCTTTACTTGTGTAGTAGTAGTAATACTACAGTATATATTAAAAACAAAAATAAACTACAAGTAAAGGTCCTGCATTCAAAGTGTTACTTAAGTAAAAGTACAGAGATATTATCAGCAAAATGTACCTGAAGAAGATGTAATAGTTTCAGCTTCTCAATCTTGAGGATTTACTGATTTTCTTTGTCTTATATGATAGTAACCTGAATGCCTTTGAGTTTTGCACCGTTGGTCAGACAGAACATTTGAAGACTTCGCATTGGGCGTTAGAAAACTGTGATGGACTTTTTTCACTATTCTGAGTTGCCCCTGTGAGTGCTTTATTATTAAGTTTATGTATGATAATAATGAATTAATATAACATGCATTAATGTGTAAGCAGCATTTTAATGTTGTAGATGGTAAAGCTGAGGTTAATTTTAACGGATTTATACTCTGTTGGGTAATTCAATCTATAATGAGGTATTTTATACACTGATCATATGTTTTATTTGTAAAAACTACATCTGCAACGAAACTATAGCTGTCAGATAAGATGGACTACAAGATACAATATTTCCCTCTGAAATATAGTGAAGTAGAAGTATAACATAAAATAGAAATAGGCTAAGTAAAGTGCAAGTACCTCAAATTTGTGTTTAAGTACATTACTTGAATAAATGTACTTTGTTACTTTACACTACTAGTGGAATAACTTTGTAGGAACCCATTATTAGCCTCTATGTTGTTTATCACTTTCAACCTACAATCTAGGTCAGTGATACCCAGCATAATGTACATGTACCACAGAGGGTACTTTAACAGCTGCCAGGGAAATGTGGAGTAGCTCAACTAATTTTAAAAAGTAGAAATTATGATATTATTAGAAATATACATGCAAATATTTATGTTTAGGAGGGAAATGAACATCCTAATAGTATTGCAAATTGGTGTGTTGCAGATCTTAAGTACATTTTTTGTCACAATAGTCAGTGGGCTGCCAGCTACAATAAGATGATTGCACATCTCCTACTGACCTGAGCCAGTTGTGACATCTTAAAGCTAAATGTTGCCATACTTGTATATAACTTGTATATATATATATATATATATATATATATATATAGTAATGGATAAAGACAAACAGTTGAATTAATAAGCTAAAAGTAATGGATAAACAGTTGGAATAATTAGATAAAAGTAATGGGGTAGACACTTGAAACAATTAGCTAAAAGTAATGGATAAGCACCTAACACTAATAGCTTAATTAATTAGCTAAAAATACTAGATAAACAGTTGATATAATTAGCTTAAAATGCTAAACAATTGAAACAATTATCTTAAAAGTAATGGGTAGACAGTTGAAATAATTAGCTAAAAGTAATGGTTAAACAGTTGAATTAATTATCTTAAAAGTAATGGGTTAACAGTTGAAATAGTTAGCTAACAGTATAAACAGTTAGCTAAAAGTAATGGATAAACAGTTGAAGTAATTAGCTAAAAGTAATGGATAAACAGTTTAAATAATTATCTAAAGGTATAAGGATAAATGGTTGAAATAGATAGCAAATGGATGACGCAAACTTGACAAAACCAACCTAAACAGTTAAAATTCAATTGCATGAAACAATCATTGTTATAGAGACCAGACAAGAGCCCATAGAGTTCCTTTTATTAGATTAAATCACAACACAGGGAGTAGTGCAGCCATGTTGTCAGGGACACAATACATGCTACAAAAGAATCCTTGTACACGGTTGCCTTTGCTTACATTTGGTATCTTGAATGCAATAATAGTAATAACAGAGTTGGAATTAGAAACATTATCTGGCCAAAGATGTTCATGTAAAGAAGTTCAGATTACAAACTGACGGGGGACAAGCCACACTGCTGAGTGATGATGATGGACTGGTATGCTAGATCTTTATTGCAATACTGTATATGATGACATATCACATCTCCTTTAGCCTCCTTTAGCTCTTAAAACACTGGTAGTATTAATGCAGGTTGGAAAGTGTCTGTGGTGCTTTCAGACAGGCCCAGGTAAACTTGTTTAAAGATACAAGTGGGCTTACACGTTACTGGGCTTACAAGTCCAAATCATTTTGAGGAGGTACCACACTTCACTGAACTTCTCTACATTTAGTATGCATCAGTATGTGTACAATGTGTGAGAGGGGGGAGTAAAAAAGTACAAAAAGATTGACTGATTTTTAAGAGAGAAATACTTCGAGGGTTGGGGAGGGCGAATTGTCCAACCAACTAAACACATGGCTTTACAGTAAGGGCTGTCCTCTAGTAGTTACAGTGTATAATGAAACACCATTCACTGCTCCTCTCACTATTTTAGCACTCAATTACTTCCACTGAAAAAGACAAACAAGAAAGTTAAAATGCTGTGCGGGCCTTACTTCTTCTCCTCTTTAACGCTCAAAGAGTCTTAAAAAACTCCTCTGAATTCATCGTATTGATATGCAACCTGCAGGCTAATTGGAAAAAAGTGGCTGTGATGGTGACACATAGGTTATAACTAAGTTTGATAACAATGCTCTCCAACTATAGATGAATGCTTAGTTCTTTTTTCTTATCTAATTTAACTCCAGCTAAGGGAAGTTTCATTCATTCTCTGGGGAATCCTAATGTAAAGTTTGGTCTCACTGGCCTCCAGTCGGTTTGCTTCAAAATGTATCAATTTATCTCTTTTTATCTCTGATACTGGTTCAAAATGATGGATTCCACCACATTCAACATCTGCTAATTTATAATGAGATAGGGTGTTTAAATGCACAGGGGCAGGGATTTAGTTCTTAACAACATATACTACAGCTAATCTACAAGGAAACATGCTCCCACAGTTAAAGCAGTCAAAAGAAAACGTCTCGACAGATCACGAAAATCACATCCCATATGACAATACGTGTAGAATGACCTACTGCAATATGATTTTTTCTCCCTATTCAGTGTCACCGCGGTGCTTTGATAAGGCTTTCTGTCTTCCATTACAGGATGCAAAATGAGGAGATTTTTAAGGCAGAACCTAAAGGCATGCAAATTAACCACATTTACATTTTTTTTTTTTTACTGACAGTACAAGCTTGTTTTGGAAGGAAAAGTTGGACAAACGCTAATCCATCTCTTCTAGAGCTAATATTCGAGACGATGGATAGAGTGTCTTATTGGAGGCAGATACATTATTATAGGAATTTGGTTCAGTTGACATTACTCAGTATTATGAAACACGTACAGCTAGCGTCAGTAAACTTGGAACAATAAATAGAGTAGCGGTAAATTCAACGTAGCACATCACTGATGCGCAAGCTCCAGTAGAATGAAACTGTATGGAAAATACTTTGCACACTTCACATTTTGGCAGTTGATCTTTAAATAATTTAAATATATATTCATATTTATATATCTATATATATTATTTGTGCAGGTGTTCATATGTAGTGAGAGGTGTGTGTGTGTGTGTGTGTGTGTGTGTGTGTGTTGTGTGTCTGTGTATGTGGTGTGAGTGTGTCTGTGGTGTGAGCGTGCACCCCGCACGCTGTTGTATGTTGTATGTGTGTGTGTGTAGATCTTTTTATAGCAAATAACATTCTCATGCACACAAGTGTTTCAAACACAAGAAGCAGATCCATTGAAAGGTAGTCCAAGCATTTTTTTTTTCAGTGGAAATAGCTGCAAACTGAATGGAACATGAAATTCTTTCTGTGCAGTCCTTGGCGACTGGTGGAGCGCTCCGCCCGCCCTCCAGCCTATTTCTGGAGGTCACACTGCAGCAGTAATACGATGGACGGGTCGCTTTTGGCCGCCTCTTTGAACTCCTCCAGCGAGATCTGGTCGTCGTTGTTCTTATCCATCTTGGAGAAGATCCTGTCCACCCTCTGCTCGGGCGTCAGGCCATCCTCGTTCATTTTCATCATGATCACCGTGCCCACCATCTTGTAGATCGCCTGCAGGGGGAGAAAGAGAGAAGCGGATTTTTAGAGGAGATGAGGTACAAGTCTCTTAATGCACCCACGTTTCCTTCACTTGTGTCTTTTCCTGAGAGGTGCAAGGAAGAGACGTAAGGAAAGAGGAAACGTATTTGTGTGTTGTCAGTTTCTGATGACAGCAGCACAGATGGAGCACAGCTGGATGAGCTGACAGTCAGCTTCAACTACTCTGTAGCATCTTTTGATGCCTTGGAGTCTGTATTTGCACAGATAATGTGATGTGCTGTCCAAATAACAATAAGGGCGCACAGTAACCACAGCCGGTGCTATTAGCTTTTTTTTTTCATCGATGTCCTCCCACATGACAAAACTAAATATGAAAGATTAGTCTCTGCAAACATCCACACATGCATGAAAAAACTTGGTTCTATATACAGTATATACAATGTACAGATCAGTAGACAATTTAATGTGTTTGTTGCTGAATAACAAAAACATCTCCCTCTCTGTCTGACTATAATATTATCCATCAGACAGAGATGATGAGCCTGCTCGAAACGTGCACTTTTGCCTCTTGTTGCTTGTTTCATATTATTTGTGTTTATGAATAATTAGTGTCTTGTCAGGCCCTGCAGGCTCAGCCCTCTGCTGTATAACCTTTAAAAAAAATCTAAAGTGCTGCATCCCTGTGACTCAGCAGGTTAAAAAGCACACAAGGCATGTGGCAATGTATCACTTGCTTGCCAAATGTCTCCACCTAAGAAAGCAGGGTAACTCCACCCTCAGATTCTGCTAGAACCCTCCCTCCCAGCATATTTAAAAAATGCAACAGAGGAGTGAGGAAACAACAACTGTTCATCACTACTGTCTTGGCTACGTAGTGTGTGGGCTAGCTGTTTCTCCTGTTTCCAGTCTTTATGCTAAGCTAAGCTAACTGTCTTCTCACTGTAGCTTCATAGAGAGTGGTATCAATCTTCTCATCTAACTCTTAACAAGAAAGGCAATAAACTTATTTCCCAGAATATCAAACTATTCCTTTAAAAAATAATTATATATCTTATAAATTAAAACAGCATTGCCAATAAATGCACTAATGCTACATAATCTTAAATAGCTCAAGATACATCAAAAGATATCAAGATTACTTATTCTTTTAACTTGAGTATAAGGACTTGATTGCACTGTGTCTGTAAAACCAAATTTTAAAAGTCCATTAGCTCCCTTAAAAGATTACTCCAAGATTATTCTTTTCTGTGATACCTCGATGATCTCCAGCATCTCCACCCGTGTGATCTTGCCGTCTCCGTCCAGGTCATACATGTTGAAGGCCCAGTTGAGTTTCTGCTCGAAGCTGCCTCGTGATGTGATGGACAACGCACAGATGAACTCTCTGAAGTCGATGGTGCCATCGCTGTTCTTGTCGAAGGTCCTGAAGGCGTGCTGGGCGAACTTGGACGCGTCGCCGTAAGGGAAGAACTGGAATGAAAAAAGAAACAGAGGAGGAGAATATAAACATAAGTATAGTTTTTTTTTTTCTTCCATGATCAAGTCTTCCAAAGTTAGCTTGTTTTAATAATAAAT
Source organism: Macquaria ambigua (assembly GCA_008360985.2). NCBI lineage: Eukaryota > Metazoa > Chordata > Actinopteri > Centrarchiformes > Percichthyidae > Macquaria > Macquaria ambigua. The sequence continues at coordinate 333,598 of VMKM01000211.1, forward strand.
AAAACCTTGCTGAAGGACACTTTGCCAGCAGTTTTGGGTCAGTAAAACCTGTCTCCCACTCTGCTGCTCTAAAGGGGGGCTAAAATAAGAAACTTTCACTTTCACTGAGCTTGATTTCACCGTGATGCAAACACCACCCAAAAGGAACATCAATACTCAGTGATTCATTGGGGATTAGAGCCTCAGATTTCTGGTGTGGCAAAGAGATGCGGATCATGTTTCACATATAAAACCTTAGTAAAAATGAGTGATGCCACTGTCAGATTTTGCCAGATTGTGTGGTAGTTTGCAATAAAAGGGCAGATTAATGGGAACAGATGGTGTTATTTGGGAACGTAATGACAAAGACCGATTTGCATTTAAAACCGATGGACATTCATTACCTGCAGTAATTACGTGAACTTTGATTTCCTATTCTCATCCAGTGCTATTAAGCTCTACCTTTGCAAATGTTATCATTGGTCCGTGCATTCATGTAAATGTTTGCATAACCATCCATACTGCAAGGTGGATTAAAGAAGTCTAAAGAAGTTAAAGTTTATAGTTACCTTGGGAAAACTGTCACTTCAAACGGTCTGCAGTCTCTCCTTAGAGAAGCATATGAAATTCTAGTTCCAAAATAGGCAACAACAATTACATAGTAGTCTTTATTGATCCCTGAAGGGACGTTGTCTATTCCTTTAGGTGCCTACACACAGGAAGGTCAGGGTCACTGACGCACAGCAGCCAGGAGCTGGTGTAGTCATTCATTGGCTCCGAGAAACTTTCACACACAGGTTGCGTTCTGACACGTGACTTGAATATGAGTCCTCCAGTTACAGGACCTCCTCCCTCACAACTTCACTTCACAGTCATTTCCTGCTGTGTCTGCATGCAGATCGGAAGTGCTATAGTTTTATATCCCTTCAAAACTGTGTAAAATGTTTTCTGACACTTAACGGATTCATGGGTGTCACCTTGAGGCTAAATAAACTGTCAGCATTAATGGGTCCTGTGGGTCTTAGCAGCCCATATTGTCACTAACAAATTTAATTTGGATGAGTTATAATCACTTTGGTGATCCCTTTACTTTCATCTAGCGCCATCATCAGGACAACATTTTAATTTGTCAGATACTTTGGTTTATGACTAAATACCTGCAAAACTAATGACAGTCCCATCAGCCTCAGCTGTGCTTTGTGTTAAGTGCTAATTTGCAAATGTTAGAATGCTAACACGCTAAACTAAGATGGTGAACATGGTAAACATTATACCTGCTTAACATCATTTGGAGCACGCTAGCATGCTGACGTACGCTTCAGCCTCCAGTTTGCTAAATTTATTTTTAATTTGAGTCAAGTTCACAAGTTTTGCCAAGTATACCAAATACTCATGATAAAGAGATATCACAGAATAACAGTGAAAAAGGTAAAGGTAAAACAATTGGAAGGATGCTGCAAAAATGGATTGTACTCGACCTTTATCTGTTTTTGTGCAATGACGAAAGTCTACTGCCCTACAACTCTACTGTATATAATTTACTAAATACTACGGATCAGCTCTGTTCTTGGTATTGGCTAAAACTTAAAGTCCCTCTGCGTGTCGGCAGTCCAAGCCATCCATGTCATCACTGCATCCCTGTGCTACATGTACATAAGGTCAGAGGTTAATGCAGTAACTCTGTGGATGACCACTGAACCCCTGCTCGGCTCGTCATCTTCTGTAGACCGTGAACCCTGTGGTTAGCCGCGAGAAGTCGAGCGATTCATTAGATATAACCTTCCACTTGACCTCTGGTAAAAACTCTTAGAGCCGTTGGGTAATCCAAGCTGAGCGAGGCTGCTATCTGAGGACTTGTGTAAACAAAAGAGAGCTGGTGTTGCAGTAGCATCCTTCGCCAAGGAAATGGAACAAACTGGAGGAGATTTTCCATTCTGTTTTTTCATTTGAGGGAATGTTTAGTAGTGTATTTCGTATATTTTTGTTGCTGATCTCACAAAAATAACTCAGTCATGCTTGGATGTATGTAATCTATAAATTCAACATCTTTATGGAAAGGCAGAAGCAGTGGAATCACTGAAAAAAAGAGTCAGATGCTCTTGAACTTTGTGTTACCTCTTTGGCTTTTGTTTGCTCATATTCAGTGAACGCAACAAGCATGAATAAAGATGAATCAACTCAGAAGAACTGAAGTACCTTCCTTCACATTTTAAATATTCATCTGTCAGCAAATGTCATCAGATCCTCCTTGTACTGACATTTGTGTGACTAAATTATGAGAAGTAGTGTACTTTTCTGAAGGAAGTCATGTTTTATGAGTAAGACAGGCTTTAAAAAATAGGTTTAAACCTGCAATAAGTGATTTTTTTGGCCACTTGGGGGCAGTGGAAACAAGTTGTGAACAAAACATTGACATATCATCACCTTCTAAGATGATATGGTGAACTTAGCAAACAGTTGCTTATTTTACACATCCAGCAGTTATGGAGCAACATTATCATTCAGTTGGACTCATGTTTGTGGCCACCTGGCGAATGTAAGTCAAACATTCACTCTTTTTTTAGCTCTGTTTTTGGTCTCCACCAACTCCTGAGGGATATATCTGGCTGTTTAGCTGCTAAATGTTCTACTATGTTCACCATCTTGTTGCTAACTTTGTCTGTCAGCTGTTTAGTGCTGGACGGGTAGCGTACAGTGAGTTTTTAGAGCTTTTTCGCTGCCTGCTGTGCCTAGAAACGGCGTTGATGAGAGGGGTGAGAGTGAATCAAAACAGTCAATTTGTTGGCTGTAAAACCAAAACAATGGCTTTAAAGACGCTGAAAACATCTGTAAAGCTGGGTGGGGACCTGCAGAGTCAGGTGATTATTATCTATGGTTTCATCACTACGAGCGACCCCTTTCACATTAACATTAGTCATTTCATCCATTATTAATATAAAAAAATTGATTATAGCAGCTTTAAACTCCAAAAGAGAAGAGGGGAACCTTCAAAGCAGTTGAAAAAAAAATCCGCTGCAGTTTCACACGGCAAGCAATCAGAGGCACGTGTACTTTTTTTTCAGGCGGCACAAGACTGTTTCACACTGTGTCCTTGCCCGTGTGCGTAGCAGATAGTCTCGTCATACAGAGGCGAACAAAAAAAAAAAAAAAGGCGAGGACGCTGCCCTGGCCTCTACTAAGAGTAACCACCCCACCCCGGCACACACAAACTGTCCGGAGTCACGATGGGGAGAGGTGGGGGCCTGGGGGTCGAGGCCATGAATCCTAATGTGAGAAGAGAGAGTGCAGGGGATGGGAGATAAAAAGGAGAGGGGAGGGAGAGAGAGAAAGGAACAGAGAGAAAGAGGAGGAGGAGGATAAGTAAGACAGGGTTAGACAGTGAGAATCAGTTCGGGTTGCAAAACTGCCCATCTGCAATAAGGTCCCACCCATAAAATTTTTACTGCAGTAGCAAACCGATCAGACTGCAGTGAGAAGTTAAGAGACAGAAGGGAGGGGGGGCAAAGAGATGACGAGTGTCAGAAGAATGAAAACAGGAAAGAAAAGATGGAGGAGGAGACTAAAATGAGTGTGACAGAGAAGGTGTTAGAGGCAGTGTGACAGCGATATAGTCTGCCCCCCCACTCCTGATCCAGGTCCCTATCTGCCCTTCTGCTCCGGAGAAGCCAAACTAATTTGAGGAAGGAAGCCCCCCTCGGGACAGGGGGCTGGCGTGAAGCTGCCAGAATGAACGGGACGGCGCTTGACGCTCCCTGCACAAATGCGACGTGGCTTCCTTCCCGCGAGGGCTGCCTCCTGCCCCCGTATGGCCCCCAGCGAGGAACAGGAGGAGGCACGCGGACGGATGGATGGATGGGAAGGAGGAGTTGAGGGGAGGGGAGGATGAGGGAAAATGAGAGGGAGGAGGAAAGGTGTCAGGGAAGTGATGTGGGGAGAGACGATGATGGGAAGGAGGGGGAGAGAAAGCCACTGCGGCTCCTCGACAATCTGGCAAGTTATGAAACACTTTGTTATGTAAAAACAGAGAGAAGAAAGAACGAAAGAAAGTGGGACAGGGCGATGAAACTGTGAAATTCCTCCATCTGAGTTTCTTTGGTTCACCTTATCTGTCTTCGTCACATGTAGAAGCATTGTCAGACGTCAGAGAAACAGACAGCAGCTGTTGAGGACGGAAAACAAAACCCAGTCAGGACTTGAAGCGACTGTTTCCTCACCTTTACAGCTACGGATATTAGGCTGTTAACATTTCCATTAAGTCTTATTTCTCTCCTGATTTGGCACCCATTTGCCATTATGGCTGTTTGATACGGCCGTTTGAAGTCGGCCATCAAAGGACAGGCTGAATGCCAGACAGTTTCTGTCCACTCAGGGAAGAGCCAGGCGGACAGGCACAGCTGGCTTAATAAAGGCTAATGTCGTCGTGTTTGTGTGTGTCAGTGAGTGTGTGGCAGAGCCTATTCTGTGAAACGGATACCCTACCCAAACACCCGACCTCCACACACACACACACAACTCAAAACATGCTGCTGTTAAATGGAACATTAAAGCCTTCATAATCAGCCTGCAAGCTGGCACTGGTGCTGATCCCAAAACTGGGAGAGGGAAAGCCAGAGAGAGGGGGGAGAAAAAAGGGAAGGGAGGGAGGAGGAGAAGAAGAGAGGATAGAAACACAGGAAGAGGGAGGAAAGAGAGAGAGAGAAAGAGTGAGAGAAATAGCACGGAATAGGAAGACACACTTGACTAGTCACACTTCAGTGAAGGCCGTTTCACACTGACAGAACAGTGACTGTGGCTGCAAGATCATAGAACAGATGAATAATACAGCTCAAAACACTGAAACAGCACAGAGAAGTGATTCAGCAGCAATCCTCAAATGAGAAGGCGACAAATGACCTGCGTTTGAAAATAACTTCAGAGTTAGGTAACAGCGACGTTCGATCCAGAAAGACTTGTGTTCGGTTGCCCTGCCTGCGCTGCCAGCTCTCCAGATAACAGTTAAGCTGGACAGACATCTTGTAGCTTAAAAGCTTCCAGTGATGAGCTCGCGAGGGTCAGGATTTAAATGCGATGAAGATTTATTTACTATTCGCACATTCTGTTGCAGTTTGGGGAGCGGCAGATTGCTTGTAACTGGATTACCATTCTCTGAGTACTAAAAATAATAAAACATGGTAAATGTAAGCTGATCTGAGGCAGCCTACAGTAAGTAGTTCTGGGATCTTTCTGGCTCTCTGCGGCATCACATACATGTAGTTTAAGGGCTTCTCCCCACCCACTGAGACACCCTGCTGTCATAAAGCAATATGAATCACATTCATACGCTCTTTGGACCATTAACAGAGATTAACTTTTACTGTCATTTGATCTGTTGATTGTTTTATCAGTTAATTCATTTGTCATTTAGTTATAAAATGTCAATGTCACAACTTAGCATAGCCGTAAGGTTTATGTAGAATGTATTATTTTGATCAGCGGCCAAAACCTTTTAAATCTTCAGTCAAGGTCCACTTACCAGCTTTTTCCTAAGCTTTCAACCACATTTCAAGGTCTTCCTAATGAAGAGACCTAGATTTTTGACAAACTTCTGTTTCCAAGGGCAAGACTGAACTTTATTACATAATGAGACAGAAGCAAACTAAGTCTTTTTAAAGCTGCAACCAGAAAACTTTGCATTACATTATTAAGGTAATAATCCTGGGTGGCGCAAATACGTCTTGAGCAGCTACTCTGTCAGGAATGCAACAGAAGAGGAGCAACTCGTTGTCCATCTTTATATACTGTCCACGGTCGGATGTCATTGTTGAGTGTCGTCTTCTGAACCTAAAGTGAAGCCAAAACATCTCGATCGCCCCCTGCTGGCTGGCTGCAGTATAGGTCATAAGCCCCGCCTCCTCCATGTTAGCGGATTGGACATGGGCCAAACTGAAAAATCAAAGTACACGTCAAATAAAATGTTCCCAAAAATAGTTTCTGTCATTTTAAGTAGTTCTTACCATGCTGATGTTTGTGTTCATTTTTCTGATAAGTTTGGTTTTAGTTAGTTATTTGATGGCTATAAAAAAGGGGGTGTGATGTCATGATTGACAACTGTGGTGTGCTCACGATTGGTTTGGGGGGGTGTATGGGCGGGAACTCGATACGCTACTGCACAGACTCTGGCTCCAAATGATGTCAAGATGGCAGCTCTCGTATCCAGGATATTTTGGCTTCATTTTTGTACAGTGGGAGGAAGTGGAGACGCATCATCCATCTTTATGTACAGTCTATGGTGGGTACACAAGTCAATTGCCACACGGGAAAGGTGGACTTGCTGAAAAAATGTCAGGCATAAATAGCATCCAAAATGGATTCTAATATTTTGAAAATCTTAAGTATTGTATTATAACTTTACAGTTTTGATCCACTGATTCTGTCTTGATCAAATAATATACTGCAGACCCAGAGCCTTCTCCGTATATGCCTGCTGCAATTAATCACACCTGACAAAGCCAATAGACTGGAAAGCTGACAAGCTGCCAAAACAGACCTCTCCCTGTCCACACTATCTCCCAGAAGATGACCCAATGGGTGATCATTCATGCACTCGCTGTCCCATAATGCCTGCCCTGGACCGCTGCCATGGCGCTGTCATGCTCTTGTTGTGTGTACCTCTATTTTCCACTGACAGTGTCTGATTCCACATCTACCCATCTCCATATCTTTCTGTTCTCCTTGCTGCTTCCATGGTCCAGAGACACATGCTAACATGACACACACTTGTACACACTTTTGGGAGCCTCGGAGCTCATTTGTGCTCGGGTTCCCTCTCCCTAAGCAATATGGATGGTTCAGTATCATTTTGCCCCATGGATAAATGTTATCATTACCTGCAGGACTAGTGCCAAAAGACACATGAATCCCTCCCTGTAACTGCTCAGTGAGGGAGAAGAGAATAGAATAAAATAGAATACAATAGATCTGAGCTGCACATCTAATAAGAATTTATGGTCTAAAGCCTATTGAAGCCTATTGATATTTCCATGCATGAAGCCCACAAGGTCATCCCTCCTCGCTTCCTACAGGCACTGCCTCTAATGTTATCAACAATATGTAGCAGGTTTGCCATTGGCTATTCATCTCTGCAACAGTAATTTGCCCTTCAAAGCACTTGAGGTCTGTATTTTCCCGTTAGCGATACACTCAAAATTGAGGCTTTAGCTTTGACTTGTTTCTTATGGTTTCCGTCATTCCACTGTGGCACCAGAGAGGGCTGTGTATATAATGTCCTATGTTTCACGCACCCTTTGCTAACATTGTCACATGCAGTCAAGCCTATTTGGAGAAACACGCTAGCAGGACCTGCTGTCAGAGCTGTCTCTGCATATGGCTGTTTGCATTGCTTCGTCAAAGCATCACTTAGATTGCTTCTTCACTGAGCAGCACGCAATGGCTTGAGAAGGAGAGAGAGAGAGAGGGAATACATGCATAATCCAGCGCTGGGGTATTTACAGTGTGTGTGTGTGTGTGTGTGTGTGTGTGTGTGTGTCTGGGTGAGAGACGGAGCCTGCGTGCGCTCTTACATAAACCCTCAGTGACATGCCAGGCAGCAACAGAAACTTAGCTAGCGCACTGCTGTAGATGCTACTGCTTCCAAGCCTCCAGGGTCTGCACAGATAGAAAACACACACACACACACACACACACAGACACACACACACTCTCAATCCCCTCTGCTCTGTAAAATGCATTTTTAACCATCCTCTTGTTGCTCTCAGATGGGTGTTTGCTGTGATATCAGCACCAAAGCTAAAAAAGTCAGCGGTAGTTTATCCCTGAGAATATTTTGAACAATATCTGCTAAAATAAGCACTTCACTTTGTTCTAATCTTATTAAAATCATAATCCCTAAAATACCATGAAGTCAAGCCCCAGTTTTGATATAATTTATGCTCTGCATTTTTTCTGCAGGAGCCATTCAATGTGTTTACATTCTATAATTATTCTGCCTTGAAATTGCCTTCACATGCACAAGGGATTCACAGGAAATGATGCATGTATGTAATTCAATCTCACTGATAGAGCTGTATTAAGGTACTGCTAATGCTAACCTACATTGCCTACCGCCGCTGCATCACATTAAAAGCACTGAAATGGCAAAACACGGGGTGGCTTGTGAACCAGCCACAGGAAATGTGACCGCAATTGTTTATCAAAAATACATCGAGTTCATTACTCTCCAGCTACTCTTTTTAATGGCCATAGAGTAATGAACAGTCAGGAGCAGCCACAGTGAGCTGTTAGATGAAGAGCTGCAGGTGACAGACTGCACACCGCCTACTCCTCAGCAAGGTAACCAACTTTACTGTGACCTGCTGTTGTGTGGAAAACTACTCATGCTGTGTGCAGCCTGAAATCAGATTGCTGTTGCTCATGGCATGATGGAAAAAGAAAGACCGTAAACAGATACACCAGTTGCTCTATTTCTGCCCAATGAGTATTTGCTGTAGTATTAAACTGTACTTACGGGGTTTCGCCGGTGGTGTGTGTACAGGTACGAATGCATTTTTTTGTGAGGGGTGTTTAGTTGCACTTTGAATGATTTTGGTGAGATTTGCTTCTGATTACCTCACATAAGAAAACAGCTCAAGGCTCGTCCATGTCTGATGCTGCACTCACACATTGGCAGAACGGGAAGAAGAGGAAAAACAGCCCTTATTCTTGGGAATATACTTGGGAATGTTCACGCATTATTCCAAGGTGGTTAGCCCGAGTGCTAACCTTGTAGTTACACCATTTAAACAGTCTAAATGAGCTGCCTTTGTTGTGTTACCTATTTGTAGCAGTTTGATACCAAGTGAAACCACATACAAACAAACAGTGTACAGCTATAAAATTAGCTGCATCGATTGTATTAGTGTTAATATTGTATTTTATTTTGATGTAACTGCCAGCGGTGGTGCATTTGCAGCCATTCTGCCAACAGCTTGTAGACATGTCTGTAGTTCTTTTCACCAAACGGCAGAAATTCCAGATATCTCTGACTCGGATGTGAGCGGTTTTAGTCATTCGACTGCGCATAATTGCGGTTTAAACAATGTGACGTGAATGCAGCATGACATGCCGACACAATCTAGATGCTACAGTGAGATGAACTTGTCAGGCATCAATCTCTGTGACGTGTGACCTTTGTTTATGGTCAAGGTTTGTTAGATTGCTTTGGTCTGGAGGGCTGAGCCTTTGATTCAGTGAGACAACAAGCTTTCAAGAAGAGGGGCCACTTGAGTAAAACAGCTGTGCATGTTGGAGGTGGGGAGCGAATATTGAAGGGTGGGAATCCTGGATGGATATTTAGCCTGCTTTGAATGGCTGACCCGCTGTCCATTATGAATCAGACGGCACACAATCATTCTGCTTGTGATGTAAGGAATTTGGATCAGACCCGTCTCTGACCCTGGCTTATCTGTGGTTACGAAACACCCATCTGGCAGCACTAACTCTGCATGAGGAGTGTAAATGACAGCACAACAGCAGATGGCACTATTGAGTGTGAAAAATGTATTTCATGCCTCAGGGGACGGTGAGGAGAATAGTTATTGGCATTGAGGAAAGAATGGCTAGAGGAGAGAAAGAGTGGGAAGGCTGCAATGAGAGGTAAATACATAGCTATATTCCCTATCAATATCCCCAGATCAGTAACTATCCATTCTGGTGCTAAAATAGGTTAAAAAAAAGGTATTTATCAACCTATCAGCACAAAAAGCCACTTTTTTTCTGCCTTTTCGATACCGACTCTGATCTCTGATCTCAGATACAGAAAAGCAGCCAAGAACGGCAGGAAGCAGAGTGTGACTCACTGCTGGCTGCCAGGTTTGGCAGGTAGACCTGAGGGCTACCCTCTCTGCTCCTTGTGACGTAATTCAAAGCGAGGTGGAAATAACGGAGAAAGAGTTGAGGGCTTGCTTGCTTTACCTTCACTTGCCAGCGGTGTGTCTAGAATGGCTAGCCTCTAAAGTGCGTGGCAAGATAAATCCATGGCAGCTTGTGCCGTTTGAAGCCACCTTTTAAAAAGCTCATAATCGGCCTGCAAGCTTCTGTGGATCAGCACGGGCCAAAAGACAGCGCCAGAGAAAAAGGGAGGAAGAAGAAGAAGGAAGAAAGGGAAGACACACAACCTCTTTACCCTTTTCTCTAGATGTCTACAGTATGATTCATTATTTACATTGTGCCTCCGTTCTACGTGACTCATCAAACTTCCTTGGCTATTCCTCCTCAAGCATAAATTCATCATTCATGGCTGATCAGTCATGTCCGAGTCTGCGCGTGTGTGCATGTGCATATGAAAAACCCTCATACGTCTTAATCTGCATGCAAACACTGATGTGTTTGCACTCTCTGCTGCCTCAAAATTATTTCCATCTGACTTAGAGAGAGCTGAAACACCCACAAGATGTCTAAATGGTTTATATAATCTCCCTCATATTTGAGTCAATTTATTAAAATTGAGGATCTAAATTTAATGTGCGTTTCTTCTAACCCTGAGGTGCATGCAAATATAGATGCTGGCTGTATTCTCGTGAGACGGGGACTCAAAGGTAAAAGACAGGCCTGTGACCCATTTTAAGAGCAGACAGCTGACTGCTGTAAGTAATGAGCAGTGCTCTGATTTTGCAGTGCAGTGTATTAAAGTGTTGCATTAAGATGAACAGCACCAACCTTTTTCTTTCCCTTTCTCTCTCTCTATCCACTTCTCACAGGTATCGGCACCTTGCACACTCTCTGGTGACTGTTTGAGTTTGCCTGAGGGGGTAACTGGGTCTGTTTGGCACAAAACACTCACTTGATTACCTCCTTGTCTTTTTCACTTTAGACTTCTCATTTTTGGGGGGCGTGAAGTCCAGTCAAATGCTTTTTCACTTGCACTAAGGATTTATGACACCATTTTCGACATTAAGATTATTAAAAAATGTATGCATATATTCACTAATCCCTGAAAAGTGATACCTATACAGTTTATGATATATTTCTAGCCATGTAGCTGCATGGCTCTAGAGATGGCAATCTTGGTTGGTCAGTCAATCTATCACTGTCCTGTCATAAAATGTTGTACAGACATTAGGGCTGCAACTAATGATTATTTTCATTATCAATTAATCTGCTGATTATTTTCATGATTAATCGATTAATCATTTAGTTTATAAAATGTCAAAACATAGTGTCAAATGCTCATCACATTCCCAGAGCCCAAAGTGACATCTTCAAATTGCTCCTTTTATCTGACCAACAGTCCCAAACCCAAAGACTCTTGATTTACATTTTCATTTTAGCAAATGTTTGACATTTTGGCTTGAAAAATGACTGAAACGATTAATTGATTATCAAAATAGCTGCCGATTAATTTTCTTTCGATCGACTAATCGATTAATCGACTAATCGTTGCAGCTCTAACAGGCATTCATGGTCCTTTTCCTACAGCACCACAAGCAGGTCAAAATTTGTCCAATACTTTGATTTATGAGCAAAAACCTTCAAAACTATTGACACTCCCATCAATCTCAGCTCTACTTTGTGTTTAGTGCTAATAAGTAGCTAATGTTAGCAGGCTAGAATGCTAAACTATGATGGTGAACATTATACATGCTAAACATCAGCATTATAGCATTGTCATTGTGAGCATGTTAGAGTCACTAGCATGGCTGTCGACTCTTTGCCTTGTTATCTAACATTCCACTAACCGATTTAAACTTACTAAATAAAACATGAGTGACGGTACAAAACATGTATAAATGTATTTCTAACCTTCATTTTGTCAAGACAAATCGTGCCTACCTCAGTAGACCAATACCAGCTTTCTCTGACCAACACTGAACAATTACAGTCCACTTCCAAGATATTGGTAGTAGACAAAACACCTAATTCACAATAAACATCTTTCTGTTTGTTATTGGCTGCCAACTTTTTTGGTGTAGATTTGATTGGCAGAGTCTGTGACCAATTCATTCATCGAGGTGTAAGGAACTCAATAATAACTGCTACTCTCGTAGATTGGTGCTTGAGTGTGCAACTGTGCATTAACAAGGAGGGTCCTTGCATTTACATTGCCTTTGTTTAGCCTTGTGCTGTATAGGATTTGTAATTTTTGTGTGTTTTTAAGGTCTGTTGTTGATTATGTTTTATTCTTTGTTTCTTTTTACTGTTTTTATGATCTTATTTTTAACAGTTTTACTTTGTGACCTTGCTCTGTAAAAGGTGTCATACTAAATAAACTTTACTTACTTACTTACTGCAGTCACAACTTACAGCCTTAGTATAAAATAAATACTATTACTTCTGAAATATTCATCACCGCCAAAGTAAAAAAACAATGATTTTTCAATGCTGCAGCAGTACGTAATATTAACAACTGTTTTTTTTTCAGTCATTGTACCTGTGTTCAGATTAGCCTCCATAATTAAATGTTTTTGATCAACTGTATTTGGAAAAACAAGCTCCTTGTATAACTTCATTTTGGGAATCTGGCAGCCATATTATCTGACACACTGTACCCATGGGGAATGAAATTCAGATGTTACTGATTAAGAGACACTCTCTGCACAACCACGAATGGATTTAAACAACTTTAATGTGTTTATCTAACTGTTCAAATCATATAGATGCAATTACGACACCATCTGAACCATAACAAGAGCTGTAATGTTGTTAGTATCATTTTGTGGCAGAACAAGCCTTCGGCTCTCATCGCTCTAATGGTTTTGCTTCCATAACGGCCCTGTTTTCCTGTCCTTCAGTTTTGAGAATAGTGTCACTCTGTCAAGCAGTTAAGCCATGTTAAGATATGCTGATCGGACAGCTGGGTCAGTGAGGACAAATGGCAAGACTGCAAAGAACAAAATGTCCAAACAAAATCTGAACCAAATCAGCACTGAGTCTCTGGACGAGCACGACAATTATTTTGGAAAGCGGTCTATTGCCGTCACCGCAGCGTTGTTAATATTGTGCACATGTAACGACAGCAGTGTCCGGTTCCCTAAAAATTAGAATAAGTGAGAGGTTCAACTGACTTATTTTCTTGTTACAGCTGTCTCTCTCAATGTGGCAAAACATAAATGTTACTTGGCTTTGGTGAACAGGCCTTTAAATGACTCCCCGACTCCCAAGAGAGAGCATATGAGTGGGAAAGCGAGAGAGAGTGATTATGCTGAGAGAACTGGAACTTAACTTCACTTAGAACTTGTTTAAATATGAGACAGGATTACAGAATCCTGGGGCATGAAAGCTAAAATAAGAGTGGACCCAATACTGAACCCTGAGGAACACCTACATATAACAGTCAGAGGTGTAACTACGTAGAATACCTTAGCGAGTATTGGTGAGATCTAAGTGAAAACAGTTAAAAGTAATGCTGTAAAGATGCTTCTGATACATTTTTATGCCTGGGGCTTATTCTTATTCCCTTTAAAGGAATAGTTCCACAGTTTGTAAAATACGCTCATTTTAGATTTTTGAGTTTGCTGAAAAGATTGATACCGCTCTCATCTGTATGCTAAATATGAAGCTAGAACCAGCAGGTGGTTGGTGGTTAGCCTGGCATAAAGACTTGAAACAGGGGGAAAACAGCTAGCCTGGCTCTGTCTAACTCTAAGCTTTACTAATTAACAAGTTATATCTCATTTGTTTCATTTTTACTGGTGTCCCCAGGAGGTCACTGATTGGTCAAGAAACAGTTCTTTCTCTTAACTCCCCATAAAATGAAAACTCAACACAAGCTCATTTTTAGATTTCTGTTTGTATACAGATTAAACAAACAAGACTCCCCCTGTTTCCAGTCTTTATGCTAAGCTAAGCTAACCGTCTCCTGGCTAGCTTCATAGCTAGTGTACTGAGTGGTATTGATATTCTCATCTAACTCTTGGCAAGAAAGTGAATAAGCAAATTTCCCAAAATAGATAGTGAGAAAGACAGAGAGACAAGGAGTTAACAGTCAAAACAATAGCTGACAGCAACAAATGAGAATGGTTACAAATAGCACAGAAAGACACACAGAGAGAAACCAAGAAAGTAAATATGATACACAAGATAAGGAGAGCAGGAGAGAAATAAAGGGAAAGCCAGGCTCCTAACCTAATAATGTCCTACTCCAAAGCACTACAAGCTGGGAAGAGGAGGGCCACTCCATTGATTAACAAGGCCCATTTTGTTTACAGAGTACTTTGACAAATGCAAGATGGCCTGATTTGACCTTGAGTGCATATTTGAATACAACAATACAACAATATCTTTGCATAATGTTTTTTTTTGTCATAATCTTTCTGTTCATACGTAATAGAAATGCAAATGATATGCGACTAGTAATCAGATTTCCGAGAGGGCTATCCTCTCCTTGCTCGTCTCCCTCCACATGAAGGTCAGAAGTCTGTCTCACGGGTGGACGCTTGCTGACATGGTGGCTTGAACCCTTGTTAACTAGGTGAAGGTCATTCTCACTACCACCCCTCTAGTCTGCACCGTGGGGTTTAAACCTGCACGGTGAGACTAATCGCTGTGTGGCCTGTTGCCTTCATCAGTCGACCATGATAACTGATTTATTCTTGCAGAGGATGTTCTAATGGTTACACGGCTCAATCTGAATATGATCCCCCCCCCCCAGAACAGGCCCAATTATCTTGCTTTGTGAATCTAAAAGCACTCAGTAACTTCCTTTCTCCTCTTCTCACACTGCAGCAGCAGCAGCGGTGGGACTCGCTGAAAGTTGCTGAATAATTTAAATACAACTTCAAGGTCTGAAGTGAGGCATTGCAAAGAGGCCAGTGAGCAGCTGATGGGTCAAAAGCAATTTATTATTATAAATCCAACCATCTGTTCATTTGTTTCCTTTCTCTGTCTCTATGTGTCTATCGTTCTGTCTTGCTTTCGGCCTCTCTGAGTGTATTGATGTGTCAGTTTTCTCCCTTACAGCTCATTCCGGATGCATCTCATCCTCAAACACCGACACAGACACTCTCAGCAATTAACACCAATTTTCTGTTCTGAAAGACCGGAGAAAATTCACAGAGGAAAAACTACTGTTTGTCTTTGTGAAAATTACAGTCTGCTAATTTAGTGTCAGATTCCCTTCCCTCTATGCTTTCTAAACATCGTAAACGACTCACTATCATAATGAGTGTTTGTCCAGAGTTTATCATTAACATTTGCGTGACTCAAATTTTCTGAGCTCTGAGCAAAGAGTCGGGAGTGTTTCTATATGTGAGCACAGTGCAACTCATAAAAAGAAGTCTTTTCAAGTGAACACAAAGCGTTTCATGTTGCTAAACCACATGAACAGAATTTCTTGCCTTTCAGGAGTCATCGTGTGCAGCGTTGAGCTCTGTGTGTGTTGTGACAGCGATGGAGAATGACAAAAGCTATTTTTAGTGTGTGGCAGCCACTTGGACAGAGAGGAAGGGAGACGAGAGAGGACGTGGGTAAAGAGAGGGAGATGAGAAAGGAGGATGGACAGAGGAAGAGTGACATATAGTGAGACAGAGAAGAGGGAGAGGAACAAGTGATGTTATGAAATATTATGAGGGCATATGCAGTGCATATACACCCACACCATCAGCTGCCCTGTATTTGTGTAAAAGGGAAAATACTAGGTTGCCATGTTATTATGCCACTCTCCAGTGTGAAGGGACACCACATTATTTATTTATTTTATCAATTTTTCCAGTTTAAGCTTTTAATAAAGTTGTTTGAATTAAAGAAGCACAAATATCTAACCGGTGCCCTTTCTCAGATTATCGTTTATTGACTTTCAGTAAAATCATATCTTGATTGTAAGAGCCAGTTAAGCATATATTTGCATTTGGTAAATTGTTTGCAGGTTATACTGTTGTAGGATGCAGGTGCAAAAAAATGAAGGAACCATGTGGTGCGAGTGGGATGTAGAGAGGCCTGCAAATTTGGATCAAAATGAGATTTTGACTTTTTTATACTGTGCACTGTGAATGGGATTGGAACATCAAGTCAGTAACGGACCAGTCTGAAATGTAGCTCTAGGATGGGAACCACCTGCTGTGATTTTCCCTGCCTAAGTAGCCTCGATATTCGGAATATGATAAAACAGCAACTATGATGTGATTATATCAACTATTGTTTCACATAATTATGTTTGTACAATTAATTCCAAGGACATTGTATTTAAAAAACTGACAAAATTATATAATGAATTATTTGTTTGACATATTTCAACTACAGCCCAAACAATACATTGGCCAGGCCAAAACTATCAGCCGGTGTAAGCTTATCACAGGTATATCGTGTTATAGATGCCGCTGGATAAAGAACAGATAAACTATAGTTGAGAAATGCCAAAATTATGTTTGAGTGAATTTAGAAACAGTGTCACAGTTACATAGTTTGCCCACCAGAGAGAACTGACAAGTTTATTTTTCAGCTGTAAAATGTCCTGCTCAGTATGTATCTTGGTGACATATATGTAATCATAACTAAATCTATAGAATTTGTTTATGTTTAAAAAGTAATAGCCAATATATCGTTATGGCTTGTTTTTTCAACCCTCTAATATCAAGTATCGGTATGTGCCTCAAACATCACCAGGTCGGGCACTAATGTCAAGAGTTGTGATTGATGTAATGAATAACAGTGGAACACAGTTCATTTAGTTGAACGCCATTTTGTGAATATTTTAATATCAGTATTGTGATATTGATTTCAACCATATTGCCCAGCTCTAAACTGTGGGTGTGTGGGAGTCAAAATGTAACACAGCATTAGTGAATATAAGCATACTCACCAAACTTTCTTTGTCATCTCTATGTCATGTGGCAGCCACTGCAGAGACCTAGCTCCACTGTGTGTCTCATCTATCCAATTGATTACAAAAGGGTTTTCCAAATAACTGCTCCTGGAAAAAGGCAGACTGTTACAGCCAATTTTCCATGTCAATCTAACGCTGCTGCATCTCTATCTTTTCTGTCTGTCTTTTGTCTCCTGTGATCAGGCGACATATGTTTCCTCACAGAAACAGGCTGCTGGCCAGATGATGTCAGTGTCCGTCTGTCGCTCCATTTACCTTGCTATCATTCTGCCCGGCGAGCTGTCTGTCTGTCTGGGGAGGCGATAGGGAGTTTCACAGTCAGCACTGCAGAATGGTCAGTGGTGCACACACACACACACACACACACACCACACCCGTCAACAGCAAAAGCCTTGAGGCTATGCAAGCGAGACGCAACAGAGCGGAATCCATCCATACAGTACATCTATATTCAGGTCAGCATCTGTGCGTCTGTGTCTGTGTGTGTGTGTGTGTGTGTGTGTGTGTGTGTGTGTCTGTGTGTGTGTGTGTGTGTGCGTGGGCCAGTGTCACAACAATGCTTCCAATCTACAGCAAGGCCTTCTTCCCTCCCCTTCATATCGCTTCTCATCTAAAGCAACAAACCGGGAGTTAAATGGCCAAATGTTTCATTTCAAAATGTCATATTTTTTTCACAGCTTTATGTGTGACGGTACTAAACTTCAAGACGTAATAAAATACATTTTCTGAATGTTTTGTGCCTTTCCAGCAACTGCAAGTTCAAAATACAAAGTTGAAATATCAAACTAGTTTCTCCGTGGTTGTTTTCTTCAGAGAAACAATAACAGAGTAATATGAGCAGAAGAGACAGAGACAGAGAGAGTTGCTGTGTAGCAGAAACCATAATCAAGTCCATTATATTGACGTTAAATGCTACCTCATCACAATAACAACAACAGAACACCAACTGGCAGGAGACCAACAGTATTGATGCTCATTTCATGTTACCGTCAACCAACACACTAACACAGACAGAACATATACAACAGGATGCTAACAGTATTTCCATTACAGCAGTAATTTCCTGTTTTAAACAAAAGAATGAATAATGTGTTGTGTATGTGTATGGATCACTGTTAAATGTATGTGTGTGTGTTTGTGGCTATCTGTGAGTGTGGCTGCTGTCTCTGCATGCATCAAGAAAAAAATCTAGTGACAAAATCTATCACCTTAACATCTCAGGGAGTGTCGTTACCCTGTTACAAATGGCTCCCAGAGCAGCTGGCGTGTCAGGGATGAGAAATTTCACACGCTGTGGCATGCAAGCGCTTGAGTGTGAATTGCCACGGAAGCCTCTCTCTTCCATTTTTATATCACTGTCTGGCATTGGCAATGCCACTAAAAGTGAAAATCCACTGGGAAACAAAAAACCTGCGCGAGGTCAATTTAATGATCCTGCGTAGCTGGACCAGGATTTATGAATAGTGACACTCCTCTCGACAAGCGAAAAACAAGACAGACAGGACGCCGTCACACTAAACTTCCAGGAGGATATTGAGAGTGTCAAGTGACGGTTTCTTGTTTTTGACTTGGTATTACAATGAAATTATGCCTGTATAAAAACCAAAATAATTAATTGTCAGTGGAACATCTGAGATGCAGTTTCTTCATTACATTACACATTGGTGCTTAAGCAATTAGTCCATTAATCAATCTGTCAACTGATAGAAAATGAACTATACATTTGAAAACTGAGTATTGGTCTGAGCCATTTATCAACAAAAATGCCACACATTTTGCTGCTTCCAGCTCCTCAAATGTGATGATTTGCTGCTGCTGATTCGCTGCTTTAGGCTGTTTTATATCATTGTAAACTGTACATTTATATACAGTATATCAGAATATTTGCATACTGAATTTTAGATTGAACCAACAATCTGAAAATGTCACTTTAGGCTGTCACAACTTGTGTGGCCTTTTTCTTTATATTTTTTATTTTTTACGCTAATTACACTAAATAATAACTTACGACCCAGTCACAAAATAATTTAAAACATTTACATTTTGTGGTGAAGTGAACTGATATTAATGAAAAGGGTGCGAACAGTGGACTCACTAGTAAATCTGTTCGAAATCTTTGCACTGAGTTCAACTTTGGTGAACGTTGACAGGCAAATCCACACCAATGACTTGAGTCAAAAACAGAGCTGTGTTGCACTTTTATTTAACCTCCTCTGTCAGACTAAAAAACGCTCCATAACTAACATTTGGTTTTCAGACAGTTATGAGACGGGAGTCAATGGTACAGTTACGTCTTATGAATAAATTGTGTGAATTTATTGTCCCATTAGTGAACAAGCTAACGAGCTTGCTGACTCACAGCTAGCATGCTTGCTAACTTGGGATGCCTTTTTCTTCCCTTTTTAATGTACAAAACCGAGAACAAAATGCCAGGGAGGAGTAAACGGCCCAGAACAGAGTCAATAGAAAAAAGCTCGGAGAGATATTGCGACTGACTAGTGCTAGCATGTTCCTGGCTGGCTGGTGTGTTTGCGGTCAGCTCCTAAGCTACAGTAGTTTACCAGCTAGCCCTGTTAGCAGTCCCCATGTCATTGAGCCTTTAGCACTATGTATTTTGTGAGGACGTGCAGATGAATTTTGCTGTGACCAGGCCTGTGCACATTACAGCATATGGGTATAATTCAATAAATACAATTCACAAAAGATTTTTTCCACAAATAATACAAATAAAATAAAACAAAAAGCCTTGGTAGATTAGTTTAGTTTCCTCAGGAAAAACTAAATCCAACTATTTGGCCTCTTCACCACAGTAAGAGATGACTCATTACTTAAACTGTAGGTAAGTATGCATTTAAATAAGCTTTCATTTAAATTGTGTTATTATCATCTGGAAACCATTTCAACTACTTCTAATGTTTTAAAATCTTAATTTCTATATCCATTAAGCCATATTTTTGAATACAGTAATTGGTGAAGAGTAATTCTTAAAATATATAGAAGCAATCTGACTGTTTGAAAGAACTAAGTTTCATTACTTTTAATGAGTTATTTCATTATGATATACCAAGTAATTCATGACACCCCAGCCATGATTAAATGAAACTGTAAGGAGCGATAATACTGGTTCTGGTATTCAAAGAAATACTGTAGATTATATGCTACACCACAGCATCAAATGTGAATATCACAGACTGCCCTGAGACACGCACACCTATTATTTCCAGCCGATATGCTACACCTGCTCTCTCTGCCTTTGCCTGTTTCTTTCTCTCTTCCTGATCTTTGGTGCCTCTCCCTCTCGCAACTCTCCCTCTTTATCACTTTCTCGTCCCCTCTCTCTCTCTCTCTCTCCCTTTTCACAGTCTAAAAGATGATTACCTCCACAAAGGCAGTGCGAACTAAAGGAGTGAGAGACAGAGCACAGAAGGAAAAAGAAGCCAGAGAACAGCATGTCTATGTCTACCCAAAACAGTACATTAAGTCCAGGCAGGCAGCCGAGTTGAGGCAACATTGCATTTAGCACCCTGGAAGGGAGGGCTTCTGGACTACTGTCGCAGGTGCAGATCTGTGCAAATGAAGGGGGGAGATCCGAAGGCACAGGGACAAGTGTATAAAAAGAAAGATCTCGGTGCACAGGTGTAAGTCGAACCCTGCCTATCTCATGCATGCATGCACCGCGAGGACACAGGCTCACACAGACACACACACATTCACACACAACTCTTCCCGTACATTCCTCATGTCTCTGTTGCATGACTCCATTGGAGCTAATGACTAATACATAATGTATACACACTTTCTTTCACTTGCTTACTTTTTCGCATCTCCGCTCCCTCTCTGTTTCTCGCTTTCAACCGACGCAAACACACTGTTCCGTCTCCCTCTCCCTCCCACTAAACATATGAGCCCCCCCACCACACAAACACACACACTTACAGACACACAAACACACACACGGAGTCTCTTCACAGGAACAATCTGTCCCGTTAATGTGAGGTCGCAGCAGACCGTTTTTCTACTTATCAGCCCTCTGGATTTAAATAAAGCCCTATCACTGATACACTGTTGCCTAGGAACACAATAGGAAGCATAAATAACAGGATTTACCCAGAAGCCTACAAGACCCCTTTAGATGTGCGCTGTGTTGCCCCCTTTGTGCGGCTGAAGATTGTCCTGCCACTGTTGCTCGAGTGCCGTCACATTGTGCTGTAAAGAGATTTTAGGGGATATTCCATCCAGTTTCTTTTGTGTTTGTATCCCTCTATCAGAGCTGCCAACTTTGTCTTATTTCCCAGGAGCCCAGGTTATTTTTGTAGTTTGATTTTAAAAGGATTTTGATGCTTTTCAGTAGGTTTTAACGGTGCAAATTGGCACAAATGGAAAATGTCATTCCCGGTGGTGACAGGTTCGCTCTGTTCAGATTTGTTTTTTGAAATCATGGCAGCCATACCTTCACTTCGGATATTTTCAAGATTTTTTTTAAACTTTCCCTTCTGGTCTCAGCTGATCCATGAGCTCCGATGGCATTTAGAGGAAGTGCACCCATGACCTCAGTGCCCAGGCGTGTCTTATGTAACGTCAGCCCCCTCTGGTTATGAGGCATTTCCTGGCATCACTGATAAAAGATTAATGCCTGTTCTTACACCACTCAGAGCACTCTCTTTCATGAGAATTCTTAGGAAATTAAAGCATACAGTACAAGAGGACACAAGATGCTGAGATAAGCCTCATGTAACAGCAATATATGGACATGTAGTATTATGATATATACAGTATTATGAATCAGATTTAACTGATTGAAGCAACTTCACAGCATATATAGTATATAGGACCTGTCACATGTGTGAATTAATTTTATATATACATTATGGTTCAGTGGGTCAGGTATAACATGGTATAAGGTATAACATTTGCCTAATTTTGAGCCAGGAAAAACCCTCCGTTCATTTGATCCATTTCTTTTATTATTAGCAGCAGATAGTAGTATTAGTTATAGTAGTAGAAGCACTCCTTGTAGTAATATTTGTCTATATAAGTCTATATTTATATCCATTTATTGTGCTATTTTATCACAATTCCTCTTTCATTATGAGATCATCATTGTTTCTATGAATGTGTTCCTGACTAAATGAATAAATCATGGAATAAATTCACACTGCTCTGTCAGGGGTAATGAGATACGGTAGGCTACATATTAGCATGAGAAGATAATCATCTAAGTGCCTCTGATATCTGCCTCTCTGTTGGTTTTCTGCCCAGATACAGGAGTGGCGAATGGGAACATGGCAGGATGCCTGCTACAATCTTGCGGGGTTTATAATGTGAATGCAGTTTCCCTCAGGTTTTTGTGGTGATTCAGAGTGTATTCATGTGACCCCAACCAACACTGTTAATTTCAATTGTGGGAAAGCCCACTGAGAATGCATTTTGTTGGTCTTTTTAAAATTAACAAGCAGCTAATAATTGACACTGATGTCTCTGCTAGTGATGATACAATACTATTACTAATGCTACTAATACTACTGCATCTTCTGCTATTACTTCTACAGCTACTAGTAGTGTTACTACTATCATTATGACTATTACTCTGGTTACAAATACTACTACTGCAGCCTTTTGTACTAATTAGGGCTAAAAGGAAATGAGAATTGTATGATATCTGAATTAATTTTATGATATGAAAAATTGTACACTGTACAGACTCGACCTGGACAGTTTTATTTACATTCAGTTAAGCTACACCTTCACGAAAATCCTACCATAAACATAACAAATGACACACTAACCTGAATTTAAAGGTACACTTATCAATATTTTTAAATTAACAATGGATGGATAAAGTGGAAGGAGTCACTCATAGTGATGAACCCAAGGCAAATTAACATGTAACTCTGTAGTTTGCCTCAGCTATACAGTGTGGTTTAGCATCTTTTAGCTCATTGTTTTGGTTTTCTGGGACCGCAATTTTACTGTTTTGGTTCACTCTTACCGACCGCGCTCATCAACCTTGTTTTGTTTTCAACAAAAAAGATCTGATACACCTACTGTACGTTACCTGCCCATCACCAAGAAGCAGAGGGACAAAGTTAACAACTAGCTAGTGAAGATAGTGTAGCATTTAGCCGCTAAAGAGCCAGACATTTCCCTCAAGAGTTGGTGGAAACCAAAAACAGAGCTAAAAGGAGAGTGAATATTGGGCTTAAATTTGTCAGGTGCCCTGAAGCACAGCTTTAAATGAAAGTTAATGTTTCTCAGTGTCTGCTGGATGTGTAAATAGGCTACTGTTGGCTAACATGTTAACAACTAGCATACTAAGTTCAGCAGCGTTCTATGCAACTAATCTTTTCTCTTTTCTCTTCCCTCCTTGTTCTATTCATAATGTGCTATTTTTTCATCTCCTTTAGTCCCACCATCCCCTTTGTTAGTTGCTAAACATCTACTACTTTATTGAACTCTAGTCAGATCTACTCAGAGGTATGTGCTCCGTGTGCTGAGTTTGCACGCGAGCGGCAAGCACATACAAATGAGTGTGAGTGTTGAAGCATTCAGTATGTGCGTAATCCATCGACTGAAAGTAAGTCAGTGGAGTCTCACCTTGACATAGAGCTGCTGGAACTCCTCCAGGTTGAGCCGGCCGGTGGGACAGTCCTTCAGGAAACCCTTGTACCACTGCTTCAGCTCATGTTCGTTAAACTCTGTGTTCTTCACCAGGTCCTCCATCACTTCAGGGGTCAGCTTGCTGTTCTGTTTCCCCATTTTGCCTGGAAAAAGGGCGCACACACACACACACACACACACAAACAGGCGCACACACACACACACACACATACAAAATGAATGATCTTAAGCATCTTTCAATTATTACAGAAGATAAAGTGCCTCTTTATAAAGTACATGTTATGAACCCAAAAGTCTGAAGGGTGTTTGGGAGAGTGATTTATCAAGGCTGGGGAGGTTTCTGGAGAACTGTGAAAGTGCAAACCAAAGCTCAATCTAAAAATAAGCTTTAAAACAAATGGAGTGTAATATGAGGAACTGGAATAGTGTCAGATGTTTGTCACAAATTTGTCCTGTACTATTTTTTTTTTGTTGTTTTTTACAGGGTCAACTTTTCTTTCCTATCTTCCTTTGAGCAGCTGCTTGCCCTAGTTTTGCTTGTTTGTTGTTGTTCCATTTTTAGAGGAACTCTGAACCCTTATAATCCTTCCAGAGTTTTTGCATTACAATAATTAACTGTATCTTACCTCCAACATATGGATGAAGGATTGATGACAACCGCTGTACTAGGTTTTTTATCCTACCCTGTTGAATCTGAAAAGAACCCCACTAAAAGTAAAAATGAAACATGATTCCCTGCCCTTCCTTAGCCACAGCCTATTATAATGTTATTTTTCCAAAAAGGAAAGCTTTTAGCTATTTATTCTCCAAATGCTGACTATCTCACTTTCAAATGAAACTGATTTTTGAAAGGGTAATAATGACATCTTAAAGTAGTTGGCCCAGTGTGACTTTTTAGAAAAACTCAAGTGTGTTTTTATGTGTTTAATGTCCCTTAATTTCTCCACTGTAGCTGTTTACACCCAGCTGCCTCTGTGGTTAGCTGATGTATCTGCACAGTGCTGATGCTGCCACTTTATGGCCCTGATTGGTTCATTAACCAACCCGTAATTATCATAATTTGCAAAAGATGGTTAGAGTTTTGTAACATTTCTACTCTTACTCTCTGCTGAGATGATTTATTAGACCTCTTTAGCTTGAAAAGAACCATGGAGAAACGAGGCAGCATCAGTATGTGTGCTGCCACTCTGTCTCTGTGCACAGGGGTGAGGAAAGGAAACTCAGACAAGCATCCAAGAGGTGCTGCAGTCATACACCGAGGCCTGCCATGCTGCATTGGTTTTCGAAAAAAGCTCCATTTAAGGGTGCTTCTTTAAAGTGACCATTTTTCTAAAGCATACCATAGGTTTTGAGATTGATTTTGTACCTTCCAGGTTGCAACTAGTTTCCATTTATTTCAATACGCTATGAAAATCAACAATTCAGAGACCTGAAGCTCACCTGGGACTGATAATGCATCACTTGGCTGCCTTTTTTGAATGCCAAAGATACATTATTGCTGTGTGGTAATGACGTTGCGAGCGGGGACTGTTTTCTGTTCGGCTGGCAAACAGCAACCTTTTTACCGCAAGAAATGACTAAAGTCACATTTGACGCTGATGGTTCATTTTCTGGGCTTGAGTGTGTCACAACATAGCTCAGGAATGTACCGCATTTCAGCAGCCAACTGTCAAACACTAGATGTCATACTGTCTTAATCACACCACTAAGGCAAGTTTCTAAAATGGTTCCAGCTGAAATAAATGGAAACCAAGGATATATTAAAATAAAATCAAGGTTAAAATGTATAGTATAGCTTTGCACATTGATAAGTAAAGCAGGAAATATTTGTGATTTGTCATTAATTAGCTAAAACGTGCAATACCACCAGTGCTTTAAAGAAATAGTTCCACATTTTGGGAAATACCCTTATTTGCTTTCTTGATGAAAGATTGAAGATTGATACCACTGTTATGTCTGTACGAAGCTTACCAGCAGTCTTTATGTTAGCTTAGCATAAAGACTGGAAACAGGGGGAAACAGCTAGCCTGGCTCTGTCCAAAAGTACAAAAAAAATCTCAAAAGCTCACTAATGAACACATTATATTCTGTTGGTTAATCCTTACTAAAAATCAAAGTTTAAAAATAACAATTTGTGTTTTTTCGGGGGGTTTAGCTAAGCTAATTGGCAGCTGGCATTAGCTTTATATTTAATGTACAGATATGAGAGTGGTATCAATCTTCGCATCTAACGCAAGACCGCGAATAAGCATATTTCCCAAAATGCATTAGCATTTCTTAAAGGCTTTGTATTGGTTTATTATGACAAAGAGATGTGTATGTCGTTTTTCAGAGAGGCCCCAAAATACACATGGTTCAAATTATTTTAGAAAGTTGTGAAATGGAGGAGCGAGGAAAGTGTGTGTATCTATGTGCGTGTGTGATGGGTGTAGGCAGCGGCTCACTTAGTTGTAGACATTGTTGACGGAGAGGGAGAACAGTGGAGAGAGAGATCGATCAGAGAAGTTATTCTTAGTGAATTGAGAAAGAAATAAGAAAATAAACAATTTCTCATTTCACAAAGACCCCTTAGAACCTTCCCAAGCAGCTCAGACAGTCCATGCACCACAATTTGGAAACCATTTGTCTATACTTTACCCTGAAATCTGATTTGAAAAAAATGCTTTCAGCCAGGCTCAGCAGGACCCAAGTTCACCAGGAACTCAGGATTCATAACGTACAAAACTGAAATTCAAGTTATGACTAGTCATGCTTCCACACTGCCTGTAAATTAAACGGATAACACAACAAATAAATTAATTTATTACAAATTAAATTCCTGCAGGTATGACGAAGGCTACATTGTCCATATGGTAATAGGACATGAAGTTAGTTAATCAGATAATGGTAAACAGAAGATGCAATTTAATTAGTGAAATGCAACAATTTCAAAATAAGAAGAAACAATAATAGCTTATGGGAGGTGGAAATGAGAAGCCACACTTCCACAACCAAAAAATGGCAGAGAGACAGGCCGATAGAAGGAGAGAGGGATAGAGAAACACACACACACGCACACATTTCTATATATATGTGGAGATTATGACAGTAGTCCATGCTGTATCTTGTCCCTCTGGACCAAAAGCTGGATGGATGCCCTCACTATCAGCTGAGCCCAACGAAGTGCCCCGACATGGCTGATGCTCACCGTAAAATGTCACTTCTGGCAGATCCTGGATGAATTAATTAGGGATAAGCAACATTTTGGACCCGTGTTTGGCTGAATGTCATCTTGGCTACTCGTCATTAGTTTTCAAAAGGCTGTTTGATCACCTGCATTTGTGCAAATCAAGGCCCTACTCTTTTTCCTTTGTGAGGTCGAAATATAGGAAAATAACAACGTCTCAGCCTAGGAAGCTTTAATTACAAAACTGACGTTTACATCAAATACTGTTTATGGATATCATGGGAACTCTGCTAGAGTCATTTACTGCGGTGAGACACTTGGTTACATAAAGCCACAGGACCATAACATCCCATTCATCCAGGCTTTTCCCCCTACATTTGTAGCCCTGGACTAGTAGACTGTCTAGTACCATGACCCGTGTGTGAGGAGGTAGTACTCTGTGGTTGTTATGACACAGATTATGCAATATGAAGTGTTCAGATAAAAACCTTGCATACTGATATCTAGGTGTATTTTAGATTTGGTGATAAAGACCTGGACTGGTATCCAGTGATTTAGTATTGTACGTCCATAAAGTTGGGGGACTTATGAGAGACAGATTTAAAAAAGAATCGAAGCAGCAGAGGCCAAGATATCCTGACTTTTAGTCCCCAATATGGGTCAAGATCCAAAAACACTGGAACCTATATTTCCCATAATGCAATTCAAAGGAATCTTTTCTTTAAAGTCCAACTGAAATCACATTTATTCATCCCATTTTGTAGTAAAAAAATGTCAACATGTTTTTTAAATGTATTGTTAATAGTTTTTTATTATTAAAAGGAAGAAAAAAGGTCTCGTTTTCATCTCAGCAGGCTGGAGGGGCGTGTCCCTGTCTGTGTTTGATTGACAGCAGCTGGCAGGCTTCCAGAGTGCCGGTGTTACACCTTAGGGTGAGAGACAAAGTAAACAAACTTGTGCTGCCGCCTACATGTCATGTTGTTAGAGGTACTGAAGAGTACGGACCACACCAGCATCTAACCAGACCCGTGACATTTGCAGGTACGTTTACATGCTGTTTAATGTGCTGATTAGCCATGTAGCCCACAAACTAACGTTAGCTGTGCACTTTCCCTGGTGAATGTTTGTTTGGTTGCTTGTTCAACAAGCTAAGGTGCAGGAGAAGGCATGTGTTCATGTCTGTAAGTTAGAGAAGAAGGAGACTTTAGCATAAAGCTAATGTGGGTTGTTGTTCAGAGTCTGTGGCTCTTGTGTTGCGTCGCAGGTTTCTGTCTACACTGCCTCCCCCTTCGATGCTTCAAATATTTGCGGGTAATTCTCACTGAAACTTTGAAGCCCCATTGATTTCGGGACAGCCCTAATTGGCTGTATCGAAATAAAGTCTCCATCTACGTGGACTGACACTTGAACGTTTAATTAATACAAAACTAGGGGGCGCCATTATGAAACCAAAATAATATAAAATATAAATTTCTCCCTTTTAGTTTCTGATTTTATTTTTAAAGGAGAACTTAAAGGAGGATTTACAGAGCAGATATGTATGCCGTAGCAAAAAGAAAATTAATCTTCTCTCATTTACCGAGCAAATCTCCAGTTTTATTATTCTTGGTATGTCAATTTTTGAGTTTTAGTTCTTAAAAATTAAGTTATTCAGAGCTTTTGTTACTTAAATTGTTGAAATATATTTTGTTACTACAGTGAGTGCAACAGAAACAGCATATTCTTTAAGAGAGAAATGACCATGCGGGCCAGGGTGTGTGTGTGTGTGTGTGGGCACGTGTAATGGAAAGATAGAGAATTAAATACATTTGTATTTATACAACATGTATGTACAGTATGTGAATTAATGCATGTGTTCAGTATATATAATGTATCTCCCACCAGCCATAAATGCAAGTATGTGCCCCATGTGTTTAACTGCATGTCTGTTACGTTTGCCTATAGAATATTTGTTAATTTGTGTGCACTTTGCATCCTACAGATTATCATTAAGAATTAAGCTGCATTTCAGGGCGTCACAAGCACATTATGAGCATACTGTTAGCATATATGATGCTGCAGCACACAACATAGAAGACTTCTGGGGAATTAATATGTTTGACGTAAGATACAAACTTCTGATGTGACACTAAATGTTCATTCTCTTACAATATGCTCACAATATGCTTACAATAGCTCACACTGCATCATAATGCAAGTGTTACTCATTACTCTGTCTTCCTTCATTCATGCCACAAGCAGCAGAGCTGAATCTGCATCTGCATTGTGCCAGTGTGTTGCCGGTGGCCCAGCTTTACATGACACCATGAGCTATTTTTCCATATCATACAGTGATATATCTGGGCCTTATTAATTAATGCCGGAAAATAGCTTATGTAATCAGATGCAATTACTTTTCTTTCTTTCTCCTTGGGAAAGAATTTATCTTGAGTGTTTAATTTATGGTGTACAAAAAGGCAAACTAACACACATCCCAAATCACACGTTTTTTAATGTAATACCGCCCCCTCAGCTCACTTTATATAAAACCCGCAGCTGCACAACCTTTAAAGTGACGCAAGTGGCAACATGGTATGGTGGAGCAATTTCATCATCTTCCTACACATTTTTAAATATACTTTTTAAAGACCTTCATTCTGTGCTTGTTGTCACAGATCTGAGTTATTTGATGGTCCATTCGGCCATTAGAAAATACACATTTTCATGCAGTTTTGCCACATACCAGGCATTTATTCCTTATTTATTTGTCTTCTATACTTTTCATTCTCATGTCAACACTTCCACTAACTGTGTAAGAGCCTTGTCATGCTTTCATCTGTCCTGCTAATGTTCGCCATCAACCTTGCACTGCAATAAAAGAGGAATGGAATGGAAATCTTTAAATGTTAGATAACTGAACAACATCTCTCCACTCGGCAATCGCTCGATAGTCAGCAGCCTACAAATGTCATAATGATGAAATTCCGTCTACATTCTCCTGCTCGCTCAGTTAAATTTTCACTGTCTCTACAACAGATGAACAGGATGTAGGAGAGAAGTGGATCAGCAGCGAAAGATGAACAAAAAAAAAGAGGCATAAGTCACAGTAAAAAGGATAAATGCAATGAAAGTGATATAAAAGTAATCAGGGTGTGATTTGAGATGGATACAGAGCCATGACACTCTTGTTAGCACAAAACACTGAACACACCCCGCCCCCCTGTTAGCTCTTAATTCTATGCATTATGTTACTCACGTCGACAGGAAAAAAAACAGACAGCATGGTGCATAATCAGCAAATGTCAGTGCTTTATTTTAGCTGGAGAAATGAGAGGGACCAAGTCTGGGACAAGACACTCTGGGTCAGTCTGCAGTGCAATGCAGAACATAGCACCATGCTGACTCTAAATCTGAGTCATAGCCCTTTGTCTTCTAGTCCACCGGGGCCTAGCCAGAGCCAAAAAGAAAAAGAAAAAAAATCATAGCTGTAGTTACACATCAGCAGACAGGTACGGACTGACACAAAGATATATTGTCAAATTAGTCATTTTACAGTCCTGTGACAACCAGCAGACCTGCCCCTGAGCCAGGAGGTAGGCTGTTACATAACACTGTCCCTTTACCATCATTTGGCAACAGGGAATGACCTTGAGAGGCAGGCAGAGCCCCAGCCAAGAGAGGCAACACCAGATAGGAACAACGCGGTTCAAGGGTTTGATTCAGGCAAATCTGGTAGATTTCTGAGTAATCCTGCTGCCCCTTTTGTCTAGAATTGTGTGTGTGTGTGTGTGTGTGTGCAGGAGAGGTGGGGGTACAATAAACATAGATGGGCTGGTGGATGAGATGTGGTCATGCCTGCATTGATTTGCAAAAAGTAGCTTCATGGTGAGGATGATGTGGGTTAAGGAGACACACCACACCCCCACCTTCCTCCTGCACACACACACACACACATACACACACACACACCCTTGCAACATCAGCACCAGTGCCAAATTACACCAGGATACATCACACCGTGCCACGTCGTGCCAAGCGCAGACATCCCACGCAAAGTCCCAATTATAATCGACACAATTCACACAGCAGTCTGCATTGATCAGGAAGGTTGCGTAAAACGAGCCGTCACTGATGCTGATTTGTCTCTGTCTTCACACTTTTGTTGTTGAATCGAAAGCCTGGTGTGTGTGTGTGTGTGTGTGTGTGTGTGTGTGTGTGTGTAGGCAGTCAGAGTAAATCCAAGCAAGACACAACCATGTTCATCTAATGCTGACAAGTGGCGGGTTTGCGTGCAAACCTACAAATGGCATCGATAGAACAGCCGTGGAGGCTATGTTGATAAAATGATATGTGTCGTTATTGTAATTCGGGTCTCATTAATATGGAACTAACCCGCCAATAAATCCATAAATTAGGCTTGTGAAACCAAAAGGATGACGCACCAGGTTGCATCATGTAGGTCAGTCTGCAAAAAAATATAATTTTCTCCATGCACAAAAACGAATCCTTCAACATGTTACACAGACAGAGCAGCCATCCTACCTTTGCGAGAGTCAACGGGAGAAGTCCGGTCTGATGTCTGGACTGGTCAAAAAAAAACCTGCGAGGACGGGGAAAATGAGCGATTCAAGCGTCTGATGCTGCTCTTCTTTCGAGCCACTAGTGCGGTAAGATTTCTGTCGTGCGTTTGGTTTTATTCTATGGCGTTTTAATATTTTTTGCGGGAGTAAAGTCAGCCTCGGTGGGAAGTAAGCGGTGCGGGTCCGTAGGATGATGCTTCTAAACACACACTGCTGCTGATGTACTGAGAGGAGGAGACAGATACTAACAGAGAGAGAGAGAGAGACAGAGAGAGAGAGAGAGAGAGAGACAGTGCATCTGCGTCTCTCTTGCTCCCAGTGTGTGGTTGGGTATTATAGGATGGTGCTGCGAAGAATACAGAAAAATAAAGGCAGCAAGAAATGACTAACACAAACACGAGTTTTCATATTTGATGTTAAAGTTCAGCTATTTCTCAGCGCTAGAAACACAACAAACTAAGCATTTCTCTAATCTGTTCTGTTAAAAATGAGACGCAAATTCACACAATGTATGTTAGCTAGCTAGCTAAACCAGTAACTAGTTAATGGTTCGTTTAGCTGCAGCAATAGTTTCGCGCCACATACAGATAACAGGAAAAGGACTGTAACATTAGCTAGCCAACAAACCCAAGTAACCTGGCTAGGTACGCCAGGCTTGATGCTAAAATAACGAATTCAGAAGGTTAGTAACTTGGGGGGTGACTAATAATAGCTGGATAGAGAAGTAAAATATATTTCTATCTTAAAATTTCAGCAAATGTCAAACTTAATGGTGGAAAGTAAGATATAATGGGTTTAGAGGGTTTGCTTACTTTTTTCAGTTGTAACGTTAGAATACAGTTCACTAAACTAGCTGACTTTGCTAACGTTAGCCTTTGTAAGGTTCATGAAGATACAAAGTCATGTTTAACATACTGTCAATAGGGAGGGTTTGAGTTATGAAAAATGGGGTAGTTCAAAACACTAAATTCAGGCGTTTCTGAAAAAGCAGGTAGTTTGTGTTTAGCCATTTGTATTTTTGCTCTCGCTAGCTCACTGGCCAAAGCTATCATGTAATGTCGAGTATCAACAAAGCTATCAGCAGCTAACGTTAGCTAGCTAACTTCAAAAGATTTTGTGGTAACACTTTTCGATGTCTATAATGCATAATAAACATATTTATAATGTACTATAATCGGCTTATGTATAGTTATTGTTAAAAGCACTCTTAAATATTGATAATGCATTATAACAATAATCATAATACATTATAAAGCATTGTATAATGACATATAAGGTCAAGTATCATAATACTTCATAAATGCTGGTCACTCACTGACATTTTTTGGAAGGGTAATAGTGTATTATAAGTCTGATAGTTGTAATAATCATTTTCTAATGTATTATAATAACTTATACTGCATTATAATGTGATTATTAGTTTCTCTAAGTGGTCATTGGGTGCTTTAAGTGAAGTTAAAAAACTATCATTAAATCTTTGCAAGAACAACACACAAAACGTTGTCAAATTAATTTATTTGTTTAACGTGTCATAACAGAAATTGAGTACTCCAATTTGACACAACTTTTTGAAGATGAACAACTGAATGATGAACATTTATATTTCACTAATGTAATGTTTCCCCAAAAAACTCACTATAAACACAAATTTAATATAATATTTTTTATGGTACTAAGAGATTGCCTTGGTGAACCATTGCGTGATGTTACATAAAATACAGAGGGATAACGTGTGGTTGTAGAAATATGACTTTCATTTGGTAATTTAAAGTCTAGTCTGCTACAAAGCTGTAGATATGACATTGGGAACATCATGATTTTATTTGTATTATTTTTGTTATGTTATACTGTAGAGTGCCTGATATATTTCAAAAATAGCTCTGCAAATCTCATACTGTAAATAAAAAATGTATGTATGACAGGGTTGTCTGCCAGGTAACAGACACCTCACATGTTTGATGCCGGCACCTTGGTGTCCTAAAATTCTAACTTTTGGTTAATTAGTGTGGGAAGCATGAGGGTGAGACGTAGGCCTTATTCACAGAAGCTATTTAGACGCATCACAGTAGGAAAAGCACAGGTGTAAATAATAAAAATTAATGATGGCTGATTTCCATTTAGCTGCTCTGGCTCACTGTCACGCTGCCGTGGCTTACTAGGACACTTGAACAGAACAGAGCCATCATTAATGTTATTAGTAACACCTGTTCTTTCCCTATGACAAGTCAAAATGTCTGCTGTGAGAAAAGCCTATTGTGTTCATTGTAACAATGCTAGCATTGTCAGAGACTGATGCACAGCAGTTCCTGATTAGGCTGTTAAAGTAGGGAAGCAGCAGAACAGCGACAGTATAGTGCCATGCCATTTGTGTATTCTGTACAGTGAATCTGCATCATGCTGTGTAACAATCTGTTCTGGTATAGGAAATCCACTCACTGAATATTATGTTTTGGTCTCCTATATTTTCTTCCACAGGTTTGCTGTTGGGTTACTCCTATGTGTTTCGAACTGCAGGTTTGGTGTAAGGTGAGCTTTTATACAACAGAGCACTTGGGCTATTATGGTAATACAGAAGAAAATATGGACCCATAGTACAGGCTGAGGTATACAAAACCATCATCTACCAACCTGTTTTGAATCACTAGATTGAGTCTGTATTCCAGTCAGAAAAGTCTTTAACGTGGAATAGGTTTTTCTAGAAATGTTATCTACCTAAAGTAAGCTATGCATTAGAAACATTCTTGACATGATTGCATTTTTTTGATAGAGTAACACTTATTGATATGAGCATTGTGGCTTTCAGATGCAGTGTTCACACTCAAACTGTTTCTATTTTAGGTTTAGTAGATAGGAGAAAATGGATAAAATCACACTAGAAGATGTCAGTCCACAAACTGAGCGAGAGCCAACTTCACCACTCTCCCCCAAACGACCAAGGACCAATTGTACAATGACAAACAACCACTTTGGGAAAAGCGGGTTTGACTTTCCAGAGCTTTTGACATTTCGGAAAACCATTGGCTTCCCATCACCAGCAAGTACGTTGCAGAGGAATGCAGGCCTAGTATGCACAGCAGAATGTGGGGATAGTGAAGATGAAATACCTCATGAGCAACTGCAAGACACTAAATTAATTGTCACCCCAACTACTAAGTTGACTACCTCACACATTGACGATGCACACACAGGATCATCTAAAGTCTGCTTCATTGCTGCTGAGAGACACGTCCTACTTCTGGTGAAAGATGAGCAGCCTCCAATTACTGAAACTGACAAGCTCAGCTCATACCCAGTAGATGATGCAGGTGGGGCATTAGCAGAGTCTCACACTTCAAAAGACGCCAGCGCTGACATGTCCAGTCATCCTGATTGTAAACGGCTGGGGAAATCACTTGAGGACGAGCCCCCTGGTGGTTGCAATCTTCCCGCTGGAAATGACGAAGATGGGAGACAGGTGCAAAAGAGAGTCTATCAAATCCAAGCATTCCCCCTTAGTTCAAGTGTTGAGGAGGTCAGATGTTGGTCTGATTGCACTTATGAAGGTACACTACATGACACAGGTTTCTGTAATATGTGGAGC
The DNA here is from genome assembly GCA_008360985.2 of Macquaria ambigua. Classification (NCBI taxonomy): domain Eukaryota; kingdom Metazoa; phylum Chordata; class Actinopteri; order Centrarchiformes; family Percichthyidae; genus Macquaria; species Macquaria ambigua. Next base: position 368,292 of record VMKM01000211.1, read on the forward strand.
CAATCTTCTGAAGTTGAAGAGAGTAATCAGAAGAGGGACAAGCATGGATTTAGTGAGAATATCCTTTTCAGCAACGAGGCAACTGGGAACTTGACAGAAGGTGTAAAAAATGAGGAAAAAATATTAGAATTGCAGATTTGTGAAAATGAAAATGTTGTTGTCTGTGATGGGGAAACAACAGGCCAAGTTAATGAGAATGGCATCAGCAAAAACCCCATCCCTTCTTCTGCTGAACGTGCTGAGGGATCAATTGTTTCTCATGATGTGGTATTAGCCAGAAGTATTGCAATTGAGAATGTGAGTCTTGAAGCTGATGACTTCTGTGGGGCAAAAGGAAAGCATGCTGCTGGCAAGATGATAGCCAAAGCTCGGAGTGAATCGGCTGATCACACAACAGAGACTCCAATGCCTGCAAGAATCAGTCAAGAGCCTGCTGAAGGAGATAATGATGCAGGCCCTCTCGGTGTAATTGACCCTGCAATCTGGAGTGAAACTGACAGGGAGGCTGAAGAGAAACGCTGTAACTCAGAGAGCACTGCAGGTGTAGAATTATCTCCAACACTAAAAGTCTGCAAGATGGAAATGCGACTCAGTTCTGACGTCAGGCCTTTACAGGAGGTTTCAGCTTCCAACCAGAACGGGCAGTTTAATCACCAAAGCGGAACACAGCAGTGCAAAGATGAAAAAGAGGACTTACCGGTATGTCAGTCATACACAGAACCACAGGCTTGTTCCATCATTAACAATGATGAAACACACAAGACTGGCAATGAAGGCAGCTGTCATTTGAAATCCAGTCCCAGCAGCAGTCCGTGCAGACCTGCAAAGCCAGTAACTGCTGGGGATGGAAGACGAGAAAGCCATGATGCTGGTGGACATCAGTTGAAAAAGCAGGATCAGTCTGGCTGTTTTCCTGGTAGTCTTGACCACCTAAAGACACAGGAGGTCGGATATTTACAAACTGACATCGCCAGAATGGACGGGGCAACTGAGATAAAAGAAAGAGAAGAAATGACACGAACTGATGAACATGGGAAATCAGAAAACCCAATGGACTTACAGGAAAAACCTCTGCAACAAAATGAAATACACAAAGAAGACACAATGGAAATATCAACTGGGGAATGCATCAATGACTGGACAGAGAGCAAAATAAGTAAATATGGAAACAAAGTTACACATATTGATGAAGAATTGGGAAATAACCTTGAATGCTTGTCTGATCATCCATACAGTGCTGTAATTCGAACGATGGAAGGGACAACCGAGGAAAAGGAAAGAAAAGAAGAGGCAAGTGTTGGAGAAGAAACTGATGTGCATGGTAACTCAGAGATATTAGTGAAATCAGAGGATGGTCATCAGCAACAAAATCAGCAGAAAGGAGACATGACTGAATGTTCCAGTGAATGGACAGAGGGCAACTTGAGTAAAAGTGGCACCAAATTAACCCTAGTTAGTCAACATGAACAAGGAAACAAGATCAGTTGTTTCTCTGATTGCCAACACAGAGCTGAGACATTCATGGCTGAAAATAAAGATGACCTTTTGGCTTTCACTTTTCCTCCAGCTAGTGATGCCGTTGTGCCAGGTCCACATGAATTCACCCATTCACAAAATGCCGACACAAACACCACAGCCCTAAACTGCAGTGACAGATTTTCCCCAGTGCCATCTGCCTTCACTTGCTACGACCATGTGCCGGGGGCTTTTGACAGTTTCGAAAAGATGCAGCTCTCACTAGATGATGATGACGAAGATGCTGGCCTGAGCAGCAGCCTTCTTCTCACCAGCCTGCCTGGGCAGCTGTTGAAAACACCCCAACAACAACTTTACCACTCCAAGCCAGAGGCAGAGAGCAATGACCATGAGGAGGTACCAGAGGAGGAAGAGGGCGAGGAGGAAATGGAAAGATTTGAGTGTCACAGTGAGAACATGGCAAATGGATTTTTAAGCAGTGATTACAGTTGTAACAAACTACCAAACTTTATCGCAGCAGCAGCAGACATTATTGCTCTCGAATGGCCAGAGCAAAAGCCTAACTGTAAATCAGCCTGTAATTCCTCTGAGTGCTTCCAGGATGACTTAAACCCACAGTCAGTGTCCTCCACTGTTTCCTCTAAGAGCGACAGTACAGCCTCTCATGTGAACGACAGCCCCAAGTTTGAGATGAAAAAACAATTTGACATGGTCTTGAAAGAGCTGAACTTGTATTTTGATATCAGTATAAGTGATTTTGCCAGCGACAGTAAAGCATCGTCACCTGAGCAGTGTGGTGATACAACTGAAGCCTTGGAGAGCGACACTTCAAACTGCAAAGAACATCTCAGCAGCCCAGATCTAGGACGCCATAGAGACACATCATCAGGTAACTACAAACAATACGACTCAGTTTTTACTGTAAAGTATGCAATTAATACATTCAGTCACTTTATGTTATTGGTAAAAGACTAGTTCCAGTAGTATTGACAGCACCCATGAGTTACAGTACAGCAGTAAACACCATTAGAAAAGTTCCTTCCCCGCCCCCTCCATGTTAGCGGATGGAACATGGGCCAAACTGAAAAATCAAAGTACACGTCAAATACATTTTTTCCAAAGATGGTTTCTGTCATTTTAGGCAGTTCTTATCACGCTGATGTTTGTTCAAGTGATCATTTTTCTGAGAAGTTTGGTTTTAATTAGTTATTTGATGCTATATAAAGGGGGTGTGACATCATGATTGACAACTTGTGGTGTTCTCACGATTGGTTCGCACGGCTGTATGGGTGGGACCTCGATACCGATCACTACTGTGCAGACTCTGGCTCCAAATGACGTCATCAGCACAAGATGGCTGCGCCCGTATCCGGGATATTTTGGCTTCAGTTTTGTACAGTGGGAGGAAGTGGAGACGCGTCGTCCATCTTTTTATGTACAGTCTATGGTGTAGCCTCATATTTAGCAAACAGATAGGCGATGTGGTATCTATCTTCTAATCTAATTCTCAGAAAGAAAATGAAGAAGCGTATTTCCCAAAATGTGAAATGACCATGAGGCTTAAGAACAGACTGTCAGTTTTTTAATCATCTTTATTGACACCATGATTGACAATGATGCCAGAATAAAATGAAGGATCAAACTCTGCTAGTAATATATAATGACTGCACTGTGTGTTGCATGTCTATTATTTAGATGATGCTGATGAAGACCGCAGCCTGGATGTGTGTGGAGGTGATCCAGTGGTTTCTTGTACCTCTGTCAGTGGTGACGGCGAGCAGGAGGTGCCCCATGGTAGCCACCTGTGCCAGGAAGCACCCATCAACACTCCAGAGAAACACAGAGGTTCAGAGTTTTCTTTTTATAACAACAACAACAACAATAATAAAAAGGGTATTATATCTTGAGGAACAAAATAACCAAATATCAACAAAGCGCCCCTGTGAACAGTGTTGATAACAAGGGTGAAACTACATTTAAATTAAAATAATGGTTTGCTCAAGCAGAAAAGCAACATTTTCCAAAAAAAAAAAAACATTAAATGGAAATAGTTTAATCAGAGCTAAATGTTCTTTTATTCCATTGTTTTTAGTGTTACATGGTTAACACTGCTTTTCCATAGTGTTGGGTGATAGACTTTAAAAGGTCAGCTAGGTTAATTCAGTGAGGAAATACAATTACGTTTATTGATTTGTCTTTTCAAATTGACAGAGCGTCCTCTCATGAATGTTCAAATATTCATTTCGCTTCCCCAATAAGCTGCAGTGGAACGATAACACATTGTTTAAGGGTAAACAGAGCAACAAATAAGACAGAATTAGCCAGTCCCTCCTGGCTGTCTCTGACTGTCAATATGTTCTTATTCAGAGCCCCGGGAAATGGAGCAGAAAAGGAAAATGTGGTCTCCGTCCTTCATGTGTCGACCATTCTTGGAACAACTGAGCCAGAGTGAGTTTCATATTGTAATTGCAGATAAAAAACCCTGATCATTTTATTGATAAAATGGTGGGTCCTTTGTGGACAAGAGTCATATTTGTTTCAAGATTAAAAAAGAAAGATCATTCAAAAATCATGTGAAAGGTTTTTAATGTCTTTACACGTTGCCTTGACTGGTGTACAATGGTATGGATCGGTCTTGTCACATTTTCTTAGACTAACTGTAAATCATTTTGGTTTTATTTTTCACCACATAAAAGCAAACTGAAAATGACACACAGGAAAAAAACAAGCAAAGAATAAAGAAAAAGACAAACAGTATAAGCATAGAAGTACAAAGTGTGACACTTGATCCTGCTGTGCCTAGTCTCACCCAAGCCCCCAGAAAGTGTGCCTGGTTTTGAAGCCAATTTGACGTAGTGGCCAAACTGTGTAATTACAACTTCCGGATCCATCACGTGATGCACAGTGGTCCCAAAGGACTTTTTCCCAAAGACTTTGTGAAAGAGACATCTGTAAATCAGCAGATAATGTTTTTGAGGTACATCAACTTCACAGTACTAAGACTACAATAGCCCTTATTGAAATCATGTCCTAAAAGTTGTAAATTTCACTAATAGCCGAATCCAGAGTTATTTTCCTAGGCATTGTCACTGTCGTTCATGAGAGCAAGCCCGAGACCGAGCAGTTGGGAGGCCGAAAGTCAAACGTTTTTGGCTTCATGCGCCACTGCGCAGCTTTCATAAGAATGAATGGGGCCCTGCCTCCGACACTGTACCCAGTTCTCGTTATACATCCATGGTCTCACCCTTTCTTTCCTTCTCCTCATTTTGCTGGTCTCCACTGCATTATGAACCCAAGTGTGTCTGCTGGGAGATAAGTGCACTGGCCCCCAAATATTTAACAAGAGAGTCAGTCTAACAACCTGCCTACCTGGAGATGCAATGTGTTCACCTTGTCAGTTTGAGGGAAAAATTCTTAATAGCATGGCTATTCTCTCCGCACATTGAGAAGCATTATGTTAATCTTGTCAGCTTCGGTAAAAAAGCTGAAAGCATCAGGAAAGGAAGTATGTCCATTTTTATTTTGTTCACCATGGTATCTTTGCAACCATGAACAGAAAACAAAAGCCAGAATGTTCTGTGGAGCTTTGGGCCTAAACAAAATGCATACCCAATGCACAATGTAGAGTATGGAGGCTTCTGGACTGCCAGGCTGGTGCATACTGTATTGTTATATTTTTGTGTGCAGGACCACCAGAGCAGCCCAGGAGGCTGGAGCCTCTGAGAACATGCACACGGCCACTCCGGGTTGGACTTTCAAAGAGAGCCAAGACCGAACACCTACACCGTCCTCACCCCTACAAATGAACATCAGAAATGCATTCAAGGTGACGTGCATGAGTGTTGATGAAGCTCTTAAAAGCCTTCTTTGTTGCCATGTTCAGCAACTGAAATGTTGTTTTCTGATTACTGTGTTGTTCATGGTTTTCTTGAGCTTGAGTGGTGGTTCTGGTTCCTGCACATTTTAACTGCCCCTTTATCTCAGGGAAGACTGAATCCACAAAATGTCCTGTTATATTTACACATTTCCATGCATCCTCTCACTGGAGGTTCCCATATAATCACAGTCTGCTGCTGTTTGCCCATTGAGCAGCTCAGCTGCAGCAGCTGGGGACTAAGTGCCTTGCCTAAGGGCACCCTGACAGTATTTGTAAAAACTTATAAAAGAAAACCTGCTTCCTGTCCACATTTGCCATGCTGGAAAAATATTCTGTTTTTTAAAATAGTTTCCCGAATATTTATTTATTTATTTATATATTTATTTGCTTCTTTCCAACAAAATGTACACATTCTTGCTGGTCTTGGTTGGTTTGTTACACATAATTGGTCCTTATGTGTTTCACTGTAGGTGTATTGATGCAGCATGCTACTCGTTCCTGTTATGTGTGGGCGTATTCAGTCAGGGTAAATGAGCTGAGCTGTTGTGTTCTGCTTTTACCATTAAATGGGTTCACATGTTCTGTATGCAACATATCCTTGAGCAGTTCTGTGGGAGGTTAGCTGGAGTTCAAATTCCGTTTGGCACTGAATTAAATAATTGCATATAAAATGTGTTTTCATGTGTATGCAATACATCACTCTACCTTTAGGCAAAACATAGATCCATGCTCATTACTGTGACAAACAAGGAGCATTTACTCTTTTCTGATGTTCCATCACTCAGGAAAAGCAGTGATACTCAACATAATTCTCTGTCTAATCTGTTTTCTTCCTCAGCAAAAGTTGTTTGTTAACCTCTTCCACTCCACTTCCATCTTTTTTTCATTCATAGGATCTTTAGGGGGAAATAGCAGCTCAACAATATATGTCACATAGAAGTGGTATACATCATCTGGAAGCTGTGAACCTGAAGATTAACTCGAGATGTAGCTCAGCTCTTTGTGTCAAGTTTTTCTAGTCATAAATGTGTAATAAACATTGTGTTTCGGTTAGGCGCCTATTCAGATTTTGAAGGTTTAGAGTGTATAAGGGCTTAGAACATTATGATGGAAGATGAATTTATAAAAAATGTCAAAAATCCCTCTAAAATACCACATTAAGACACCAAGACCTTGAGGAACACCATAAAAAAAGCCATGCAGTGATTTGGTATCATAAAATGTTGACATTTGGAGATTTGTGTAAGAATTGGATGGCAAGCACTTCTGTTCTGGAAATTGCTCAGAAACCCCCTTATTGTCAATATACCTAGAAAAGCCATACCTCATCAGAATGTCCCCTCAGACTCATGGGTACCCATTGAACCTATTTTCATTCAGACATTTGCTCATCACTCCCCGCAGATATGTTTACATAGAGATATTGGGGAGTGATGAGCAAATGTCTGAATGAAAATAGGTTCAATGAGGTCAAATGAGGTCAGAGCCTAGACGCCAAATTCTAACTATGTTCTGCTGCTGTAATAAACATTTCAAATGTGAGTTGTCTGAACTGGAGCACAACATAACAATAAATAATAATGATTACAAATTAATTCCTCCATATCTTTAAACTCTCTGATAAGACTATTGGCTAGTGTCATAGAAATGTAGTTTACCTCATTAAATGCTTAACGGGTTTCAGATACAACAGGTAGCCAGATACTGAATTGATTTTAACATGGACTCAGCACTTGCCGTAGTGGCTGTAGGCTGTGGAAGTGACACCTCAGCTCAAGTTATAACGATGGTATCGGGGAGGCTGTTTGGGTTTGTTTACCTGCCATCAACAGCTCCCTAAACGGGAATGAATAGGTTTGTTTTTATTCTTAGGTCAGACTGTTTTTTCTGGAACATGGAGTGCATGTCGGAGACGGATCCAGTGGGTAGAGGCAAGGAAAACAATGACAACTTGACTGCACCTGCTTAAAATAATAGCATAGCCATATTGTCAGTGCTTACTTTTCCTCACTGTGTGCTATTTAATGCAGCATTGTTCCAACAACAACAACAGGGCTAAACCTGCCCTGTTAACTATTTTGTGATCTGAAACTTACTTTGGTTCATCCCCTTAAGTCCTCTTTGTAAAGGAGCAGAATGCAAATGTAGAAATTACATGACACATTTTTTTTACATAAAGAATAATTAGGATTTTTCTCTTAACTCTACAATTGTTCCTTTTGTGTTGAGTCAAACCAATTATTCACTGATGTTTTTCAGGACTTAGGAATAAATATTTTTCATGTCCTGATCACATCTCTGAATAAAAATGTTGGGAGTTTTTTGGGGAGCATTTTGTTTCAATGAGCAAGGTGCCTCAGCTGGCAGACAGGCAAGTGCAAATCAAAAAGAAACAACGCCACGGTATGGCTTTCCAAAAATAATTGGATTCAGGCGCTACACATTCAATCTGCCTTTTTAATCAGGCACAGTCTGTGAAGGCTGGGGGAGTTGAATTAGATTTTTTTTCGATTGATAATGACTTTGTCAGTGTTAGTTGTCTTGAGCCATATTTGCCAGTTTGCTGATTTGTTGCGTGGCTTAATCTTCACATGGATATGGATATTTTTCCTCCCTTTAGCTGAAAGCTTATTCTACTCGCTGGTAATGACATTTTTTTATTTCTACAAACGGACAACTTCTTAATACATTATTAATATATCAATTTCTGTTATTCTAACAACTTAATGTTCCATTCATTGTCTCTAATGAGGTCAAATTTCCATCTGCAGTTGCTGGAACAGTCTTTCATCTATTGTTATTTCTTACTGATTACACACAGGCTGGTAATCTTCTGGTTTTAGTTACACTTCACTTGAAGTGTAGTGGACTGTGTTACCTATGTGCTATTCTTACATAATTGTCACATTTCAAAATGAAAGCATGATGAGCATTGTAATGAGGGTGGGGAATTAATTTCAGTTATACAGTTAATGAACCAGACTATTATTATTAGAAAGTCTGTTCTGTTCTAAAAATGCATTTGGCCTACATACTGTAGGTAAATCTGAAAGTAGAAAGTATTTGAACACACCAACTGCTGCAGCTACTGGATGAAAAATGTGTATAATAGAATTCATGATAAATCAGATCACCTATATGGTTGTTTTATAAAGTTTTGATTTTTTTAACATATTATTATCAGTTATTATCATGTACTCATGTATATTGACCATGTTCAGCATCTTAGTTGAGGATGTCAGCTTGCTAACAGTTGCTAATTAGCACTAAATAGTGCCAGATGAAAAGTCTGGGAGTCATTAGGATTCATCCTCTGGGGACCATGACAGTCTGTACAAAATCCGTGACAATCCATCTAATAGTTGTTGAAATATTTAAGTCTGGACCAAAGTGGTGGACCTACAGGCCGACATTACTGTCCATAAAGCCTAAGTAATAAAAATACAGTGTGCTCGAATTTTTAAAGACATATTTTATTATTATTATACATAAAACTGTTATTTTCCATTTGTTTTCTTGAGGCAACATTCTAGCTATCTACTAATACTGACAATACTGCAATAATAGAAACAGACACATTTTATGGTCTAAAGGGGCGAAAGAAACCTGAGCGAGTGGTTAGAGGTTGATCAGTTTTTTGATTGATGCATTATCCGAAGACCCAAATTTAAAAACAAAAACACTTAGCAGTAGAGGGTTAATTTTCTTTTCCCTTTTACATTGGATGTGATTTTTGGTTTCTTTAATAAACTTGTATCTGCTGCATCTCTGTGTAACGCGAAGGAGACATTACAGCTTTAAAAACAGCAAGGAGACTTCAAAGGCTGCAGTGGAACCAGAAGTTAACTCTATTTTCTTTTAAGTTCTTACAAAATGTACTCCTCCCCCTTCTCACCAAAGCTTCACTGTATTATTCACTTACCACAAATTATCATCTCTTAGCATAACCCAGGGATCCAAGATGTCAAACAATGCCCGAAATGAAACCTGGCAGTGATTTACATTCCCGTGTTTTTAATTCCCTCCCCGCCACCAAAATTAAAGGGATTAGGCATGCACACATTTGTTTATTTTCATTAGACGGAATGGAGGACAGGCATTATCCCAGCATGAGGGTCCAAGTAACATTATTATGCTCGTGGAGAGACCTTGAAGATGTGGAATACACACACTTCTACCTCCCTTTATGCCCCTTGAATCATTTGCATACTTCTTCGGTGTAGGCCTATACTTAGAAAGCTTATTACTGGAAAGCTAGAGGATAATTAATGGGCATCAGCCAACATGCCTTCAATATTTCAACGGCTAGCAAGAGCAGTTATTATACAACTTTGAATTGCATACTTCTCCTTTGTGAGCGATGCAAAGATTAACAAGCAAAAAATGTCATCAAATGTGGAAATAAAGGCTGTGTAAAGAAAACACAGCTTTATCTTCTTTCCACTGTTATATCGAGTACACACTGGGGCCTTAAGGTATCTGTCTGTATCAAAGGGTTGTTTACATCGTTGACTGTGTTTCAGTGCAGTAGCTGATGCGTCTATGCGTTATTATCAAAGGACAAGCTGTGGTGCCTAACTGTCTGCAGCAGACTACAGCATCTTTCCAAAGCAAGCAGGGCTTAGCTAAGAGTTTGCCTTTCACACACATTACAGCACTGTATGTATACTCACTCTCTCTCACACACACACACTCACACACAAACTAAGCTTGCATGTATTTGTTTCCTTTTTCAGATCAATAGCAATCACTGGGCCACAGTAGCAGAATCAGATGATCGACTCGGCTCGACTAAAAATACACTGGAATATCCATCGCCTCTGCACACTATTGAGTTCACTGCTGGACAGTAATGCCATGAAAGTGACCAGAACTAAACACTTTTGTCATTTAATGGATACTGTTATCATAAGTGCATAATACTCATACTCATTTTTAATCTGATGGGAAATCACTGAAAGGCAGCTCTGGCAGAGAGCCTGTAGTGGACCAGGACAAAAACAGTGTTCAGTGGAGGTTTCATAAATTTAAAGTTGTTGAATCACACTTGATTTATCTCGCCCAACATCTAAATATCCTCAAAAGTGGACCATTTGTGAACACTCGAAATATATCCCACTGCTGTTTTGCTGAGGTCGGCCCGCACAGTAATCTCTACTTTTGGTACTTTGGTGGAGCAGAATGAAGGGTAGCGGGCCGAGAGAAAGGACAATAAGAGGATTTCACAGTCGAGTGTTATGACACAACTTTGCGTTATTGTTTTGCCCGCTCCTGAAAAGCTCTAATTAAATTGCCTGGACAGGAGACCTGTCGGAGCGCAACAAACAGCAGCGTTGGTTGAATACACAGGGTCCTCACTGACTCACGACAGAGTCAAGATGAACTAGAGAGTCACTGGTGGGGGGTGGGGTGGGGTGGGATGAGGTGGCAACTAGGACAGCTGTTCTGAGGTTTTATTAAAGCTCTGCACACTGAATGATCAACAGCACTGCTTTACGAATGCTTCAAACATGTCATTGCAGACAAATTTCACACCATATGGAGCCTGAACATTTACAGTAGATTAAAGTAACCTTTGAGCTCAGTGAACTATGCTGCATCCGTAATCACTTCTATGTTCACTCTTAGTACTCTCAGTACTCCCTATATAAGACACTGGATAGTTCACTATATAGTGAGAAGTAATGGAGTTTTTGGGTACTTATTAATTATCATCATTTTGCGTCATCACTGACAGATGTTATGACCCAAAATGGAAATTTTTGCAACTTTAAAATGTTAGCAGATGTCTTGTTATGTTCATGGACACTACTTTTTCATTCATTGTGTGAATTTGTGAAGGTACTATATAGTGGATACATTGACACACATAGTAGAACCAACATAAAGTGTCAGTTGCTGACATGAATGCCTGGAGAACTGTAGCACTACAATATAAATAGAAGCAAGCAGAGGCATGTCATCATTTTGCGACATCAATCAGCGCCGCTCTCATGTTTTGAAAATGTAGTAAAATAATAACGAAGCTTTGGCCATAGTGCTGAAGCCGGCCACAGACATGGACAAGAAGGGCAACATGAAATGTCAATTTTTGTTTTTAGCAGTAGCATTATGTTAGCTCCCCAGTGTATCCTGCATCATTTCATGCGCTATTTTGATCAGTTGATTTGTAAATGTGGGTTATAGCAACTGTCACATTGTGGGATTTGACTTTGGTCCTAAATTTCAGACTCTGTCAAAATTTTGACAAAGTCTGTCTTCGGCTGCAGAAGCTTTGAATCGTTCATGCTGGAGGACATGCCTTACAGTAAGACCATGTTACTTTCAAATAGTCAGCTTTCTTCTGGGACAGACCAAAATCGCAAGGTGTAAAGGGGCAATTAGTAAGGTCAGCATCAGCCTCATGAACAGCATCAGTGCTACTTGACATAGTCTCTTGAACTCTACTCCAAAAGACACATTGCTCCTGAATCCCCTATACGTATTCAATTGGGTTGAGATCAGGTGACTGTTAATACTGTGTTCACTTCATATGGGATGGATGGTAAAGATGGGAAAGATTTCCATGTTTATGGCTTGTCCACGTCATCGGTTGACTCAGGATGGTTGTGAGAATTAAAAATACTGTGCATTGACAGTATAACACTACATCCATTTAATTTGAGTTTAATTGCCTTGAATGACACATGTTGTCTGAGTTTGTTGGGTTTTCAGACATGTATTATGAAGCGCCAAGTAAATCAGAGCTTTCAGAAAAATCCACTTCTTGCCCTGTATAGAAACATCGCATTTGTTTTGTTTCTTCAGGTTTTACCGTTAATTTACCTGTCTGTATTTTGCTGATGCAAAATTGTATTATGTAAATGTAATCTGATGGAGATAAGGTTGCCAATCATGCAGTTGCAGATGGTCATGACATGAAACAAGTTTTATCTGCGTCTGAAGCCAGTGCAAAAGTTTACTTTCATCTTTACACACCTGCCAAACACCGCAGAACCTATACTGCTTATTCAGTGAAGCGACTACTTGAGTGGTTTAAATGTTAAAGGTTATGACTGGTGTTAAGATTTCCTTCTGTACAGCTAAAATGACTGCTATAACTGCTATTAAGTCATATACCATACTTCAGAGGTGTCTTTGGACAGATAGAGTTAAATTATGACTTGTTTCTCACAGTGTTTTGACTTTGTAGGTCAGAACTGAACGGCTTCTGCCACACAATAAATCATCATTAGGGTCCATAACATCAAGTGCTGTTGTGGGCATCAGTAAAATCTGCTGCTGAGCGATGAGGCGGATGGTTATTTTAGTGAGGCAAAGTCCAGATGAGTGTGTGGAGCCTGAATCAGGGCCAGGGCCTATCAGCTAAAAGAACGTAGGTGGGGCCATTTAGTGATGGCCTGAATTAACAAGTGCCAAAATCTCTCATAATTCCATTATGGTACTTCATTACGTACATGCTGCAGTCCCATTTTAATCCACCCACACTCTGAACACTGGCCTTTTGTATCCCAGCTGTCTCCAGAGCTCAGGTTTGAAGGCTAAAAACTGTACATTGCTATTCAGATATGCAAAATGTAAAAATAATCATGCTGTTATACATTAGAATCTGTGAAGATTCAAGAAGGAATTTGTGGCTTCGATTGGCATTTAAGGTCTGCAAACTCAATACAGATTTTATAACACGTTCACATTAGGCTGATTAAACAAGACGATATTCAAAGTGTGTGTTAGTGCTAAAGCACAGTCACTGAGCTGACATGAAAATGAGGGGCTGTCATAAATTCACCGCACCCAGTGACTAATCGCTGTCTGCCTCTCAGCTAACCCCACAGGCATGATGGGAGAGGGCATTAATCTGCAGAGGACTAGCTGGGGAGTTTGTTCCCTCATCTTAGATATCTGCAGTTTGTGCCGTTAACCTCTTTAAAACTAACAAGTACTTTAATGAGCTGCCAATATCAAATGATATTAAAAGAGAAGTCACTTATAAAATAAAGTAAATAAAACAGTCAGGGCACATCCTGGAGAGTCAATCTGTTTTAGAACAGCTCCTGTGGACTGACTGCCATAGAAATTTGATAATGTTTTAAATAGGATGAGCGTTGCTTCTTCTGGGGAAACTGCTTGATAAAACTGGAGCGTTCAGCACAACTGTGACCAGATTGAACAGAAAATTGATGCTTTTTCTAAGCAGATATGCCAGCTTTCTGAACATCACGAGCTGTAAAAATGAACATTTCCAAGACAGCATTATCGAATATTTCATGGCTGCCATTTCACTTTACTAGTCAAATGACAATTAATCTGTTTATTGTAGTTCTATGACTTGGTTCACCAGTGAAGAAATGCTGCAGAGCAGAAGTTTAGATGTGCAGGCAAAGACAGAAGACGTGTTATTTTCTTTCAGCATTTAATCAGATTTATGATTTTTCTCCTCAGACACTGAGAAGCCTTATTTTTCTTTTTTTCACTGTCCTCATACAAATGCCAGGCACATTCCACATTTCTGGTGAATGATGTTGGGAACAGCACATTTGTGATAGGGGTATGTGGTGGAGGAAATAACAGTATTTGGTCTGAATTCTAACTCTTATGTACTTTTTGGGGAGAATAGGTCATTGCAGCAACAAATGGTAATTGGCTTCAGCAGGAAACAAATATATATATACATATATATAAGATAACAGAAAACATCAAAAAAAAAAAAAAACATAAATAAAGCAAGAAAATCAGTTGTGGGATTTTTAGCCATGCTATTGGTTGAGCTCTAGGGGTGCCAATGTCTGTTAGTCGGTCCACCACTTTGATGCAGAGTGAAATATTTTAACAATTTTTGGATATATTGCCATGCAATTTGGCATAAATATTTATGGTTCCCAGACAATGAATCCTAATGATTTTGATGATCCCCTGACTTCATCTAGTGCCACAACAAACATTGTGAGCATGTTAGCATTTAGCTCAAAGCACAGCTGTGCCTTAGTTCTGTACAAGCACCACACAGAGCCACTAGCATGGCTGTAGACTCTTAGTCTTATCTGTTTATAAACAAATGTCAGTTTTCTGGAGTATTATATCATTCAAAAAGGGGTACTTGAAAACAGGGTTTTGTATCTGTAAGCGAAGATTTGTAAACTTGTACATTTATGTTTGTATCTGTAAGCTTAGTTTTGTAGACTTGTACATTTTGTTTTCTGCCTGCAAACTCTGTTTTGCAAGTCTGTGTATTCAGACACAGGCTTGCAAACTCACTTTCACAATTTCGGCGGCAAAAATACTTACGCATGTGTGCGCATGCATGCTTACGGACTTTTGACAGGTTTACTGCGTGATAATGTTTTGCTACACAGGGTTTCACAAAAGAAACAGGCTATCCACAAGGGAGGGAGGGCAGGATCTCCAGCTTCTGACCAATCAGTGTCTTTGGAATCGCTACGCACAACACAGTTGGCTGGTCAACACTGTCAGTCAACCATCATGCTCGGTCAACATGTAAAGAGATCCAGCCCTGATACACCCACTTGAACGCCAAGCATATCATGTACACAACTTCCCATGTCGTAACCACAAGCTCATGAGTTCCATTTGAAGGCAGCAAGACTGGGCACTTGAATAGAACAGAGCCACTGTTAATGTTATTAGCAGCACCTGTGTTTTTCCTCCTATGACAAGACAAAAGGCCTGTATCCAGATGACCAGACCAAATGCAGGTAGAACCAGGTTTCTGTCAATATACAAAGTAGAAAATGTACTGTATTCAGCGTTATGGTGTATATATGAAAGCATCAAGTGTATAAATAGGAAATTTAGACCTCAAGGGGCAGACATTTAACAGGTATTAGAGGGGTGATTGACTGTAAAAGTGTTTCATAATGTTTCTAGATGAGACCTCTGCTGATAGGCTGACAGGACATGCTGCTTATACTTAACAGTAGAGGCAGAATAGATTCCTTACTGCCATCAGTGTCGCTGCATGAGTCACATAAAAGAAAAGTTACCTTCTCTGATTTTCAGTAACATCAGTGCTGAGGTGGCACAACTAAGAAACATGCACGAAGCAGTATTGATCTTGATCAATGATGTTTGATTTGTTCAGACCTACACTATATTTGTTGCTCTTTCTCGCTGGGGGTCTTGGAGTCAGCATTCCCTCTGGTGCCTAATTGAATTGAAATTGTCATTGAAATTGTTTATAGTGCATTGATCCTCCAGACTAATTCTCATTCCACACAAACCCCCCTGATTCGTGTGACGCTGATTCCATCATTGATCTCCAGGGTGCTGTTCCACAACAGTCATGATGAAACAGCTCTGGACACTGCTGCAGTTGTTGCTGCTGCTTGCTGCTGCAGAAATGATGCCTATATATTGAAGTGCTTCCCATAAACTGTCAGGTAATTGGTGGTGGCAAGCGGAGACGGATGAGATAGAGGTGGAAATGACTGATCACATGTAAGAATAGGAACATTGCTGATGTGTTATTGCATCAGTCTGGGAAATCTATTGCTGCTCAGATCTTTTTGTCAGCCACCAAGAATAAATCTATGCACCGAGTGGACAATTTAACATTTGCACTTCAGAATTTATAACTGACGTGTTATCTCTGGCTGCTGCAGAAACTGATGTAGCCTTTTATTTGAGGGACAGACTCTTTAACCATCAGGCAATCCGACTGGGAAAGGCTTTTTCCTGCTACATAACCAGGCTACTTCACTAAATTCCCAAACGTCTAAGCTGCACTGAAAGGCCTGACCTAGACTGTCTCTTGATTATGACAAAGCACCTTGCAGCATCATGACAGCCTAGAACCAACATCAAGACACCTAAGCCCTTCATTCACACACTGAGGCTGTTTGGTCAGTGTCCAGTTTGGAACCTTATTTCTGCAGCTAGGTTTGCATTAAGTACATGTCTCTTTTGATGTATATTGAACTCTATACAGTATTTAAGGGTACAAATTAACCACCAAATTGACCATAAAAGAATTCGGTGGAGGTAATCAAAAAACCAATACAAGCAATATTAAGAGCTACAAGTGATAAAAACAATAGAGCCAATATGCTCTTTATACATACAGAATGCTGAGTGAGTTAACAGTCATCAGAGCTGGAATTTGAAGTTAGTTCATAATGTTACCAGCAGTCACAATTTTGGGACTTACTTATTCACTCTCTTGTGGAGAGTTATGAGAAGATCAATACCACTCTCACATCTGTACCTTAAGTATGGAGCTGGAGCTAGGAGGCAATTAGCTAGCTTGGCTCTGTCTGAAGTTCAAACATACACCTAAGCTTTAGAGGTGCTGGTAGGTGGATTTTTGAACTTTGGACAGAGCCACGCTAGCTGTTTCCCCCTACCCTCAGTCTTTATGCTAAGCTAGGCTAACTGCCTCCTAGGTCTAGCTCTGTACTTAATGCACATGTATCAATCTTCTCATCTTAATCTTGGCAAGAAAGCAAATCATTTCCCAAAATGTCCAACTACTACTTTAATATACACTGTACAGATAAATTAGTATGTGTATAATATAAAATAATGGAACTATATAAAAACTAATTAAGTACTTAAGTACAAGCGCCTCTATTCATCAGGAAAAAAAGAGTAAACTGTATTGCCCTTAGTTTTGTCTGTCCCCGTGGTCCCCTGCAGGGTGTCATGTCATAAGGACTGTGCAAGTGTGAAAAGGTTTGACCTCTACAGGAGGGTTTGTCAGTACTCTGACCCAGAATCACGCCTCCTCAGTCAGCCGTCTCACACATCCCTACAGGGATTAGCTGATTTGTCACGGAAAGAATTGAGTGTTGGCAAATCTATCTAAATCATAAAGAAGCAGGCAGCACCTTCCACAGAATAATATTGATGTTTTTGGAATTGATGTCTGTGTTGGCACAGAGGCTAATAAATGGCTTTGATCTGGTCAGAGAAATGAAATGCCAGGGAAGATAGGGGTATTAGTGCTACTGATGAAATGATATGGTGAATTGGGTTAATATATAAATGAAGGTGTTATGGATTGGAAATATGAAAGAAAAAAAGATGGATGAGAGTTGATAGATGAGTAAACAGCCTCTTTTGCAACCCAGTGAGAGCAAGAAACAATAGAAAAACAACAACTCTCGGATCATCTCAACATTTGTATTTCTTCAGAATGAGAACAACAGATCAATCCAGCTTAGAGAGCAATGTGTTGGAGTGGTGTGTTTTAATGCGAGGAGTTGAACTTAGATTGAGACTGCCATGTTTTCTTTTTTTTACTCTCCCTCCTTTCCAGAGAGAGGGCCATGAGGGAACCACTGCTGCAATGCAGCAAAACAAATCGCGAGAATCTATTAAGTGTTTGTGATAGCGAGACATAGCCTCTCCCTTGTTTCACTTTCTCATCTTCACTTTGATCCCTCTCTGGTTGGCTCTCTCTGTGGTCAGACATTAAAATAAATGAGTAATAGATAAGAAGACTGGAAGATAAAATAAAAATAACATATCTGTGTATTTTGATGATGAGGGACTTGTAGATTGTAATTAATTTAAAAAACACACTAGAAAATCCATTTTCCCACTTCATGTAATAGTGTATCTTTGTATCTTCTTTATTTGTTTCTATTATATAAGGAACTGATTTGAGAAACACACAAAGACTGTAACATCGGAGTACATTCAAAAGGCCATTATTGACATATAGAATTGACCTGGACACCATTTCAAATCACTGCACTGTTGCACTGGTATAAAGTACAGCCTAAGCTGTGGTGCAGATCAGGGTTATCCTTTGTTCCCTTGGTTCAAGCCTTACATCTGCCACCAGTTCACTTCCAGAGGTGTTGCACAACCACACTTCTCTGGAGCTTTCAAATACACTGTGCATACAAATTGTACAAACTTATTATAAAAAACTCTTTCATACAATGCTCAGCCAAGGAAAGCACTAACATACTGGAAAGAGAAGCTAAAGAAAATATACAGTCCACACCATAGTTTCCTTTATCCACACGACCCAAAATGCTCATGACATACCTCAGATATGTAAATGAGGTTCTTATAAGGAAAAACATGCTTTTCTGAATAAATACGAGACCTTTACTTGGATTAGCGGTTGTTTGCCTCATGATGATCACTGAGCAGAAGGCATAGCTCCCTCATTTCTTTATTTTCCGCTTCGTCACTGTCTGAGCCATTCTACTCTATGTTTTATAAAATAATATAATCTGCAATAAACATGTTGCGCTAGACTTAGGGATAATCAAACACTCTGTCCTTAACATTTGAGCTTGCTATCGACTCCAAACAACCCCCTCTTCCCAAACTAGGTGGACATTTCCAGCAGTTAGGAGGGCGGGAGAATTAGGCCGCATGTAAAAATGAGTTGCTCTTTCCTTGACCCCAGTCAGCTGAGGCTGCTGCGCCTACACATGCCACACAGAGATAGTCAATATTTCTCTCCTCCTGCTCATCTCTTGCTGTAGCAGCAGTCTACACGGTGATGGAAAGCAGAGATAGATGAGAAACACTCAGAGGTGTAGTGATGCATACACACAGGTATACAGAGTATACCACCTCTGGCCAGGGGAATTTACTGTATACATTCAGAAAATGTATCAGTGGCCATCTTCCAGAGCCAGGCTGCAGCCAATAATTGTACGATATTTCATGTAATCTGTGGTGTCTACTGCTCACAGGAGACTTTTGTTCCCTAACTTTAGTCTTTAAGGCAACATAATTATCATTATCAACAAGTATCATCACAACAGTATCATTATTCTTGCACTGTTTTTAGTTTTTAATCATCTTACATTTGCACTGCCTGCACTGTTAATTACCTTACATTTGCATCTATTCCATTTAGCACATACTCTATCATAGTGACAGCTCTCTGTAGTAATTCTGGCGGTTAGACTATCACTTCTATGCTGTGTTTATGTGTAGTTATTCTTATATTCTTGTGTTATATTCTTTGTTTTTGTATTATGCCTAAATTTCCCTCGGGATCTATCTATCTATCTATCTATCTATCTATCTATCTATCTATCTATCTATCTATCTATCTATCTATCTATCTATCTATCTATCTATCTATCTATCTAAGTACTGCCCTAAAAAAAGCACCAAGCCTGGGAAGAAGTGCAGTCTTAAAGCTGCATTAATCCGTTATTGTTTTTTTTTTTTTGGTTGAGCAGAACTCCACAACAAACTAAAAATCACACACATTTGAAATATTATGGCCTTATAAAGTTGATATGGATAACTTGTTGGCAAACTATTGCTGTTTTTTAATCATCCAGCAGGTACAGAGCAACATTAACATTCATTTGGCGTCATGTGTCTGGTAACCTGACAATATTCACTCTCCTTTTAGCTCTGTTTTTGGTCTCCACCAACGCCTGAGGGAAATACCTAGCTGCCAAATGCTTTGCAATATTCACCAGTGGCTAACTTTGTCTGTTCAGGCGGTTTTCTGGACCTTTTTGTATGAAACCGCTGACTGCTGCAGATGAAAACGACGCTATGAGATCAGTGAAAGTGAACCAAAACAGTAAAGTCGTGGGCTGGACAGCTAAACAATGAACTGAAACTCACAATAAAACTCCGTAGGGGGAGCTGCATATACAGGTTATAATTCTCTGTAGGTTCATCACTACGAGCAACACCTTGCGCATTGTCACACTGTTTTTAAATTGTCATTTGATACATTGTTATTTTAAAAATCTGACCTTGAGGAACAAAATTCCCTTTCTTTGCTGTTGTTCCATAACCTGCAAGCTTTGTGGACAGTAGCTAGCTAACACTAGTAGCTAGCTAATCATGCACACGCACAGCCACAAATAGGAAGCAAACACAGCAAACAAGAAAAAACTGTCAGAGAATAATGAAACTAGTGACTGTTACTTACAAACAAAATGGATGAGACAATGAGACCGAAGTACTGTCAGACGACATGACACTGGTGAATGGCTGAGGCCTTCACAAGTGTTTATTGTTACTTCAGCTGGTGCTGATATTTCCAGTCGTCCTTGTTTTGGTGTGTGAAAGCACCAGCAGATGAGATTTTTTTTTTTGTTAAAAACATTAGCAAAATAATTGCTGTCTGTGTTTTAATTGAATTCCTATAGAAATTGAAATTGTGTGTTTGTTTTGTTCAATGTTATGCAAGTCATGAACAGCTCAATTGTTGTTCTACTGCACGTCCTATCATGTCCTGATATACAGTAGGCTTATCAACAACAGTGGTGATATGAGCTGACAAGACTGAAGGCTATGGTCTGCCTTTCTGTCCCTCTTTTTCTCTCTCCTCTGTTCCTCACCACCTGCAGAGGTCTTTCATCTCCTAAACATCAGCATCAATTTTTCACCACCATAAATCACAGCCACCAACCTGTCAGACACATCAAGGCGCATTATGCAATGGAAATCGTGTCAGCACGTTTTTAACAGCGCCGAAACGAGTTTCTTTCAACAGCACAGGATCCTACTTTGTGTCTATGAGCATAAGTTACAGCAGTATGAATATAAATGAGCGCTATGACTAAGCGTTATCTCACTGTCAGCATACAGTAAACAGCAGATCTCAAAGCGTTGTTGTTCTTATCATTTGGCAGCATCAATCCGCCTCACAGAGCGGGTGAGAGGTCCGGGATGACAAAGTTGAGCAACTGAGAGGAGCCGCAGAGAGAGACGGAGAGAGGAATTTTCACGTCAAACCGTAAGAAAAACTGGAATTAATTTATGTTCTGCAGGTCGACATGGGACTCATTGCCATGGTAACAGGCCATGTGCCACACCACCTTCCATCTCCACCTCCTCCCTCTTTTCTTTCCCGCTCCCCTCCCTCAGCCATCACTCCTCTAAGGGAGATGACACTGGTTTCTTCTCTCCGTCACCGCTGCTGTCGGAGAATTAGCCGAATTGGATGTTGAATATTCACAAGGTGACAGACCCGCTCAACCCTCCCATCACCCACCACAACATCCAGGGGACAACGTCACACCCTCTAATTAACAATCACTCCGTCTCTCTATTTGTCTCACTTTCTATCCATCTCTCACTTGTTATCTGCCTCGGTATCTCTCTCTTTCTCACCCTCTCTCAGCAAAAACAAACTATGTGTTGACACAGGGAGGAAACGGGGCCGAGCTGAACTACAGCCCAGCGCTGGATGCTTATTTCCCCACTGAGTACTTGAATGATCACTGTGTGGTTTGTTGATTATTTGGCCTGTTTGTCTCTAAATCCGCTAATAAAACCTTCAAGTGGAGTGCTTCTAATTTGAACAGGATGTATTTGATAGGATGTGGTTTATAGAAGCCGTGCCGGTTAATATGGGCTCAAAGCAATCGCTAGTAGTGATAATAATTATTTTTCATATTTTGTCTCTGGTGACCAGTGTAAACAAGGCATGACATACAACCACCCTGTGGAGATCACACTCTTGACTGTATGGCAGAGTTTCAAGTGAACTATGGGACCTGCAGTACCAGAAGACATTCCTTTGAAGGCACTGATGCATCAACTGATGTTGATCTGCTCCCTATGGCTACAATAAGCAATCTAGTTCCGCTCCTGATATTGACGTTTCTTTCAGAAAGAAAAGACAGATGATGAAGAATTAAATCAACATATGCACTTGTTCTCATTTACTACATAGAGGCAATTCCAGCAAAATGATTTTACAGCAGTAGATTATGCTTATATTTCTGGGTTACCGTAATCAAAATCAATCAGGCTTGAGGAGTTTAAAGGTCATCATAGATAGAGCTGATCAGAAAACCTTCAAGAGGTATTACAGCAATTTAGAAATGCACTTCCATAAAATTGGGGGAATTTGAGATTTAAAAAGAATGGTTAAAGATGAAGCAGCAGGGGCCACAATATCCTGACTTGAAAGGAATGATTCGACATTTTGAGAAATGTGCTAATTTAATCTTTCTTGTGCTAATTTAATCTTTCTTGCAGAGAGTTAGATGAGAAGATTGATACCACTCTCATGTCTTGCACAGTAAATATAAGGCTACAGCTAGCAAGAGGTTAGCTTAGCTTAGCTTGGCTTAGCGTAAAGACAGAGCAGGGGTAAACAACTAGCCAACTCTGTCCAAAGTTAGAAAAATCTTCTAAAGCTCACCAATTAATTAAACTTAAACTTTGGATACAGACAGGCTAGCTGTTTCCAGCCTTTTTGCTAAGTTAAACTAACCAGCTGCTGGCTGTAGCTTCATATTTATAACAGTGAACATGAGAGTGGTATCGATCTTCTTATCTAACTTTCAGCAAGAAGGCAAATAAGCATATTTCCCAAAATGTTCTTAGTTTGGGTAAAGCTGCGAGCTCCTTCAAACTCCGCGCCACCAGTTTGTTAAACATGCTATAACGCAAGAGGGGGGAAAAATGATGACATCATCAGGGTTATTTTCTTAGGCTTTAGAAAGCTCCTCCAGTGCCACAGAAATCATTACGCAACTTTTGCTTCTAATGACGAGGAAACATTCATGTGTAAAATCAGTGAAGTGCTCCCTGAAGGGAAAAGTTTTCCAACAGCAACCATGTGTTTGAAACCATTTTTCTGTTATTACAGGTATTTCAGAAATGCCAAAAACGATAGTTGTGTCACATCACCATCACAGCCATGGTCACAGCGGGCTGTTGAGCAAAAATGTTTGAATTGAATGGTTTCTTTACCCTCCCTAGCATTTCACTGTAATTTTCTCCTGAAGGACTACAGATGCCTGAGTGAAGTACAATATCGGACACAAAAGAAATGACCCATGAACCCTCATTGTACTGTATATCCTGTGTTACAAATGTCACATCTAATTCAAGGTTAACCAGCAGAAGGAAAGGATGTTGAACACAAACATCATTGTAGTGCTACTAGTAGTAACAGCATTATTAGCAGAATATAAGAAAGTGTATATTGCTGTAAAAAGGAAGAAAATCAACACATCACCCAACAATCAAATATAATGAACGTGTACTGCCAACTTCACTGACAGCAAGTAAAAAACTTCACACTGTGTGCCATGGTAAATCTATCAGCACTTAAAAATAGAGCAGTGAATCTCTTGATGCTTGACTTACTGGAGCTTCAAAAGCTATGATACACTAGGCAAGTAAAACAGTAACGCTTTCAGTAGAGAGAAATATTGACACCTGGTTCAAATTACTGCAAACAATAAACGTGATCTCATAAAAATGTTTGCTGAAATATGGCTGGTGAAATATGCCCTCCTGCTTTGCCCGAAAATCTCCCAGTAGCTGCTGTTGACTCAGAGGATATTCAGCGGCTGAAACAAAACCCCATTTGCAGCAAATGCATACACAGAGTGAGCAGCTATATAAATCCTGTGCTACAAATCCAGCCACAAGCAAGTCCAATTGATTCCAATCTGCATTTACCAAAGGATCCTTTCAAGGCCATCGACAGATTGACTTGGTGCATACATACGCACCCACTGCTGGGAAGCTCCAGAAAAAGCTGCAGTGGTGCTAATGTTGTACTCAGCGAAAGTCACACTAGATAAAAGCATCAGATGACTGCCTAAATCTGAAATGTGGCTCTTCCCTTATACATTTCCTTATCTGAATTTCTAAAGGCAAAAAAGAAAGGTTTCTTCCTCTGGTATATATTCTGTCTCAGTATGGAGATAACTGCCTGCTTCGTGTGTTCTGTACATTTCTATCCTGAGCCTTAATGGCAACTCAGATACCAGAAGAGACAGCTATAAGTGAGTAACTGAGTCTTCTGGCCCATCTGCTCAACAACAGGCTTATAGGCAAATCTCAGGGGGCCTGAATGTTATTTAACAAGCGCTCGGCTTGACCAGGGAGGAAAGGAAGAAGGAGAGATGAAGAGGAAGAGACGGAGAGAGTCTGAGGAAGAGAGGAGTGCGTCAGAGAGAGGAACGTTTGTACTTTCAGTCAGCGGTGGCACGCAGGCAGGCAGGCAGGCAGCTTAGAGCTCCCGTCAAGCTTGCTCCAAGACACAATGAAACTTTAATGAAGTTATGCTGCTGCCGCGCCGCAATGCACAGTCTCGAGGGCCTCGGAGATAGGGATTGGCTGGAGCATGCCTGGAGGTGCATGTTTCAACTGTCACAACAGCAGAGAAGTGAGCCCTGGTCACACAGTTTAAATGTGTTGCCTTTAGCAGCCCGTGTAGTCCAAGCTCAGACCAAGGTCTTGTTTCTGGGTGGAGCCGAAGATGAGGAAAGGTGTCATGTCATATTTGTCCCCGTCCTGATTTAACTGATGAGCTTGTCAGCTGCTGGTTAAATAATTTAGTGAGGGAGGGAGACGAAGGGCAGCGTACTGTTAACCTCTGCCTTCTGCAAAGCTCATGGAGCTCTGAGCCAAACCGTTAAATAAGAGTAAGATGCAAAGACAAAGAGAGGAGTGCTGGAAGCATGTGATGAGAAAGGGAGAGAGGGAAATGTAAATTTATCCAAGAGGGGAAATTTGTGTGTTCAGGAGAATGACTTCATGAGAAAAACAACAGAGCACTGGTCATTTGTTCAAAGAACTGAAACAACCTATATTCAAGGTTTCCTGGCAAGCGACCTCTTGTCGCTAGGAATGGGTTCTGATCCAGTTCCCGGATGGAAAAATACCTGGATTTGTTAGGATCTGATGCTGAAGGATCCCTTATCCTACCTTTTGTCTCTCTCCTCACTCTTTTTTATTAGCAAAGAGCAATGGAAAACATATAGGTAGCACCTCTCACTTCTGGTCGTGTCTAGACGGTAACTCTAGATTTGCGAAACTCTCGCAAGATTTGTGAAACGGTCGCAGTTTGGTTAGGTTTAGGCACCAAAACTACTTGATTAGGCTTTGTGGCAGAAAGGCTTTCTAACACGAGACACAGTTCAAGTGTGAATGTGCGAGTGTGAGAGTTTCACAAATCTAGGTTTACCATCTAGACACGACCCTCAGTTTTGGCTGACTGTCGCTGTCACTGGTTAAAATGACAGCAGATTAGATCAGCTGTAGCTAATTAATGTTAATTCCATAAGGGCTAAATTGAAAAGTTTGGCTGTTCTCTGGTTATTGTGCTCTCTGTAGCGTGAGTGAAAAGACACGTCACTGTGTAACACAACTCCCAGTTAGTCATATCAACATTTTAAGCTGAGGACCTTCAGAATTTGGAAGAAGTAGCTGGTGAAGTACAGTAGGCTACATCTGTTAATTGAATGCGTCAAACCTTTAAAGGAGCCAAGAACTGGAGAGTCAAAATAGAGGAAATTATCATATCCTATTAGTTGTGCTGCACCATCCAATGTTACCTTACCCTGCTCTGACAGAGGCAGGTTGAATATGGTGGATAAACTTGAATAAACTGTGTTAACTTATTATTTGGAAAGCCAGCTAGCTTGGAGAGCTAGTGTGACCGACTAGCACTAGCATTTTCCCGGCTGACTAGTGTGTTAGCTCACCAGCTACAGTAGTACACCAGTTAGCCTGTGAGTAGTCTCTACATCACCAAGCTTCCAGCACCACCTATTTCACGAGGACGCACGGAATAATCTTGCAGCACCGCTTTCATGGCATGACCAACATCACTTCCTCATTCACTAAGTTTCTACTCCCTATATAACAGACACTCAGCAGTTTACTCTGTAGTGAGCAGTAAACTGAGATATGGACACGATCATCATCATTTTGCCTCATCACTGTAGTGTCGCATGACTGTATATTTTACAGCTATAAAATGCAGCACATTGCATTGTTACATTGTTATCACAAAGTAGTGTACATGCCACGGACACTACTTTTTGTTCCATTGTGTGAGTTTTTGGAGGCACTATATAATGGATACATTTTATGTTACAATTTGGACACTCAAATAAAATGGTAGACGATAAATATAGCACACTATATAGTAAATACTTTTCGGACACAGCCCAGGCCACAAAATGTCTTAGGAAGGAGATGTACACCTGAAAGTGTGTGACTGGTGTTTGCATTTACGGATTATGTCATCAACATCATCTTTTACATTATTGCTGCCATGAAATGAAATCATTGAAAAATCTTGACCAAAGTATTTCTCCTGTACCTCAACCAGGTACCCTTGGAAAGATGTGGAGAGGGATTGTAGTGTCTAAAGGTCTTTGTCTCATCTACTTCCCCCCTTTTGTGTTCACCTTTCTTCCACTCTCTTAGCCCTGTCTATTTTCTTTTTTTCTTCTGTCGAGGTATTCTTGGCTTGTACTCAGAGGTCACCTCTTGATCTGTTTGTTAGGGTCGACTAACCATCGATCTGTCCCACTCTTGCTCCCTCTCTCTTCTTCACTCTCTTCCAGGCGTCCCTCTGGGCCTGCAAAAGATCGTCAGTCAGCTCGCAGCCCATCCTAAAGAAACACAATCGCCTTGAATCTCTAGGCTCTGATGTTGGGCCAAAAGTCGAGGCAAATGAGCTTCTCCACTTAACAGAAAGTCTCAGAGGTACACTTGTTGGGGAGGAAAGGCGCTGATGGTCAGAGAAAACAATCTGTTATTTCTCAGGGGGGGATGTTCTGCTGAGATGAGGGTTTACAGATTTCTGTTGCTTTCTAAATTTGTGAAGTATAAAACTCTAATCCCCTAGCTTTACAGCTATTTGTGCTATAAAAGAATAAACTATTGAATTTTTCCTACCAGAACAGCCTGATTGACTTGTCTGTCTATCACATGGGTAATTTTGAATGTGACTTACTGGAAAAATAATGTCAATATGTCCACACAGTGTTTATAAAGCGTGGAATATCCTACAAATGAAGTCCCTGTAACTCTTGTCATGTCTATCCTCCTATACAAATAGGCAAACAATCAGCATTTGACGTGACTTATTTCACGGCCAATTTGCTTGGCATCATGCATTTCTATCAAACCGAAGTTTTGAACTCATTTCACAAGTCATAGCCTGGGAAGTTCTTACAGAGCGATGCATGAAATTACATTCACTTTATTCATTTCAACAGTACTTGAAACCCAGAATATAACATCAAAACACACCAGTAAAGGTCTGATTGGAGGGTCAATTTATCTGACATGATACACTGAACATATTCTACAGCAGAGGTTGCTGAACTGGAATCTCCAGATAATGGGCTTTTTCTGCACTGCACAGTAGCTGCTGTGAAAAGATTTAAACTCACAGTTCATAGGTTTTACACTCCTAACTGCTGCTATCACTCTGCCATATAGTAGTGCTTGGTTGAATTTAGGATTATGACTGAGAGGAAAAAATTGAGTTAATTTAATTTGATAAACTAATAAGAAACATGGCAAGAACATTTATGTTAAGTATTGTTGGAACAGACTAAAGTGTCTTCATGTTACTTGTTGTTCTTGCAGGAATAGTTCAACATTTTGAGAAATATTCTTATTTGTGTTCTTGCCGAGAGTTAGATAAGAAGATCGATACCGCTCTCATGTCTGTGCATTAAGTGCAGAGCTGGAGCCAGGAGCAGATTAGTTTAGCTTAGCTTAAAGACTGGAAGCACTGAAAGCTAGCTAAAAGTATGTCTACTAGCACCTCTAAAGCTGACTAATAACAGGTTGTATCTGGTTTGTTTAATCTGTACAGATACAAAAGAAATGTAAAAAATGTAAAAGTGCTTTTATGGGGAGTTATGTGCTTTAAAAACTGAACAACTGCGTGAGCAGTGACTTCCCAGAGTCTTGTTACTGTGAAGTTACGACACACTGCAAAGCTAAGTGCTGGGCGGCTGAAAAAACTGTTGTTCGTCAAGACATAGATCCACCACGTAACTCTGACTTTCGGTTTGTGTAGGGATTAAACAAGCGAGACACACTGTGTTAATTACTGCATTTTGGAGAGAGCCTGCTAGCTGTTTCCCCCTGCTAACAATCTTTAAGCTAAGCTAATCGCCTCCTGCCTCTATCTCCGTCAGTCAAACTATTCCTTTAAGAACGTGAGGTAACGGGAAGACATTTTTAGTTTCTGTTCAAACATGGAATATCTACTTCTTTCTTGGTTGTGTTTTTCACGTTTCTTACTACATGTTATGTGTTTTTGAAATTAAATTAACTTTAACTCATTCCTACTGTATTATTTGAATTATTCTAACTTGAATAGTCAACTCAGTATCATTAGCATTTATATGCATATTCCTTATGTATATTTTACCATGTGCCCATTCAGCATTCACTCCAGCAATCTGTCCACGAACCAAACTCTTTAAATCTTCAGCCCTTTTGGAGTCACTTCAGGTTTTGCAGTTAGGACTCTGAATATAATTGAGACAAATGAGCAAATATCTTTCCCATAACCACAACAGCAGCAATTTCTCCAGGGATTTATTTGCCTCTATGTCTTAAACATAACGCTACCTGAGGGGCATTCATTTGTAGCTTAAGCATCTCATTACACTGTGAGTGTAAATAGTTTTAACATGGAGTTAATGGTAAAAGCAGTTCATTTCATTCAGAACTTAAGTAGTAACACATTGTTTTCCAGATACTATGAAGAAAAACAATGTATTTACAGTGGTTTATTTTGCTTTTTTTTTTGTATTCAGATCCAACAATTTAAGTACATCCAAGGTCGAGAGAATGACAGGCGCATTGGCAGCAGTACAGCTGGATAGGATATCATTTGTTACGTTGTGTTAAAGCCTAATTACAGTGTAATGGCAGGAAGACGGAGCCAGGATGAGTCAATCATACCCGAAAACACAACAGCATTTTAAAAAGTGGTAGAGCTGTTGCCATGGATCCCACACCCCATCTGGGTAAGGCAACCATTCATCTTGGACGGCTGACAGTTGTTAGGGAGGCACAGTAGAGGCACAAACAATTTACAAATTTGCACTGTGGCTGTTTGTGGTCACTGTGGGCTTTTGTACTGAAAGGTTGTTATCACTGCTTTTTGAGGCAGTATACACTGAGGGGTGATAGTAAAGATGGATGGGGGCTAATTAGACTGAAGTCATGGATTGGACTTGAAGTACCAATGTTATGAATACACAGTATACACACTTCAGCACACTGAGATACTGAGAGGCTCAGGGCAAAATTATACTGTTTGCGAAAGCTGGTAGAGTGGAATGGTGGATTTTAAAAGATAGAAATGATCCTAAATCAAATAAATATAAAAGTTTTTTCATCTGCCCTGAAGTATGATGTCGACACAGCATTAATTTAATTTCCCATGTTTGGAGTACTTAATGGAAGATAACCAGAGAACCAAAAGCTGGTTTTGTAGGTATTATATTAAAATCCAAAACAAAATATGACTAGTGCTTTGCAAAAATTAATGAATGATTCTTTTCTACTGATACTTTTGCGAGTTTGATTTTTAACGGTACTGCCTCCTGCCTCCAGGAAATAGCCATCATACATGCACACTCTAAAGTCCGACACTGACAAAGGATAATGGAAGCATATACAACTTTAAACAGTGTTACAATCTCACTCGAGTACTGTGGGACAAAGTTTAGCTTTAAGCAGTGCAGGTGGCAACTGACTGATACATTTTTTCCCCCTCTGGGCTTTCCGTAGTTTTATTTTTTCTGTAAACAATCACTTTTTGTGCAACAGAGAAAAGATGAACCTATTTCAGAGGTGTCAAGAACAACACCCTTACTTCTGGCTTTCATGGACTGGCCTTTCCTGGAAGTTGAATCCCTGCTGTTTGGTGTCAGTCAGGGCTACAGAGTAGAAAAACAGACATTCATTCATATGAAGATGTTGAAGATAATCATGACAAGATGAGACCTGGTAAGGAGTTGAGGAATGGTCCATCTCTTTCTTTGCATCATCTCTCTCTGCGCGTCACATGTGACTTTCCAGCAAGTGCTGTTTTGAATATAACGCATGATGGTTAAGTGATGCATCTTATAGTTGAAAGATCCTTTCTAACATCACATTTACAGCTCGGTTTTCTTGATGACGCATGGTGGATGGCGTGGCTTCGCATTTTCGTCTGTTCACGTTTTTCTCCTGCCTGCGTCAGTATGATATTTTGATGACTCACCGTGAACTGGACAACACCGAAGTGGGAGGAGAGAGGGAGTGATTTAGCCTGTGTAAATAATGATACTTGTTCTTATCTCCTTGTATAATGTTTGTTTTCTCACTTCTCTCAAGAGGAAATAAGTAAAGAGTGAGACAGCACAATCCACTACACCTCCTGACCTGCAGCCTGTCAGCGAAGCTCCCAGCGAGTGCATGTGTTGTTTCTGCATCTCCCAACCGCAGCGTCCAAACCTCATTACTTTTGCATTTGTGTAAAATTAAAATTACTAACTTTTCCCAAATGCCCCCCCCCCCTGTGGGCCAGGCACAGTTTTGAATTACATTCATTCAGTTATAATTGATGCAACAATCATTCTGTGTTCTCACAGTGTCGCTTGGGAGGGGGGGGCAGTAACACTCATAAACCAATACTGAATCTTACCTCTTTAAAGCTACACAACGTGTGTATGTGTAATGGAACATTGTTAATTGTTAAAATGTACTATTTGTGGGGTGACCTGTCACGTCACAGGTCTGCAATTATTGTTATCATTTTATTTTTTTTACTTTAAGTACCATCTTTCTATAACCTTAACCAAGTGTTCTAGTTGCTTAACCTCAACCATAGTTTATTTACCATAGCCACAATCTTTAACTAATCTTTATTACAGCTGGGTTGCCATGATATTGTAGAAAGTGATATTTTTTAAAAATGTTGGCAATTGACAGGATCTGAACAGGATCCAGCGTTTTGCAGAATGGTCTAATCATCATCAGCATTCTTGTCTGATGATAGGGTTTCTCATCCATAACCCCATTAGTTCCTACTAAAGACATATGGGGTCACAAATATATACTGTTATTTATTTTATTTATATATTTTTTTATCCATCAGTGGCCATAAAATTGCCTTCATTTATTTATTTATTTGTTTGTTGAAGTTGCATTATCACCACAGTTAAGGGCTTCCCCCGACGAAATGTTTCAAAATTTTATAAAAAAAAAAAAAGGCTCCAAAATTTCCTAAAACAGATGGACACTGTAGTTCTTGGCAAACGTTACTCAAACAGGAGTAAACAGTGCATTTGTTATGGACCATTTTCAGCTGTAGATTCATACACAATAAACTACAGTGTGTGTGTTTGTGGTAACAGAGATGTGATCCAATGCAACAGTTGCAACAGTGGAAGTCCAGTCACAGAGACTTTCGATACACAGACAATACTTGTTAGGTTAAATTCATTGTTGGTTTTGGTCTTTTTCATGTGATTTGTTGACAGTAAGAAAAATATCAAGTATCAACATCTTTACCTTTTGTAGGGAAATTCCTGTTTCAAACAAATTGGATCTTGTTTTTATGGTTTTTAATGTAATTACTATCAGTTATAAAAACATTGTATCCAGCAAGTTAGTTGCTGCGATCCGGGAATGCAGCAACATCGCTAAAATGATCGAGCCACATGAGCAATTTGACTATCAGAGAAATTTTCAGCAAACCTCCAGGTTAGCCAAACTTATTTGGAGGAGAAAATAACGGCAAAGTGTAAAATGATCACCTGCTGTAAACACCCATCACAGTTTACAGACCAACTTCCTGGTTTTGACATTTCAGGTGTGCTCGCTGTCGATTTTACCTCCAAATACAGGGTTTAGATAATCCGGCTAAACTGTCGGCTTGTTTATGCGTCTGATCGTCTGCCCATTGGAGTTGTAGAGTTGCCGCCTTGTTCACTGATCACAACAATTACTTTGTTTAATACAATGTTAAGGTTTCCAATAGAAATGATGGCCAAAGCTACAAAAATATGACCCAAGTTGTAGTAAACTAGATTTTTCTTTTAACTTTTGATTTGCTTATAATTTGAGATGAACATGCCTCCCAGTCAAATATTCAGAGATGCTGTACCTCATTGTTTTGGGAACAGGGCCGTAATTTAATAATCCCATATAAGCTTTGCAGTGTTTAGTGGAGCGAACCGCATTTGAGTGCACTGAAAGACAGAGACAAATCAGAAAAGCAACTCTTCTAAAAGAGCTTTTTCTCAGTAAATAACCTCACACATGGAGTCAAATACACCAATGCACACACAAACCTACAGACACCCAGATCATATGAATGTATGGATTTCGTTGCAGAGACAGGATGGCCCCAAAGCAAATTATGAGTCAGCCAGCGTTCACACTGCTAGTGAAGATTCATGACAGCCGAGTAGGCAAACTTCTTCCCTGCCTTCTGTTTTCCTCTCAAAGCATAAAATCCCCTCTGGTCCATGTTCACAGCTTTGGCAGCAGGTGAGTTTGCCCTGGCCAGCGTTTCATCAGATCTTGCAGCGAATCGGTGGGTGCTGTTGTGGGTGGCAGTCTGCTAGCCTGCTAGGCCTAGCGTCTTCCCTCAGTTACAGCCTCAGATTAAAGATCAGGAAGGAAGTTGACAGACTTTAACTGGATACAAATACATTTCTCCAATTTTCAACTCAGACATCGTCACTATGTGGGTTTATTCTGACATGGTAGACAGAGATTTTCACATTAAAAGCCTTTAATACCTGGCGAAAGTAATTTCTCCTGACACATGTGCAGTGAGCAAATTAGATTTGATGTGAATTTCTGGGAATATCACTAATCTGGATAAAATGTGAGCACAGATTGCAAAGGCTCTGACCCCATATTACTCATGTAAATGAAGAGAGGGATATCTCCTGGGACCACTAAATTAAAAGTGCACTAATGGTAATCAATAGCAAAGGAGGATTTTGCTTAAAAAATCAATTAGTCATTCAGGCCCTCCAGCAAGGCCCCCAGTGCCATTTCCATCAATGGCTAATGCATGCATACTTTACGACAAACTTCATTAGGAACGAACTCATCTGCCGCGCTCATACGTTTCCTTTTAGTTACAAGCTCACATCCTCGCCTGATGAGCTTTTAATGATCAGTGATGATGTTGTGCTACGCTGGCGGATGTCAAACGTACAAACACCGTGTCGGATGCTGATAACTAAAGCTCACGTGAGTGTTTGATCTGAGCTGTATGTATTTCAAAGGCGGATGCTGAGATCTTTTTTGCCTGAGGTTGCTGATATTTTTCAATATCTTTAAATTTGACAGTTTACAGGCCATTACAACGTGTTTCTGAAATAAGTGTTTATTGGAGCCATGTCATCTTTATTAACAAAGGGAGCTGGAGCTGCCTAATGTTCCTCTTAATCACTATGATATATTAAACATAATCAGTTGTGCTGATGAGGCCTTTAATTGCACAAATTAGTGTGTTAATTACCAAATATTTCTATGTCAATGTCCTGGTTACTCTGGATAATCCACAAACCTTGCTGTGATCAGTTGTTACTGGAACTACTGTATACTGAGCAGATAGTCCCAATGAAATCTGTTGTGTGTATTATGAGTTTATTAAGCAGGCAAAGCAGGCAACTGGCCCGAAGCCCCAGACCGCCAGGGCCCTAAAGATCCTAGATTCACTGTGTGCCACATGGTTTGTGGTAATTTGATCAATTGCATATTTGTTTGAGAATACGTAGCGAAAGCACAATGTCAAATGAATTGATCAGGGCCTTAAAGCTGCAACTTTACTGTGTTGGTTCAGTCTCAAGGCTCTCATTTCCAGCAGCAGCAGGCCGCCATTTTTAGCACAAAATAAACTCTACCTGTACTCACACTTACATTCATCAGGTGTTCAGAAAAATGAATGCTAATGTTGCTAGCGTGGAAATAGGCAGACGTTTGCTAACATGTTTGCCATAACAACTTTATAAGGTGATAATATGTCAATGTTGCGTTTATAGCTTGTTCCACTGCCCCCAAGTGGCCAAAAAAGCAATGAATTCAGGCGTAAAGGTCCTGCATCTACCTGTGATAAAATTTACAAAGACAGATGTCGCAATACTTTGGCAAATAAATAAAACCAAAACTGCCTGCATAGCTAGATATAACTAGGGGTAAGTGAGAAAATAAGTTACAGTTTGTTGTGTGGTGAACAATCATGAATGGAAGATTTTGAAACATCACTGATAGGTCAGTCTCCATGCTGTCTGGCTAGAACTGTGAAGCCTCTGTCTTCTCTTTGCCACAGCTGCATGACTACACAAGGTAATAGTCTTGAGTTCACTATTTCAGCCTGTTCTCATGTCCTTTTCTCAAGGGGTATTGAACAGGCTTAGCATAATACCTTGACATGGATTTGGCAGTCATTTATATTCCAAGCTGCTTCACTGAATATTACTGCATAAAAGTCAGCTGGGGCCTTTTCTTCTTAAGGGAAATCTCGTTAGAGTCCAATAACAATTCAGTATGAAAAAGATTTGCAGCCCATTTTCACAATAAAAGGAGAAATTTTAGATTTGGCCCCCTGGCAGCCAACACGAACCTCGGGGATAATATGTAAATAGCATAAAATGGACGATAGATGAAAACAGTGCATCTCAATTAAGTCACATTTTCTGGAGTCTTGGTGCCAAATGCACTCATAATTGAAATAACAGAGTTTTAGAAGGATTTCATCGCTTCCAACTCATCACATCACATCACATAAAATGAAGGCACAAACATGAAACAGCAAAACACACACAACCACACACTGTAAAGAAGGTCTCTCTTCGCTGATAAGACAGCAAAGCCCTGCTATAAATAAGGTGCTGGAGTGCTGAACTAAGCGGACAAGACTCTGAAGTGAAGAATCTCTCAGGCTACCGATACAGCTGCTCCCTGCTCAGTTAAGCTGAGTTACTGCAGTTTGAACTGAAGGGAGTAGAGAAGCCAAGCTGGTACTCTGCAGTGAGGGAATAACAACAAATATTGTTGATTCTAAGGGGGTTTTGAGTATGATTCTTACTTTTTTTATTTCTGTGGTCAAAATGCCAACGTGAGGCTGCACTGACTGAGGAGTTCTACTGAGTTAAGTATGGGGTGTAATGAAAGCAAAGTACTAGCAATCACATCCGTATGTGTAATGACTCTGGAGATTTGCAAGGTGAAATAACATTATCACGACTCGACACTTGCTGAAACAGGAGATTCTCAGGTACAATGGGACATCATTTGTCATTAGAGGTTGTAATTGCTTGAGTTGGGAGAGCTGGGGTCGTGACACACTGGCTTTGGATTTCCAATTAAAATGCAGAATAAAGGATACAAGCAGGGATGTAGCAGGGGTTAGATAGATAAGAGCATAAAGATTATGTCATATAAAACTGAGACACATTAAAGATGTTAACTAGAGCTGCAAATTAGTGTTTTAATTAATCACAATACAGATGATTATGGTGGCTTCAAGGGGCGTTATCAACGGGTATCAAGACCAAAATGTCTCTGGACACAACTGGATAGACTTACAACCAATCAGAGCAACGAAACGTGTGACGTAGCGCTGAGCGAATCCTGTCGGAAGTACGGCAAACACATCTTTCTTATCAACTAAAGCTTTAAGTGCAGTTGTTAGTTCTTGCAAAAAATATGCTATCCAGTTCGTTTAATACTGACGTGATAGCGGATTCCAGACGTTACACATCAGCGGCAGCCATTTTGGTTGTTTACGATAATGCCTCAACGGTGCTCCTCTCTACTGTCATTGTATCAAACCCGCCCCATATTAGATAAACAGTTCTGATTGGCCCAACCCAGGAACAGGTTGGCTGGAAATCTGTCTGAATGGGAGGGGGACCAGACGCATCTGCCAGAGCAAATAAAACATGAGCTCGCAGATTAGTCTGGGTCCCAGGCTACCATGGACATGCATGGACTCAAAAGCCTTCCACTAGAGACTAATGAAAACTGGGACAACAACGTTCTTGCTGTCATCACCAGCTCAGCCAGGCTCTGGTGATTATACTTCAACACAACAGATTCACCTGTTGTGGGACAAAATAATTTCAATCCAAAGGAAGATCACCTCCTGGTATCTGAACCATACTTGGCTGAAAGCAGGCTTCGAATTGGGACAGTGCTTGGGCTGTGACTGATGACATTTAGTCCACGAGAACACATGTACACACAAGAACACAGATTGAGAAAACCGTGTAGTGAACAGACGGGTTGAAATAAGGAGTGTGAGAGAAAGAACTGTGACTGAGGGGACAGGAATATTGATGAGACAGGCAAAAACAATCTCCACATATAAATTGTTCAATATGATATTAAGGCTATGATGCATCTCTAATGCATTCTCTTATTGAATTCACACCCACTTTTCTTCACTCTACGGACAGACCAGCAGAACAGGTTGAACTGAAATCACAATACAAGGCCCCCGGCTGGATTCACTCATATAAATCTAAGCACTGAAGAGTAACATGCACTCTGTTGTCTTGCTCCTGGCCTTCGCTGCGACTCGTGAGCTGCGACTGTAGCTTTTAGAATAAACACACAGCGGCCTATAGCCCCAGTATGGATCTACTCCCACCGCATGTGTTCATGTTCTTCATGTAAATTTATGATTGCGATTTTTTTTTTACCACTCCAGTCAGTGTTGTCTTTTGTATGTGATGTGTTCAATGAATATTAATGATCTCCTGGAGATCTCGGTGCGATCGTTGCTGTTATGCGAGGTAATTTCCATCCCCTCGCTAACATCAGCAGCCCTGTCAGGCACCTCTCCGCCACTGCCCACCCACACCTCCATTACAGCCCTACAAGTAATAAAAATAAGAGCACCGTGCCAATTACATACAAGGGCATCTTGGAGAAAACAGAGGGGTGATGCATAAACAAACAATGTTTTGTAGCGCACCTCTTCAAAGGTGCATTATATCGCCCACCTCCTGTAAGACGTGACATAAAAAATGTGAGAAAAAGCACTGCTTTTGGTTTTATTTTGGGCAGCGAACAAGCCCAATAATTTTAAAGTGTTGTGTGTGAAGGAAAAAAAATCACTGAGTTTGTTTTGTCTTTAACGTGCCTTCACTAAAAGTCTATCAGAAGGTGCTGCAGGGGGAATTTATTTGGCTTTCAGTAATCTAAAGAAGTATGTGTAAAGGGGCCAACTCCATACTTTTGACAGCTGTAATGTATCATAATAATGTGTAAAGAAAATAGGGCCACACAACCTACCTCAGTGCTGCTGGGTCCCTCAGCAAATCCTTCAGTTTTTACTCAAACTATAATGTCTTGACTAGCTCCATGGATATTGATTAAGCCATATCTTTTATTAAAGAAGTCCATCTTACTACAATAGCCACATGAGATATGTACGAGTCACTGTAGTCATTCCTCTCCTCTATGTTAGCCATGAAGTGATCCTTCTTGTGATCTCTTCACAGGCTGTATTGACAAGAGGAATGATTACAGCAACCAATAACTCTTTCTATGTACATATGGCATGTGAGTATTGTATTAAAACAGACTTGA
Organism: Macquaria ambigua; assembly: GCA_008360985.2. Taxonomy (NCBI): domain Eukaryota; kingdom Metazoa; phylum Chordata; class Actinopteri; order Centrarchiformes; family Percichthyidae; genus Macquaria; species Macquaria ambigua. The sequence continues at coordinate 405,949 of VMKM01000211.1, forward strand.
AAAATCATTTATAATCCTATTTTTTTAAGATGTTTTGTTATGTAGTTTTAATGAAATAAGTCAGACTTCTGAAAAACGATCCTATCTTCTTGTTAGTTTACTGGAGGCAGTAATGGTGCATTTAGTAAGTGCTGACAGTCAATACGAAACATACAGTAACACACTCATACGGATCTGAGTAACAGCTTTATACAAATTCTGCAAGAGGGACAATTTGGTGCTGACATGCAATATCTGCATTACTTTTTGCATTCCACTGCTGCTCCACTGCTCTGTTTTCTTTGTTTTGCTCTGGTCAAATTGCAGTTGCTGCTGCCACAAAACGGAAAACGCAACACTGCTTGTGCTGTGGAGGATTATGAAACTTTGTGCTTGGAATAGCAAGCGTTCAAGCTTTAATGAACTCAGGATACAGCGGGATGAATCATGATTGTGTAACATCAATCAGCAACAGAGTATGAAAATGGACATTTATTTTTGAAGATGTGTTTTGGCATTTTTGGTGCAATTTTTATGATTCACAGTGGAGAGAGTCAGGAAGGGTTTAGAAAGAGAGAGTGGAGGATGACGACCAAAAACACTGTTTACACCTGGCAGTAACATGTGACCTGGATACAGATAACCACAGTACTTTCACACCTATTACTAATGGTGTGTCTTTAGAAGTCCTAAAGACTGATATGCTTCAGCACTTGCGTCAGCACTGGAGTAGTGAACTGAGATGAACGAGTTGTGGTTGTGGAAATATTTTTAAAATGCTATTGAGATATGGTGAAGGTTGGTAGAAGGCTGGACATAAACCCAAGTCTCCAAGTCCAAAGCTTTGTACACCCACCTACCAGCCCAACATCCTCCCTGTAACTTTCCCTTCCTTCTAATTTACAGAATAGAAATATTAGTTAAACTATGTTTTTTTCATCAGTGTGGCACAGCGCTTTGCTGTAAGTACTATGATACCCATGAACCAATGCTTTGTCATTGAAGTTGTGAACCAAAAACTGTGCCATAATATTTGAATTCATCCAAAGTAATGCAGAATCAGAAAAATGATTTCATTTAAGCTGCTGATTATCAGGTTTTAAAAAATAATTTTAACACATGTACCAGAATTTAAAGCTTGGTGACGGGATGTTTCTTACCAAAATGCACATTGGGAATTGTAGTTTACGTCTCCCCTTACGCTTTTATGTATACAAGCCTGTAACCAGATATTTTCTAACACAGTTGCCCAACTTTTGTACTGATAATTTATCCTGGAGATGTTGTTTGTATTAATACATGAAACAAACATAAATGCCTTATTTCCATCACATTTTCTGCATTGTTTTACGCCATTTGAGGTCTGACTGGCACTCTTTTAATTACGTCATCCTACTGCACCCTCTTCTTCTGGAATGATTTCCTTCCTTGATTACCTTCTGGCTGTTTCCACATGGTTATGAAACATGGCTGAAACGTACGAGGACCCACAGAGACGCGTTGCTTTTCACTGTGAGCTGCTGGCAGCCTCACAGTTGCGCCCATAATCACAATAACGAATGCCCTCGCAGGTATAATTTTTATATTGTATCTTGTTCCTATTACAATTAAAATAATGCTCCAGTAATGGACTTATAATGTGCTTTCAATAACTTATGAGCCAACTGACAGGAAGACTGATCAGCAGGGAGATTAGAAGAAAGACAATCTAAATATACTTAACAAACACAACAGCAGGTGGTACAATAGGAACGACTGAGTAAAATATTGCCTATGTAGTAGTGAGCTCCTATTTGTTCAGTTTTACAACACTGCAGCAGAATTATCTGTAACATCAAAAGCCAAAATGACAAATCATTTATGGTGTAAAACTAATTACAGCAAATTCTGGTTTTCCCAAAAAAGTCTAAATATTACTAGAACAAAGCAGATGAGTGTACATATCACACACAAAACCCAGCAGAATTGAATCATCACTGTATAGATTTTTCTGTTAAATGTCACTTCCAGTATTTCTCCTTGGGTGCTGCAGCTATGGGTCTAAAAACAAACCCCAAACCACCAATAAGAATGTGTTCCTCACTGACTCATCTATGTAAGTAACTTAAATCAGCTATTAAAGTGCCACCCACTGGTGAGCTCCTTTATCAGCCATGCCAGCTTCCTGGGTGTCTGCTATACTGTAGACGTTTCAGAATAAACAGTGTGTATCATTAAAGGGGTCAAATCGATGAGAGCTATTTTATATGTGTCTTGTCTGGAAAAAGGGCCCTACAGTGTGGCCTTCAGACTGAGGTTAGGTATTATTCTTGGGCATTTTGGACAGCAAAGCCAGGGGACAGGTTTTAATGGTAAAACAGGTATTGATGCTTATGGCTCATAGTCTGATGTTTAACGATGTCTGCAGAAATGATAACGTCTGTCAGTAAGGTCACCAGAGACATTTGCAACACAGAGTTAATTCATCTCTTTTAGTACTAGACATGATTATTGTAACATTCTGCTCACTCAAGAAGAGTAGAGGGTTGTGAAAGTCCTCATAGCCAATGTTAATCCTGGAGCAATGATAACTTTGTCTTTTTAGATGGTCTTCTATTTTACCAGCCAAAAAAGCACAGTGCTGTAGTGGCATTATATGAGAGACTTCATTTTCATATTAATTTATATTAATACTAATTTTAATACTATCTGAAATATTTTAAATTCTGTTGATCAGCAACAGGTGTGCTCAAGTTGGCAGTTGTATTAAGTTTCAATTATATATGTAATATACACAAGTTTAAAATTTACTTCAGTATGTTATGCATGTAAATATATAAAAAGACTAAGAGTCTACAGCTGCACTAGCAGCTCTGTGAGGCTGTACATAGGGACAGCGGTGCTTTGAGCTAAATGCTAACCTCAGCAAGCTAATATGTTCAAAATGACAATGTTACTGTCACATGCTGAAAAGTAGTTAGCGCGCCACGCTTGTTAGCATGCTAAATACATTTGTTAATTAGCACTTAATCAGAACATTAGCACAAAGTACAGCCGAGGCTGATGGGAATGTTATTAGTTTTGACCTGCTGATGGCGCTAGATGTAAAACCAGGGGGTTACCAAAGTAATTACAATGCATCCTGTGGGGACCATGAATGACTGTAACAAATGTCACAGAAAGACATTTGAGACATTTCAATGAAAACCACAAATGTCAGCCACTTGATGTTATAGAAAAAGTCAGAGGATCCCCAAAGTCATTAGGATATATCTGCTGTGAACTAGAATTGCTGCACACAATTTCATGGCAATCGCTCATGTAATTGTTGAGATATTTCAGTCTGGACCAAAGTGGAGACTGACTGACCCGCTGACATTGCCATCCTAGAGTTAGGCCACTAGAGTGGCTAAAAAAAAAGAGGAAGGGCTCTAGGATTGTTCCCTGAGGTTCGCCACAGTTTGTCATTAGTCTCTAATGGAAGGTTTTTGAGTCCGTGCATGTCAAGTGGCCCAACCCCATGCCACACTGAATTAAACTGGTTCAAAGTTTATATCAAATTTAAATGAAACCATGTACTTTTCCTTGAACAGGAATATTTCATGGCTGGAGTTATTTTTGTACTAAAGAAAAATCTGATTATTTTGATAACGCCTGGGAAATCAACATCTCTAAAAAGACAAATGGACAACAGGTGAGCCCCACGCTGTCCCTCACAAATCTGACAGGGATCTTCAGAACATCCAACTAAAATTCCACAGAGTTTAGATTGGTTTGGATTATCTTTTATAGCATTTAAATAATAGTAAAACTTTGCTTCATCAACTTTGCATTTCACTTGATTTCTCAGCTTTATAAACCCTTCCCAGTCATAAAGTAGAGCCTCCTTTTGAACTTTTAAGCTTATTCAAAAACTTCATCATCATCAGTTCTAATATTTTACTATTGATTTTACTATTGATCCATCAAGCCGTCTGCTGTTGATCCTCACTTGTTTTAATAGGGCAACCCATCAAGAACAAAGGCAAACCTCTCTTTAAACCTCTCATCATGCTCCAAAACGTCAGAATAGTTTTTATTAGTGGAGTTTGTGTGAAAAGTTTGGCTTGAATATCTTTCCACACATCTTACTTGTACAAAGTCTGTACTCGGATTAGAGAAGTACTTTGGTTTATTTGTACAATTAATCTTTTCCATATAATTAATTCTAACATCTTATACCAGTCTGAGCTACTTGCTCGATTTCAAACACAAAAAATGTAATCTTGTATTGACTACCTCTTTGGGCATGTTTCCAGTCCAGTATACTGTTAACATGTTATAGACTACAATTGCACCTTTGTTTGCAGACATCTCCACATCCTCATCAAAATCACAGAGACATTTTCTTTCAGTTCTTAAAAGGTTATATAACTGACAGCACAAGCAGCTGGTTATGTGGGGAACATACAGTAGCATGTAGAGCTTTTAAACTGCAAGTAACCTCTCCTGCATTCATATGGATCTGTCAGGTTGTAATATAATCTGGATCAATCTCCAACCAGGTTTCCCACCACTGTAGCTTCAGCTGAAACTGCCATTAACATTTTTTTTTCCAATTTAGGGAAGGTTATGTCAGATTTCTACTTTTTACAGCTGTGTGAAATTCAGGAGCATAGCACACAGTAGGGTTGCAGCCATAAAGGGAATTGTATGACCATTAGCATATTTCAGTGTTTCATGAGCCAGTTAGTGTAACTTTGATTCCAATGCTGTAGTTTATACTCTTGCTTTCTATTGAGTTCACGTCTGCATCTAACACTCAATTTCATTATGAATTCATTTGTTTATAATTTTTTATTTAACATGCAGTTAAAATAAAAAATTACAGTTAGGTAAGTGTCAGGTAACATACTTCTGTAGTTACAATTCAGGCACATAAGTTAGCCTACTGTATGTCACATTAGTGCCATGAAACAGTTGTAAACAGGAATACTTAACACAATAATAAATAGAGAGACATAGATGATTTTACAAATATAATTTTTAGTATCTTACTGATATATTACTTCAATAAAAATGTTCATCTCTTTTTTCCTTTACCTGACATAAATTAGCTTAACTTAGTATCAGGACAGTCACTTTGTGTTAGTTTAAAAGAAGGATAACTTATTGTGATATATCAAATCAAGACTGTTTCTGTTCTGCTTCTTAGCTTTACAACTCTGTCAACAGTAGAACTGCAACCTGCTAATTAAAGTCAGTAGTGGACTTCCCATCCTAATTGTCTTTCAGAGCCCAGATGGTTTTAACAAGAGATCTGAACAATTCACAACATAAATACTGCTCCCTATCTTTTTGTCAAACACACACTTTGTGTTGGAAAAACAAAGCTGTGCATGCTGAAAAGGCCAGGCATCACTCTGATTGATCCTGACAGCTAGTGTGTGCAGCGCCACACCACCTCATTGCCACATCTAATCACACACGAGTCTAATTTGACGAGGAAATGTGAATGAGTGCTCTCATGAGAGTCGATCCACCAGGGGAACAGCTGCTGTAATTACAGCCAGACAAAGAGAAACAAGAGCTGGCTGGTGAAACGTAGACTTCATGATGGGAAGGCCACAGGTTGGCAACGCTGTCTCTATTTCCAGCCACACAATTTGTCCATCATTCCGTTTGTTGATGACACTTTCTGTTCATTCATTACTTCAGTTTCACAACCACACAAAACCATACTGGAAAGTTACAACCGTGTACATTAACCCATTGAAAGCTGTTGTTTGTTGATATCCCAGAAGACTTTGTCAGTCAGTGGTGAAGAGTTTTTGAACATGACGTTAACACCAGCAGATTTATTTCTCGTAACTCTAAGCACTTGGTCCTTAATTTTAGACAGAGGTAGACAAAAGCAGGCTTCTCAGTTTTAGACAGAAACCATCAGATTTTGCTGGCTAAAATGACAATTGTTGCTGGCAGATTTTAGCTAGCTAATTAACATTATTTGGTTGAAAACTGTCTCAGAATGACTGATTCGTATGAAAACCATAACCCTGCTAAAAGGTCTTAAATATGCATTTAATGGCTACATACATGATGTTAGCGCCGCACTGTGTAATGTGGAAAAGGCCGGTAATGCTTTAGACACAGCCTGCAACGTACAGCGTAATTTCTCTGGAGTTACAGTGTCATCTTTTGTACTTACGGTGTACCAGTACAGTACGTACCAAGAAGGTACAGGGGAACAGTTATGGAATAAGGGGGTAACAATTCGGGATTTTACAAAGAATTTATACTTTAGTTATTATACCCTGTAGTTACTCTGTAACTAAATGTAACAAGAGGAGAACTACCACAGCATGTCTAACTTACTCTGTAACTACAGAGAACAATATGAGAACAGTTTGCTTCGATTTGACTTGCCTCAAAACATGGAAGAATATTACATTAACTGCACACTTTGCTGTCAGAATATTAACCATAGCCTATATGATTCGTACATGGTCTTGCTATATTTGTATTTATTTCCTGGGATGAAAGGAGGCCGTGCACAGAGCTGAGAAAAGGTAAGCTTGCACCCTGAAGCTGTAATGCTGGTCGAACATTATTGCCGGGTAGAAGACTTTAAACATTTTAATGACTTTAAAATTGCAAACATGGTTACATAGGCCGGCAGTATCCATGACAACACACTGTCCCCTGGACCTTTGTTCCGAAGTAAACGCACAGATGTACCCCGTAGTTATTTTAAGGACCCCAAAATTATAAACAATTAATTATTAATTAACAAACAATTATAAACAATTATAAACAATGTAGTTTGCCTGTTGTTGGTAATAAAGTCATTTTATAATAAAATCCCATCAGATTTATTAAGTGATGCAGAAGTCATCACTCCATCTTCCCTGAAACGTCCAGAATTTAGCTCAGTTTTATGGTAATACCGTACCCTGTAATAATAGAATAGGTACCTAGTAGTTAAATAACTACAGTATACATTCTCTCTAAATTTCTCCCAAACGTCCAGATTGTTACTCAGCAGGTCATAAATACTCTGTAATAACAGAATAGACTACAGTATAAATTCTTTGTAAAATCTTGAATTGTTACCCCCTTGTTCCATAACTGTTCCCCTGTACCTACTTGGTACGTACTGTACTGATACACCATAAGTACAAAAGATTACACTGTAACTCCGGAGTAAGTACACTGTACGTTGCGGGCTGTACTCCTCACCAATTCCAAACGTGTCTCAGGTAAACTTCTCCCAATTCAATACAGAGCAGGAGCGAGCAGATTACGTTACCTTAAACTCTGATAAAATAGTGTCAGTGACAGGTGTTCACACACAGTGGATGTGTCAGGACTTTTATTATTGTAACCTGTTACCCCAGAATAATGTACTTGGCTAGTGGTGTGCTTATTCTTGGCCTTGGAAGTAACGCAATGCTTGGTTACTACTGTATAAGCTAGCCAGCAGGCTAACTAGCCATTAGCAGCTTGCGTTAGAGCAGAAGAACACACTGTTTAATCAATTCCTAACACATCTCTTAAATTCTTGCTCTTAAATTTTTGTTTTTGAAAGACTTTTGGTTATCTCAGAATGAGGAGAAAACTAAAGCTTTTTGACAGATGGGCCCTGCTGTGTTGTAGCTGAGGTTTGTTGGGCTAGTAATTGTCACTGTCATCATCCATTTTGCTGTTGGCATGATTTAGTCAGCTAAAACCACCAACAAGGAAGTAAAAGGAAGACAGACATACTGTCATGTAAACATTTAACAGCGTCTCTGCTCGTCGCTTTGACATGAATTGGCTGTGACCGTCTTTTCATAAATCTCTTGATTTACAGTCGTTCTAATTTCTAATGCTCCCTGGAATTGTGTGCATGAGTCATAAGCCAATACTCATTATAGAGATGTTGCTGCAGTTCAAAGTACAGTATAAGAGACTAGGGTGACACTATTCTACTAGTCCGTAATTTTTGAATAATTTGCTAATAATTTTCAAGATGTTTCCTAGAAAGAACCATGTAATTTGATACTAATTATAGAGAAAATAGAGACAGTGTTCAAGCCATACACTTCCAATTAATTCTTAGTTAATTGAGAGTTTTTTAGTCAATGCGCAGAAGGTTAGCTGAACAGACAAAAATGTGACATTTGTCTATCCGCAAGCATACAGTTCAACATGAAGAATACGGTCTCCAATGTTAAAAGAATAATTAATAATTTAAATGGAACTTTTCTTTCAAGGACATCTCCCCTATAATTGGTACCAAATTAATTATTTCCAGGAAAATAAAGTGTTAAAAGCCTAAAAATCCAAATGCAGTGTCAAGTGCCAAGATTGTCTTTCCTAAAATAATAATTAAAGTTACATTTGTGCAAGATTTCAAAATAAAAACACTCTGAAAATAAAATACTTGTACGCACACTGGCAAGCTCATTCTTTGTCCAGAAAAGGTGTCAAATCTTTTCGCGCCTCCTTGTGCTGTTATTCTTTTAACTGTAATTAAAATGTGTTAATGCATTTGCTGACATGAACAGGGTTTAGTCAGCAGTCCAAACCCTCATAGCTGTTTGCTGACACAGTTGTTATGTTCATTTCAATCATACAGTATTTTGCGTCCATGTCAAGGAAATTGCTATTCAGATAGAGTCATGATTGGTCACACATACTAATTGGGCTGGCAGCAGCAGTGTGCATGCATTGTCAATAAATGATAGCCCCCTTTTAAGTCTTCCTCATGGGTAGTATTAGAAACTGCAAACATTACAGAATTCCCTTATAGAAAGCCAAATGCTGTGCTGTGTTCTTTAATGGATCTAATAGATCAACATTATAATGCAAGAACACAGCCTATCAAGCCTCGCCTATCATCTCCTTCAGTCTCTCCAATAACAATTCAGCCCCTCAGGCTGCAGGCCGGTGCAGCATTTATTTTCATTGCCTCTGTGTGTGTGTTTATGTATGAGTGCATGCATCTATTATCCCATGGATGTGTGTGTGCAGTAAAGGAAGAAGAAGCCAAGTGACCACAGTGCAGAACAGCAGAGAGTTCACCCACCAGCGTTACAGTTTGATTGCCTGACCTCCGTTGCTCCAGCGGTGCTCCCGTCCATGACCTCCCTCCATTACACAACCACAAACACAGTGCAAATACACACACTCCATCATGTTCTTCTACATACAAGAGGGTAGTCTCTATATACTGTACATTTCTGTCTTTATTTATTTCAGTAGCATGACAATAACAAACAAGACATTAGAATAGAATAGAAATATGTTCTGAGTGTTGCATCTTTCCTTTTCTCTCCCTCTTTCTTTCTCTTTGCTGCTCATATTAAAATTATGAGCGTGCCTCGCCGTGTGATGGTTTATTTTCAGCACAGGAGCAGAAGGGCACACACACTCAATGAAAGCAAAAAAAAAAAAAAAAAACCAGCATGTTCTTCCACTCAGCAGCTTGTTTGGTGCTGAACGTCAAAGTGAAATGCCAGAGAGAAAAGCTTTGTCACTCTAGTCTCAGCAAAGTGGAGGGACATGACGGCTGCCTACGCAAAAACTCGAGGGATGAAATGAACGATGTGTTTTTGCGGGATCAACCTTGACAGGCGTGTGCCAGCTAATGAAACAACTTGCTACCATATATGTAACAGGCCTTGACGACACATTTCCACATACACCGTGCCTCTTTAAAGAAGGTGCTTCACCTTTAGAGCTATGTATTTAATGAAATAAATCACCGCTAGATGCTCTTAACTGCTATGTTTCATCAATCTGTCATGCTCAGTTCATTTCAGGACTTACTTTGCATTTCAGCTGCTAGCTGTTAAGTGGAGGTGGAGGAAGCAATAGCAGTAGCATGGTGACAGCAATTGAGAAAAGAAGTCATGCCCCTTGCTGAAGAGTGCAACAAATGTTGTGGCTGCATTGCATTCAAATCATGTCAGTGGAGAAATTGGTCTCTCTGGCTCTTCTGCTGTGAGCGTCATCATGCCTGTAGAAAGCAGATGTAGAAAGAGGCCCTTTTTCTTGGATTCTGAGGGACTGACATCAAAATCTGATGTTTATTGATGGTTTAGATGGCGAACAAAGTCAGAGTGAATTGCTGCTACTGACAGCACGTTATGTTTGGCACATTAGCCACCAGAAAAGAACAAAAAAGTTAAAAAGTAATGTACATTAAGTTATGCCCTGCTCATTCAGGAGCATAACAAAGGAGGGAGTTCCACCCAGTAACCATTTAAGTAAACAAGTAATCTATTAAAGATAGACATAAACTATGGTGTGTGAAGTCAGCAGTCAGTGGAGAAGGGGGAGTGTTGGATTCTATGGAACTGTGGGTGCTAACTTTAACTTATCTGCTTAATGAACTAAGGAGAAAATAGACACAATCAAACTAACCCAAACCAAGGCCTTTAAGGCACCAGCTTTGCAGGAGGGATAGAGAGACAGAATGAGAAGCCAGCCTAAGTAACCTAGGCCCTGCCTGCCCAGGAGCAAGACATCAGGTTAGATGGCTCCGCCCATCTCTACCTGCAGGCAACCTGCAAAGGGAAAAACACAAGACAGCAGGAGCAGCACTGACAGAGTCAGAGGCTGTCGCAATGATCAGAATAAAAGTGTTGTTTAGGTCTGTTTAGTGTCTCCGGCGACTGTGAAGTGCCAGATGTGGTCGATGAACACAGGTTTTAGTATAGGTCCTTGTACAGGCACAATGGTACCAAAACATGGCAACTGTGACTGTGATGACAAGACTCCAGGACGTCACTGCGCCCAGTTGTTGTTTGCCATAAAATTGTTTCAGTACATTTCTGTTATGACACATTAAATAAACACAGTGGCATGGTGTGACTTTCCCATTAGGTGGGGCTAGTAAATCTCAGAAGGCTATCTGCCACACTGGTGGATAAATGTTTGTAACCAAATTGGTCATGTACTAAAAAAGTGCTGAGAGTCTCTACCATGTTTTGGTGTCATTTACTTGCTTGCAAACATATTACACACATACCGCCGTTGGACAGAGAAAAGTACGCCCTTCGGCACGCAGACAAAGTCTGTAGGCAGCGCTTTTTCATTAGTCATCGCACATTTCTCTAATAATGTATGATTTATGTGAGAGTAACAACTGAAATTTATACACACACAACAACAACAATAACAAAACCTATTTTTCATTCAAATATGTATTTCACAATTGGAATTGCAGGAGAGGAGCCCCAGTGCCCTTAATGGACCACATGCCACTGAATAAAGGAGATACAGCACGTTGTGTGAGCTTAAAAGTTGTTGGTAGGGGTATGTTTGAACTTTGGAGAAAGCAGCTCCATGCTTAACACACAGACATGAGATTGATATTGATCTTCTCATCTAATGGGATGAGGAAAAGCAGCCTGTATGCGCACTGGTATACCCCACTGGCATTTTGCTTAACATAATATAGAGCATGTTCAACATAATACCCACCTCAGTACATACTGTTCTTTCTTCTCTGCAGAAATAGAATTGGAAATGACTCTATGTTTCATATCCATTGTGCAGCTGGTATATGCCAGTGTCTTTGTTTTTTTCTGTCATTATGCTAATGCTGTAGCATTTAGCTGTGTGTGTGGGAGGGCCAACGGCACAACAGACCTCCTGTGCTCTGGTTGACTGCAAATCTGCTGCTGCTGAAAGTTCCAGCTTCACTGAGCATGTTGGGTGCAGGTAGCTCATTTACAAGTCAGAAGAATCCCCTGGTGTCTTCTGGCAGGAAAAAGTGAATATGCAGAATATTTTACTCCTTTTGGCTGCTGTTGGCTTAGCATGTATCAGCAGTGCACAGAGGGTTTCTGAAACTATGTGAGGTTTCAGGAGGAGAAAGTAAAAACATCTGTAAGACCTGCATTACTTTGAATATATTTCAGTGGTGTATGTTTTTGCTGATTTAGGTGTAAAGAAATGTTACGATAAAGTTAAAGCTGCACTAATCCATATTTATTATTTGAAAATGGATCATATGGCTATGTGTAATGTTAAAGGTGTCACTCGTAGTAACAATTCCACATATAATTATAAACCCAACTTTAAAGTGTCTCTCAACTTGAAGCTCGCAAATTCTAGCAAGCAGCTGTTTTCAGCCAAAAACCTTAGATATGTATGCTGTATGCTAGCCCTGCCCAGCAACAAATGGTAGACAAAGTTAGCAACTACCTGATGAACATAGTGCAGAATTTAGCAGCTCAGGAGTTGGTGGAGACCAAAACAGGGCTAAAAAGAGACAAATATTGGATAGAAAAACAAGGTTCAAGGTTCATGTATTTATCATTATACGACACAGGGTTGTACAATGAAATGCAAGCTGTAGTCCCTTCATGCTACACACAAAAAAACCCAGAAAACTATTATTTATGGTGGAGTGCAGAGGATGAATTGAGGAGTCTCACAGCCTGAGGAAAGAAGCTGCTCTGTAGTTTGGCGGTACAGCATCGGATACTTCTGTATCACTTGCCAGATGGCAGCAGGGTGAACAGGCTGTGGCTTGGATGGCTATTGTCTGTTAGTATTATTTGGGCTCTGTGCACCTCACCTCTGTGATGCCTGGTAGATGGGTACCCATGTTGTTCTGGGCGGTTTTAATCACCCGCTGCAGAGCCCTTCTGTCCTGGGCCGTGCACATCCCATGCCAGTTTGTAACGTTTCCAGTCGGGATGCTTTCTATTGCTCCTCCATAAAAGTTAACAAGAACTTGGCACTGGAATTTTGCCTTCTTAAGTTTCCTTAAGAAATACAGTCGTTTCTGAGCTTTTTTTTTTATCAGCGTGGAGATGTGTGATGTCCATGACACGTTCTCTGTGATGAGCAGTAGGTTGTTCTCTGTGCACCACTCTGCAAGATCGTTGATTTCCTCCGAATATGATTCTCATTGTTGTTTGTAATCCGCCCCATGATGGTAGTGTAGTCCGCATGTCTCTCCATGTTGGGGATTGCAGTCGTGGATGTACAGCGTGAACAGGAGGGGCCTGAGTACACAGCCCTGGGGGGCTCCGGTGCTGAGCACTAGAGTCGAGGAGGTGTGACTGCCAATCCGAACTGTCTGGGGTCTGTTTGTGAGGAAGTCCAATATCCAGTTGCAGAATGTAGTACTCAAGCCCAGATTGCTAAATCAGTTTCAGGGGGGAGATTGTGTTGAATGCTGAGCTGAAATCAACAAACAGAATTCTGATGTAGGTGTTGCTATTTTCAGGGTGTGTGAAGATCAAGTGGAGGGCAGTGGAGATGGCATCCTCTGTGGATCTGCTGGTTCTGTATGCAAACTGGTGAAGGCCCAGGCTAGCTGGGATGTTGTTTTTGATGTGCTGGAGCAAATAGGCAACTGTTTGCTAACTTGTTCACCATATCAGCTTTAAAAGGAGATAATCTGTCAATGCTGTGTTTACAGCTCGTTCCACTGCCCCCAAGTGGCCAACAAAATCAATTAATGCTGCTTTGAAGCTGCACTAGCAATCACCGTTAACACCTGATTATTAAGTGCCCCTCAGCTCAGAGCCTTTGAACCTCTTTTAGTTGTTTTGGTTGTGTGGTCCACAAACTCTGCTCTTGTCAACCTCATTTGTAAAGTTAGCAACTAGCAAGTGAAGAAATTCGAACATCTAGCACCTAAAGACTCTTAATTATTCTCAGGAGTTGGTGGAGACAAAAATAGAGCTAAAAGTGAATATTGGACTTACAGTTGGACAGCTTGTTCCACTGCCCCAGGTGACTAAAAACAAACAAACAAAAGAAACTGTTGCTGCTTTAAAGTGTTTTAGCGTGGACTTTTTATTAATGTGACACTATTATGTCACTAACATGCAACAGTAACCTAATTAGATTACCAAATTACAAACAGTAAAACTACAAATGAGTGCCCATGTTCATTAATAGTTTTACACTGTTGGGACAGGTTGGACTGACATTCAAACATGTCAAAGTCAGATACCCCAGTCAGTTTCCTTTCATCGCTTGGTTCCCACAGCTCTATTACTTATAGATGACAAATGTGATACCACTGCTGTGCACTGAAACTTTTTTTTGAAATGATTTAATACATTTTGAATGAAATTCTTTTTGGAGCGGCAGGGAGTCTCACTGTTCAATGGCAGCAGAAATATGAATGTGCTTTTCCCGAGGCTTTGGCCTGAATGGAAGAGTAGAAAGATCTGTGACAGAGTCTTATGTAACTCTGCATTGATGCTGCAGCTACTTTAGTGCTGTAATATTATTCTCTGATTTGCAGTCAACTAGAGCCACTTCTGCTCTCCGCCTAGAAAACATCTCATTCTGTCATTTTTTGTACTTTCCTTCATACTCTCTGACCCTCTCAATATTATTGTCTATATCCTATCATTTCTCTCTTCATCTCGGTCAGTCTCACTTTTTCCGCATTTCATTTTCCTCTCTTTCATTCATTCTCTCCTTCTTGCCCTCTTTTTTAACATCAGTTGAAACATGGACGGGCTAGACTGCCTTTGAGAAGGTAGGACAGAGGTGTATCTCACTAGATGGAAGACACAGAGCCACACACACACACACACACACACACACACACACACACACACATCGTACAGACCTTTATTTTATACCTGCAGAAAAATGATAAATATTTAACACTATCAATGCCACTGTGTGTATGTATCTCATCCCTTCTGTTTCCCCGCAGGAAAACAAAAGGCTTTTCCATTTCAAACACGAAGCTTGAGATGCAGTCTCAACAAAGCGGGCTGTGTTGACAGCTGGATGACACAGCTGGATGGGTCCACTGTGAACTCAGTAGGTGATGACTGCAGCAGCAGGCTGATCCTGTACAGGTCGACATTAGAATTCAACTTCTAATGTTGGTCGTCCGTGATTCATGCTTTGCTCGCTGATTTACTTCGCCGCTTGCTCACTCACCCACCCTATTCTTTTCTTGCCTCTCCTGACTCGCTCGCTCACTATCATTACTGATAGTAATGGGATCTACTCCCATTTTAATTTGCTGCTGATGCTCTTTGCTGGTACTGCAAAATTGAAAACTCCTCCATGTTGACCTGTTGTCTTGATATATTTAGGGTAAGGATTAAGATTAGAAATAGAGTCGTATCATATTTACCCCTCTCTTCTTCTGAGTCTCTCATTTTAACAGAAATATTGTTCTGACTAATTAACTGCAATGGTTCTACTTTGCTGTTTTTTCGATCAGTGTTAAGCTACTTTCAACAAAACTCAACACTTCCTGCACAGACATTTTACATTAAAAGCCTTCCAGCAGCTCCTCCCTTTGCTGGTAGATTTGATATGTGAAACATCTGCAGGAAGCATTGGGTGTCAGTGACAGAAGCTTATCACATCATAGAAATGTTTTTTATTTGAAAGTGAGTATGACATGAGTCTGTTGTTGTACTGACGGAAATAGTGCTGTAAAATGTACATTATGCTGACTTGACCACGTGAGATCAATCATAGATCAATGCTTTTTTGCTTAACCTTTTTTAACGACCAGCCTTGGATGTAGGCAGCCAACCTGCTTGTGCCTGCCCTGGCTATTATTTGAATATCAGCTTTTTATTTTAAAAATGTCAGTAATTGAATTGCCCACCCACTCAATCAATCACTCACAAATTACATCACTCACTCACTCGCTCACTGCCTTTGCTATCAGCTTCTTGATGCTTTTCCTCTGCCATCACACTCGATCTATTTTCGTTAACGTTGCTGCACACTGTGTACAGAGTTCTACTTCAAGGCTCCCAAGGCTCTAACAAGTTCAGATGAAAGAATTTCCATGTTGTTATTGATTGCTGTATTATGACATAAAATGTTCTAACCACTGCTAATAACTGATGAAATGTTTTCTTCACCAACACCTCAAAGAGAGCTAATTAATAAGTGAAGTCGCTTCCAACACCTGATACAGCAGCAATATATCACAGTGATAAAGTGACACTACCAAACAGTAATCACAGTTTGGTTTACGTTTGGTTACTCATCGAAATCTGTCTGAAAAGTTAAGGCTTTCTTAAGCTCAGTTCAGACCAAAGATTTGCGATGAGACGAGCTGAAACTTGCAACTACTTGCAATGTATGCAACGTTCTGAAACACACCGATGTGACTAGACGAGACGGTGTCTCGTTTCCATAGCAACAACTCTCTGTACTTCCGTTCTAACTGCCGGCTTTTCAGCCGTTTTTTGTAGCTGAATATAATTTGTAGCTTCTTATAATATGAATGAAGATAGTGATAGTGAGTTATTTGCAACAGTTGCATTTCTAGTATTGATGAAACAGCAAAAACATTTTAAAAAAGGGTCAAGATGAGCAGCTGACTTCGCTACAAGCTGATTGGCTGTTGAAACAGGTGACGTGCCTTACGTTCTAAAACCAGCCGCTGGCGACTTGACAAGCAGAGTTGTAAATGACGCCATCAGCTGGCTTGAGTTGAGCTGAGAGGGAACAGTTCACACCACTGCAACTTTTCCCTGCAATGTTCTAAAGTGGTTTCACCTCATTGTGAATTTTTGGTCTGAACTGGCCTTTAAATGAAACACAAACACACACACACACACACACACACACCAAAAGCCTTGTTCAACCGCTTCCACTCTCATGTAGACACACACATTTGATACACTGCTAAGCAAACAAACATATTAGCAGGGATAAACAGGACATGTGTAATAAGATCTCACAGTGAAATCAATACTATACCTCTCTTTGTACTGACACAACTCTACTGTCAACCTGCAGCTAAACAGCTGGGACAGTCATTTTAAATCAGTCGGTTGTGCTGTTGACTCACTGATAGTTTGATCTGAATTTACCAGAAAAAACAAAATCAATATGAGGCTAAATAAAAACCTTTTAAAGGTGAACAGAAATTTGATTTCTCCCTTTACTTTTTGTGTAAGAAAATATTTAAACTATAATGATACAGAAGCCATTCTGCCATTTTTCAAAAGAGAATAAAACAGTTTTTGGACATATGTGTGGAAACAGCGTCTACGGTTCAGGCTTCTGGGTGGGTGTTTCCCATGGCAGCGGTTGACATTTGAAGGCTGACATTGCTAGGAGACACGCTGTCAACTTCTGTGGTATACTACTGACTGCAGCACGTCATATGCTAAATGGAACAGGAAAACCTCCCGTTATTCCAACTTCGGAGTGTTCACACATTATTCCAAGATGGTTACCTGAGTGCTAGCTTTGGAGACATACCAGATAAATAAGTTATTTGTAGTGGTTTGTTAAAAAGTGACACCAGATATGAACAAGAAGTGTATAGTTTGTTAGATTTTATTTAGATGTAACTGCCAGCGATGGAGGCTTTGCAGCCATTTTGTCACAGGTTTGTTAACACTTCTGTAGTTCTTTTCACCAAGTGGGAGATGTTGCTGTGAGAAATTCCTAATATTCCCACCTTGGAATTACAACCCTGAGGCTGACATGAATGTTTTTTCCCCACTCGGCTACATGTAATTACGGTCTGAACGATATGACAGGACCGCAGCATTTGTCCTGTGCAGCCTACAAACACTGACGTTCCTTTTTCAACAAGCCCAAATAGGGCTCACACATAGAGACAGACAAACATTCACACTCACTTGTCTACGGGCAATTTAGAATTGTCAATTAACCTAACCTGCATATCTTTGGATGGTGGGAGGAAGCCGGAGTACCCGGAGGGAACCCACGCAGACACAGGGAGAACATGCAAACTCCACACAGAAGGGCCCCAGCTGACCGGTGGGTTCGAACCAAGAACCAAGAGCCTGCTGTTACAGATTTACAGTCAAAACAAACACCAAGGATATATATATATATATATATATATATATATATATATATATATATATACTGATTTCTTAGTGGGAAAAAAGAATGTTAATTTTAGTTCGACTTTAAGTTTTGACATTGGGCCTCTCCACTCAACCATGTGGAAAAATGTTACTCACTGATCCAGTGCAAGTTTTTTCTACTAAAACATACTCACTGATCTTCCTCCATAGTCACAGTGGGTGAAGCTTGTATGTTGTGTAAGAGATAGTCCATGTTATTGCTTTTCAGCAACAGTCTGATTTTATGGCATTCCTAAGGTGTTTGCTGGGTATATAGGTGGAAGCCGGGCCCTCAGCCAGCTGCACTGAAATAAATAGAGCTGCAAATTCACCGGAACAGGTTGTCCTGGAGGATTAGGCTGTGTGTATGACTGTGTATGTGTCTTTTGTGCGTGATTGTGTAAATGGAGAATGTATACTTACTGTGTTTTCTTGCACAGGAGGCTGGTTTCACTACACACATTTACATCATGACAGCACTGGTACACAGTGTACACTCTCATACATCCGTCACATGAGTTAATGGCATCTCCAGTCATGTCAAGGTTGACTTATTGCTCTAAATGCAGATCTAGACAATCGCAATTGACTGTGGCTACCTGATTCATGACAATTGAGCCCCTTTTCCTGTGTAGGCAAATTAACTTAAAAGGTTTGATCAATCAGAGAGGAAAGTATATCACTCACTGACACATACCAGCCTATGTTAAGGCTGCACATGCATAGTTGTTGTAATTGTAATTAAAGGGCCCACTTTGTAGCGATGTGTTTCATAACAGCTGAATATTGCCTCTCTTTCGTGAAATGATTGTCCACCAACCTCTGTAAAAACTGTTCCCGAAAAAAGGCATTATTTAATTTAGAGCCTTCATTCATGCTGCATTCTCCCTGCTATGAAAGATGAGGACAATAACACACTGCACTTAATTTAATTTGCATAATGAAATTTTGATTTATCGGTTAAGGGACTATAAAACAAAAGAGATGATTGCAAATTATCCTCACAGTCTCACATGGTTATCCAAAAGGAAAAATGGCTCATGCTTCTGAGTCCCATAGCAGCCAATTAGCTTTGCAGCAAAAAAAATCTATACAAGCTAAAATATAAGATCTGTTCCCCAACACAAGTTGTGATCATTAGTCTTTGTATATGAAGCAGCATATAGAAAAAAAATCACAAAAGCTTCTGCTGTGTTGAGAAAAAAAAGGGATATTGCAAGTGATTCTTAATTTCATAAGTCTCAAACAGGTGATCTGCCTCTGAACACTTTGGTCAGATTGTAGGACTGATCATGAACCAGTACAAGAGACACCTGGACCCTCTTTCCTAGTGTGCAACCCTCCGTCACTGGAGAACAGATAAGGACACATTTAATTTGAGATAATGTTCCTCTTTGTGTTTACCCAGTGAGGCTGTCTATCCTGTTTTAGACAGTTCTGTAACAATTAGATCACTTCTTGGGCTAAGAAATGCAAATTGCAGAGGACTTAAATTGTCAGCATGTTTGGGCTGTCAGGAACCAGGCACTGAATTTGATCCCAGTGTTGAGAAGCAGTTGGTAATGGAAACTCTTATATTTTGATTATGATTGTGATGCATTTCAATGAGACTCAACTGAAACATGTGCTGTTATTGCTCATCCAGTATATGCACCCAAATTGTACTGTATATTGGCACAACCAGACACCAATTTTCAGAAACAATAAACCTCTGTTTAGGAGGGAAACATGATCTTTCCTCAATGATCTGAATATGGGATATACACAGATGCATAGACACAGAGAGTCTTAGGGTTAGTGCCTGGCTCAGCCTTTGTTTTGTAACTATGAACTGCCAAACGCTACTTATAACCGCTGTTTAAGCTAATCATCATTAACAACAAAAAGAAGCTATGCAAATCAGCGGGTATGGTGATATGATGAACACATGCACATATGTCGTAGTTAATGGAACAGAGTGTGAAGCAATGTACCAGCATCGTCATGTCAAGTCATCCATTTCAGGCTTTGATATTACTTGACACCACAATGCATAGTCAACTTCAGCTCACATCTACCGGCCACTGCACTATGTGTAAAAAGAAATGTGTAGGAACATACATCATAAAGGCTTGTCTTTGTCCTAGATCTTGAAGACCTTTATACTGTAACTTTTGCACCAAATGTGTTATGGATTGAATGATTCAGTGCTTAAGCTCAATGTGGATCAAATGTTATTTAGGTAATCAGGTAATATTAAGCAAAGCTAAGTATAATTATTAGATGGAAGCCCCCTAACTTGCCTTCTATTAATCAATGGCGCCTGGGATATCTAGGCATTCTGTATAAATGGTGCCAAAGCAAAGGCAAGTGGTATGTTCTCAAATAGTTACTATTGATAAGGTCAAATCATATTTTAATGAGCCAAACCGTTTGGGAAATGTAGTGAATACTCTAACTTAATGGCACTTATCACTCCTATTCGTTACTTAATTACTGCTTCAACCTGCTGTTGGTTCTCATAGCACTTCCCATTTATTACTGCACGTTTATCACAGCTGGATTCATTCAATTTATGATCTGCTGATTGCATTTTGATGTTCTGTGGATCTGAATCTATGTGGGACCTTCATTAATGTCAAAGGTGTATACTGTATGTACTGACTGGTATACATGACACTGTATATGGCCCTGTAGACAAGATTCAGACATTGGATTGGGAAAATCAATGTGTAGTCTATGATTGATCTATGGAAAGGCTTTGGTCACACGTAATCTAAAGATTGAATCTTTGTTTTTCCTTTTTTTCATTTTTCATCTGCTGACTGAAACTGTTACTATGAAATTCATCTGGGGTGAATGTGCTACTGTAGGAGGGTAGAGGGGTAAACCTTATCTATGTCCTTTTAACCTTGTACCTTGTAACCTTGTGTTACTATATTTCACTCCTTCATTTAGACTACCTTTTGTAAATAACAATGTCAGAAAATTTTAAATTAATTCCTATGGCACCTTTAAATGATACTTAATAACCTGGTGGGCCCACACACACTCACAAAAGCCGGTGAGGTGGTCGACGCTGGGGAACATGGTGGCCAACAACAGTTGAAGCCATTTCACTCTAACCAAGCAAAAAAGTTGAGTACTCACAATAACAGAGTTTGAATCACAGAGTCCTAATGGCTAGTAAGCTAGTTAGCTGGAAAGGCTAGTTGCACAATATCAGCTACTGCATATTGAACTACTCACAGTGCACTTGGCTTTTCACTTTAATGCGCTCTAGTTTCTACAGCACTATAACTGGCAAACACAGTTTACGCCGTAAATTATCTTGTTACTACATTTCTTATCTTTTTTCTCACTGGCTTTTCTCAGACCTCCTCTAGTTGCTCACCTGCCTCAATCAACCACGCGCTGCTCTCCAGCTCCTACTACACCCTTTTATACCTAACAAAATCTATTCATTCTCAGCAGAACAAAAAACTAGTTGTAGATAAGAAAACCAGATGTAATGATATTTAAAATTGCCCTAGGGGCTACATAAATTCAGTGGCCATCCATCGAATAGTTGTCAGGATGTTTCACTGAATGTCAAAAAGGTCAACCTGCTGGTGGCACCTGAAGAAACGTCAGGGGATCACCAGAGTCAGTAGGATTCATCGTCTGGGAACCATGATTGTCTGTAAGAAATCTGTCACAAAAGTATCAGTAGAAAAGAATCGCTCGTTCATTTTTGGCCAGCGCTAGCCGCACTTGATTTCATGTTGATAGCTCGTTCCCACGGTATTTAGTCTCAGCTCAGTGAACCACAAGATTTAAACATACCAAATACACACTGAGTGACTGAAAAACACAGAGTGACAGTAACACACTTTACGTGCATAAAACTGCTGTGTCCCTAACCTTCCAGATTTCTGATCAAAAGTCAGCTCCAGGTTTTGCAAATTCAAAGGATTGTGACCAGTTACCAACTATTATGTATGAAGCGATGTAACGTAAAACAACTGTTTAACTTTGGTCTGATCCCTGATGATGGAAATAAGAAGCTGTGAGCTGCACTGCAGTCTTCCCACTGAACATGAATCCTCCCTCTTGTCTTTGTAACTAACTCCATTAATTCCAAGTGAGCAGTGTTGCCATTTAAAGTCCTCTCATAGCAGAGGCCATAATGTAGAGCCACTTCACTCCATTTGGCTTTTAGTGTTTGGGCTCTACAGTATCTCTTACATAAATGCAGCTTTTGCAGAGGGAGGGATGAAAGGAGTGATGAATGATGAATGGATGGATGGCTGGATGGATGGATGGCAGAAGAGGGAGGATGGAGATGGAGGAGGAATCGTTCAGTGAACTATTACATCTCCATCCATCCTAACCAGCAAGAGAAATACATGTGTGTGCACTTTGGTATGCTCATTGCTCACAGAAATGCCCACACATGTAAATACAGGCACAAACGATATCTATCTGTACTGTGTATTAAGAAAAGACAGACAAATGTGGGAGTGTACTGTATGTGATTGTATGTGTGTATGTGTTTGTGCATATGGAGCCTGGAGATTGTTCAGGCAGGCACAGAAATCATTTTATAGTCAAATGTTCCATGTGCAGGCCATTTTTTAATCTCCTCCTGCATTAGCATTTAGATTTATGTGATTATTTCAGCATGCTCCTCTCTTTGTGTGTTCATGTCAATTCAAATGTTGTGTATGTCAGGCTCTATCAGGGGGTTTCATCCGATCAGGGACAGTCTGTGTCCAGCTGGTGCAGATTTGTTTCACAGCATAACACCAGAAGAGTTATAGGGCCAAACTCAAATGTGCATGTTGCATGCAAAATGTTGTGATTATCCTGAGTGAAATAATAAATGGGTGTGAAACACAGACTGTATATAAAGATGGATGATGCATCTCCACTTCCTCCCACTGTACAAAAATGAAGCCAAAATATCCTGTATACGGGCGCTGCCATCATGCGCTGGTGATGTCATTCGGAGCCAGAGTCTGCGCAGTAGTGATCGAATTCCCGCCTATACAGCCGCCTGAGCCAATCACAGCACACTCACAGTTGTCAATCATGACGTGGCACCTGGTTTTTATAGCATCAAATAACTAATTAAAACGTTCATTAAGTTGATCAAGTAAATCTAATATCGGGGCCTTGGAACTGGCACTCCGATATGGAACCCCAAAGTGTTCAATATTAGATGAATAAACATTAGACATTATGAAATAAATAAACATATGAATAAATTGTGTAAAATATGTAAATGAGCCAACGATTTGTGAAATAATTGAAGACATTATACAAACTTAACTCATAATTGTGGAATGTTATTTCATTATTGATGCTGTAATAATCACCAAGTTTTGCAATTTGAAACTATTTCACACATTATTTCATTTATATATTTTGTTTATTTAATGTTTATTTGTATAGGAACAAGTATGTAAACCAATGCCACACACACATATTTTACACAATTTATTCATGTGATTATTTCATCATTTATAACTTATTTATTTATTTAACATTGAACACTGGGGCTAGTTACTACAGTAGTAACAACCTTAAAAATTCTGACCTTCAATTATTGCACCAAGTCAATCAGTATACCTTTACTTTTTTGACAGGTGGGGCTTTATGAGCATTACAAAAAGATGAGAAAACATGAGTAAACTGTGCTCAGCACATGTCTGTTCAGTGAGTTGTTTACTGTCTCCAAACTTAAAAATCTCACTGTCATCCCCCATCGATAAGATGCTCTGTCTGCTTTGCTCAGCCAACCCCCTATCTGCTGTTATGTAACTAGCTTTTCATGTGCTACAGTGCACTGTGTGTGTGTGTGCGCTGATTCCCTTTATACATACAGAGACTCTAACCTAAACAACAGAAGCTTCCCTGGAAAACAGAGGTAATTATTATTTAAACATGGATCCATTAAACTGAAGACTCTCACAGACAACAATAGCACCCTTGTCCCTTTCAGTAAAGCCTGCCTTAGGCACTTTATGGAAAATGATGATAGAGCCATATTCCAATTTGATGCAATATTACATAAGTTAAAAAGAAATACACTTTAGTCAACCAACCATCTCTTTGTTGCTTCCTCTAACCAACCCTCCAACCCTCCTTCACTGGAACAATATGAAACAGCAGTGTGATACTCAACAGATATAGAGATTAACAACTGGAAAAATAATAAATAATTAAACCTCTCTGCCCAATATATAACCCTCACGTTAACCACCTATTCTTTAACTCAACTTTTAAAAAATCATTATATCAAAAATTGTATCACAAAGAATGTTACCATATTAAGTGTCTAGGAATAGTTTGACATTTTGGGAAATTTGCTTATTTGCTTTCTTGCCGAGAGTTAGATGAGGAGATCGATACCACTCTCATGATTGTTTGCTAAATATGAGGCTACAGAGAGCCGTCGGTTAGCTTAGCTTAGCATAAAGACTGAAAGCTGAGGGAAAAGCCAGCCTGGCTCTGTCCAAAGGTAAAAGAGTCTGCCTACCAGCACATCTAAAGCTCACTAATGAACTCTAATTGATCATTACAAGACTCCAGGAAGTCTAGCACATACCTCCCTGTAAACCACACCTTGTTGCTTTTACACTTTGGTTTTTGTACAAATAAAACAAACGAGATATAAAATTTTGATTAATGAACTTTAGAGGTGCTGGTAGGTGGATATTAACCTTTAGACAGACCCAGGCTAGCTGTTTTCCCCTGCTCCCAGTCTTTATGCTAAGCTAAGCTAACGTCTCCTGGCTCCAGTTTCATATTTGGTAGACGGATGAGAGTGGTATCAATCTACTGCTTTAAATTAGTCATTTGTTATTACGCAAATAGTGTTAGCATAAGCGATGTTAACATTACCATAGCATTACTTTCTGTCGTCTGTGGTCACTTGACAATTTTTTTTCAAGGTTTAATGACTGTAGTCAAGACAAAAAAAATATAGGGTTTTGATTTACTGAACCTCTCTCATTACATCTAAGAAAGTCCTGCTTTCCTGTCATAAGAAAAACCCAAACATAATGCTAATCAAACATCCTTGACATTATTAATGTACAGTACAAAAATGTGTGAAGAGGAGATTGCTGCTGAGATTGTTGAGCAAACAGTGAGCCAGCTAAAGGAATGAAGGGCAATAAACCCACTCAGGTTTCTTCGGAGCATCTACGAGATTGACAGACTAGAGAGCAAGTCCAGCAACATCATATATAGTATGCACTCTTTGTACATATACACTATACAAAAGGTTGATGGCAAAACCATGATATCCATCACCTAAAAATAATAATAATAATAATGCTTACAAACTGAATCCAGGAAAACAAGTTTATTGGGTAACACATTCAAAACCTGGTCCCCTATATTTTAGATATTCTGTGCCATGCAACTGCTACTATGATGTAATATATGGCAATGTGCCATAGATAGATCTTTAGCTACCCTCAAAAACAAACACTATATATCAAAATGGTACCAAATAATTAAGTACAAGTGAATGTACTTTTCATCCACACCCACAGGATACAATACAATGCACCTTCGGGAAGATTAAATTGTCTTTGATTAGGCAGTAAAAGCAGCAGTGAGTCAGAGTGTGAATCACTTTCCGTTCAGCAGTAACCTTGTATTAAAAAATGCCATAAAACACAAAGTGCCTCCTCTTCTCCTGTGTGTTGTCTGGGGTGTTCCCACGTGAGCCCAGAGCTCTCTGTCTGCTGGCGCTCCTCTCTCTGATGCCATCAGGGGCCGCAGCACCAATCCCGGTCGCTGCAGAGAGTAACACACTGCCACGGCACACACACGCAGGGAGGAACACACCCGCAACAGAACACACACGCAGCGAGCGACGCAATACGCCGGCATGAGCAGTGCTCAAACATGGGTGTGGAGGGCACCTGAGCCATCTGTCTCTGTAACGTCTGTTTGAAAGTACGCTTGTGTGCACACACAAACACACACATGCTTTAACATAGATACACACTTGCTTGCAGACTTATACAGTTTAATGCAATTACAAGCATCCATATATGTGCAAATTCATGCATGAAGCACAACATTCCACATATACCTATATACTGTGTGTTTTCAATTACATATTATGCAGGCATACATGCATGAAAACATCAGCATGGACATTTTTAGGAGCGCACACACCTCACATGTATAAGCATGCACTTACTGACAATTTGTGAAATACAGTTAAATCAACAACACCAAAAATAAAGCACATAAGGAGGAGTTGGTGGTGGTGGATGCTGCAGAGAACTGTGTTGGCATTATCAGAAGAGTAATAGTGAAAAGGATCAGGTTATATTGGGCTGCATGAATATGATTGGATGTTACTAGTCAGCTGATAGCCACACAGCTGTGAATTAGCCAATAGGCTCGTTCGAGATGAAGTGCGCCTCGCCTGGAAAGTGGACGAGATCAGACGGCAGCAGCAGTCAAGTCGGACAGTTTCCAGCAGCCTTCGAAGAATATACAGGAAGTCCCAGAAATATTTACATCCTGTTAGATCCACCTGTAGGCTACCTGTACTTTGCAGACCACGTTCGGATAGCTATGGCTGAAATAAACGTTATAATTATCGTTATCAACCACACAAGATATGTTTGTTAACAGATTAAACCTTCATTGCACAACATGAGACTAATAGTCTGCAATCTAGCGTTAAATATTACAATTACACACAAAACTAGGATTTTATACAAAACATCGATTCTGCGCTGCTGGCTCATCTCGAACGAGCCTAATGATTGAGGAGCATGAAATAAACAGTTGATACCAATCAGTTAAAGGATAAGGCCAGCAATAAAGAAATTATGTTTATATATTACTATTTAGTTTTCCTGATTATTGTATGATCAAAAATACAGAAAATAGAGTGAGAGAACCTACTTTTGGTCTTCCCACAGCCTTCAGGAGACTCAAATGAAGCTTATTCCTGTTGATCATGTGACTTGTGAAAAACAATTTTGAGGGGGGAAGGTATCAATATAACAGGACTGAGTGAACGTATAATGTGAATGATTTTCTGATGAGAAAATGTATTTTTATGACTAAATTGAGAAATAGTCACAATAATACAAAGAAAAAGATTTCTGAAGGATTCGAATCATTATATTTCACAGTGAAGTGTTCTGTTAGAGGGTGGGTACGGGCTGAAATCCTATTTTTTGTGTTCTAGGTAGTTTTTATTAAGGTTTTGACGTATCTTCAAATTGTAATTAGGACAAAGTGCAGGGACACTTTGCTTGGTGATGTAATGTATTGTACAGATACTTTTCATGCATATTTATGTATGTAATGTCCTGGCTTGATTATGTTCCCTGGAAAATAGAATTCTAGTATAGGAAACGTTACATTTATGTACTGCACTAGTCATACAAAGTACCGGACTCTGACACCGGAAACCAGGGTTTGCATCGTGACTCACTTTTGACTTTTTCAACATTTAACCAACCACTATCTTTCTCTAACCTTATCTAAGTGCTGTGTGTGCCTAAACAGAACCTTAGAAAAGATTTATCATGCTTTAGTTGCTACAAGTAGATACTGTAAAAACAAACTAATGGCATAAGTTCACTGTAGTATCAACATTTTGTGACTTGGCAATTAAAGTTGCTTCATTATGTTGATAGAAAACGTAATCCGGATGAAATTAGGTTTCTTTCATAACGCATTTGCTGTTGCAAATTAGTTGTTTAAATCATTTCTAGAAGACAGGGTTGATATTTATGACCCATTTTTGAAGACTCATGTCCTCAGACCCACAGACAGAGTGGGAAAGTCAGAAAGTGTTGATAGACGGACTACTGCATTGTTGGTTTTGGTCTTTTCATGGGATTTGTAGATAATAAGAATTATATATAATATCCCCAGCCTTATCCTTTAATGCAAGTGCAAATTTAGTGCTCTGCCTGAACTTACGCTGGTATGCTCCAAATGTGCACACACACATATAACCTGTTTATTTTCTACTCATGTCAAGTCTATACCCATTTCCAAAACCTGCGCTGATGTAAATAATCAGAGGAACAAGAGAAGCAGGAATACTTCAGATCTTCCATAACTGAAGTTATTACTCTGCCAAATGACAAAGCCCACAGGCCTAGTTAGGATGTCTAACGTCCTCGCATCATTTCTCTTCAGTGGACTCAGGGCTGTCATAAATGCAGCTAATTAAATCAATTTAAATCTGCTCTGTGGCAACATTGTGCAGTAGGCGTTGTTAGACTATACTTCCTATCCAAACCTCTCGTACATCCTGATTGGAAAAAAAAAAGAGCGAGGTCTTTCATTGCTTGCTTGGCTGTTTGATTGTAGGTCAAGTGCTGGGTGTTTGGCTGTGTCTGAGCTTGATTAGGGTTTTCTTATTCAAAGTCAGACCTTTTCATGAAGAGATTTAAGACTCAAGGGGGAACTGACATCATGTGAAATTGGAGCCAGAGTTGCTGTGGTCAGATTTGGCAGTTTATGCTTCCCCTCTCATCTCAGTTGTTGTTGGAAAATGTATGAATATTACACATCCCAAAGAAGAAAAACTTTCGCTCCCCACAGAGTCTGACAGGATGACAAGCTGGTCAGGACCACGCAAAACTTTAAATTATTTCCTCAGCTAGGCGTCTTTGATACCTCAATGTGGGGTGGGCAGACGCATTACCCAGTGACTGGCACAGACCGAAACGAGTGTTTCCTTTCAGCTGTCTCTCTCTATCTGCCTCTCTGTGCTGCTCTAACTCACTGTCTCCCTGTCACTCTGTTCATGTGCAGCAAAGACGCACTGTCACATAAACACGCACATGCACATACATCAAGACAAACGTTCATATACAGTACAATGACACACCCACACTAACACACACACACACACACACTGTGCTGCAGATGAGAACAGAAGAAGTACGCTTTGAATTATTGAGCCAAGCTGATAAAAATAGCCGTTCAAAAGAGGCTCTATTAAATATTCAGAGCCGTATCTTAAGCAGTTCATGGCAGATAGTGGAGAGCAGTTTCTGTGCATCGTTCTGCTCGCTGATTACAGAGTTGGGAGGCTTGAATGAGAAACTCCCCCAGGAGGAATATGATTTACATTACAAATTATGTTTCTTTTGGCCCAAAATGAGAAACTGATACTACACGGATACTCTTACACACCACTGACCAAAACAAGTTTTAAGTTGGTTGTTTCTGTGGCTGCATGATATAAAGAATGTAAATGAATAAACAAAACTGCCAGTGGGTTTTGAGTATGTTTTCATGCTTTGATATCATGCGTTCTGATTACACCAACATCTGCATAAATATGAGTTGGAAAAGTTTTATTGTTTAGAGAGATATCTGGCATTTTTTAAATCCCCTAAAAACTTTGTATTTCTATATAACATTAAAAAGAGGTATACTTCTCCATAACCTAAGTGTACTGTACTAATAGCATATAAAGTGTATAAAATGTTTGATCGAGTGTATTTTCCAAATATGTGAGTTTACTTAGAGTATATTTCTTGTAACCACGTTGAAGTACCTTTTTATTTCATGAAGTTATCAATATGATGTAAATCTATTTTATAGTGGACTATACTATAAGTATATTAACATAGCAATATAACTCAAGTTGTACATTAGTATATTTATTAAATGTGGACTATTTTGGAATACATTGCTAATTGTGCTGAAGCGAGTGTAATAATGCTTGTATTAAGGTAAAGTTTAATTTAAGCACTGATATTTAAAAGTAAGATTTTAATTAGTGTATTATATAATATTACAGCATATTTGTAGTGAATATAATTTAATTTGCATTTAACTTAAGCTGTATTTTATTATACCCGTATTAAGTGTAATGCCTGTACTAATGTAAAGTTAATTTAAGTGCTACTTTTTAAAAGTACATTCATAATTTGTGTATTATATGTATTTTTACAACATACTAATTGATACTACAATTCAATTTGCATTTAGCTTTAGATGTATTTAGTATACTTATTAAAATTGTACTATTTTGGTAAGAAGAAGTGTGCAAAAATCCATAAAAAATATAGCGTTATTATATTTAAAGTACTACTAGCCCAGCACCAAATAGCAGACAGACAATGTTAGCAACTAGCTGGTGAACATAGTGGAGCATTTAGCAGCTAAAGAGCCAGATATTCTTCTTTAAATATTGGATTTACATTTGCCAGGTGGCCAGAAACACTCCAAATGAACGATAATGTTGCTTGGAGTCTTGGTTGGATGTGTAAATAGGCAACTGTTTGCTAACAGGTTTGGCACATCCACTTAAAAGGTTAAGTCAGTGTTATGTTTACAGCTTGTTTCTGCTGCCCCCAAGTGGCCACAAAATCTGTTACTGCAGCTTTAATACTCAGTTAATCTGTTTCATCAGGACTGTGTGGGTGTGGTTTGATGAGCTTTGATTGACAGTCGCCTGGCAACATAAGCAAAGAACCCCACAACTGTCATCAGACCATAGACTGTATATAAAGATGGAAGTCATGACAGCTCAGTGAAACCAAAACATCTCGATCGCCCCCTGGTGTATAGGTCATAAACCCCGCCCCCTCCATGTTAGCGGATGGGACATGGGCCAAACTGATCAAATCAAATCAATCAAATAAAATGTTCCCAAAGATGGTTTCGCTCATTTTAGGTAGTTTTTATCACGCTGGTGTTTGTTCAAGTGTTCATTTTTCTGATGTTTGGTTTTAGTTAGTTATTTGATGATATATAAAAAGGGGGTGAAACGTCATCATTGACAACTGTGAGTGTGCTGTGATTGGTTCAGGCGGTTGTGTGGGTGGGAACTCGATCACTACTGCGCAGACTCTGGCTCCAAATGACGTCACCAGCGTAAAATGGCAGCTCCTGTATCCGGGGTATTTTGGCTTCATTTCTGTACAGTGGGAGGAAGTGGAGACGCGTCGTCCATGTTTATATACAGTCTATGCATCAGACTTTGATTTCAAATGTTGCTAAATCCTGATTGGTGCACAGAAATACATGACGTCGTCTTTTTCCAGTTCAGCCCCGCCCACTTCAAACCAGTGAGAAAAGCTCAGACGAAACAAAAAATACAGAAATCTGTCACGTAAAATAACCGAAAGTGTTCTCACTTTGGCAAAAAATGTTGCATTCATGTAGGACCCCATTTCTCATTGTAAGAAGTTGGTTGAGAAAATGTGTTTTCAGGGCCTTTAAAATAAAGCTTGCAGTTTTGTTTTCTTTTTTAATTTAAGTTTTGCACATATTACAGACACAGGTGAAGTTGCTACTCCTACCCTACCCCTTCCCTTGTTCCCTTACCGTCCTCTCCTTCCCACCTTCCCACCCTCCAAATCATTAGTGACTTATTTTGACAGACAGGGACGGTAATAGGCAGACAGACAGACAGACAGACAGACAGATGAACAAACAGAGAGCTAGACTAACAGACAAACAGGTGAACAGTCAGGCAGACTGAGCTAAAGATGGACAGAGTCGGAGAAGGTAAATAAGTAAAATAACGGAAGAGATGGGGAAACACAATGGTTGTAGTGAAGAATAAATAAATAAAAAGAAGAACAATGCTGTAGAAAAGTACTTGAAATAATAAAAATAATGATAATAGCAACAATAATTACAAAGAAATAAAGAAAATAAATAACAAAAGTAATGATGGTGATATTAAATGAATAAAGAAAAAGCTTTCCCTTTTCAACAGATTGGATTTTTGATAGAGCAGATTGAAATTCAAGGTAATGATGGTACTTTGAACAGGACAAAAACAGACAAATAGATCAGATTCTCTCCATTCAAACATACAAAATGATGCTATTCCATGCTCTGTAGAGGTAAATGCAGTCATTGCATGCACACAGCTACAGTATATCACAGTAAACTACAGCACGTTGGGCTTGAAAGCCAAGAGTAAATGATGGTATTCTACTCAAACACATGCTGAAGTCAGGGTTGTTCACACTGCTGGAGGGCTAAGGTTCTGACCTGATTATGTAGCTACGGCTTAAGACTGCTTACAGTAAGTTTGACACGTACAGTAGAATAGCCCCTAAACCTAAAATGATTCACTCCCACCATATGAGAGGATTGTGTATAAAGCATATCTTGTGCATCATCCATTTCATTACATTTTTGGAATCTTTTTTCAACATCCATTCAAATACCAGAGAAGCTCACCTAATTACATTTTTTGACAATCAACCAATATATACTCAAACTTGTAAGGACTTTACCTGCTTTGCATGACATTAGCGTGAACAAAATGACTAATATCTTGGAATGTCAGATCAATTATATCAATGCCCTTTACCCCTTGGTCCCTTTAGAAATGTCATACTGGGACCTGGTCTACAGCTGACAGCTCTGACTCTAAAGAAAGGCTAAGTTTGAACTCATGAAGAGCGAGTGCAACAGGCAGCAACTTCTGCTGCAAAGATACTGTAGCAGCCATTCTGCACTACAATCATTTGGGCTTCGGTACAGGTTGGCACTACTAAATAAACTACTAATCAGGTGCATACGTAGATGATCCTAAGGTCAAAACATATTCAAAATGAGCATTAGGAGGATACGACATTGATTAGAGTATTATTAATGCAGGGTGCAGAGTGCCCACAGAGATGAGGACTTTTCATTGCTTAAGCATTAACCTTCAATTTGACCTCAACAACCAAACTCATAATGGCGCCCTTTCATGAGGGCATTGCTCTCTCAGTGCTATTGTTCATTTTGCCGCAATATCAAGAAAACAAATCCAGGTATCTGTTTGCATTTGAAAGGAATAATGAATAAGATAAAACAAGGCTCTCTTGCTTCAGGGCGCCAGCAGCCACAGCACAAAGGAAACTACTGCACCTTCTTTGAACTAGCAACACCCACGGCTTCACCGACACATCACATAGACACAATAACAACAGCGCTAACTCTGTTAGACAGAATCACACTGCGGAATACATACGTCTGCACTTCTCCATGGACAATGTACAAGTTGCCTGAGAGAAGTCATAAACACCAGGGTGATTCTCGAAGCTGTGGCTCTGTACAATCTGTAAATTCAGAATCTTAACACACAGATGGAGTCACTGCAGAGATTTTTTTTTTTCTGCGCATAATTACTGAACTATTGCAGTGATTCTGCTTCATCTCATATTATCAGGAAAACATCAGGTTTTGAAAGGAGGTATGGTGCAACAAGCATGGCTACACCACTAGCCCCTGCTTCAATTAATAAGTCTATTTATAAGTTTTATTCTACAACCTGATTATATGCCTACACTATATCCAGCATATGGAATGTAGTCCATGTACGTATAATATAAAAATACAGCCTCTCAAATAATAACTTTTTTCAGATATCTTCAAATGAGAGATGTATGTGTCATGTGTATGTGTGATTATGTACAAGAACATTTAACAGCCTTTGAGACTGAAACAAGATCAGTAACAGATATCTTAATACAACACCTAAAACACCTACCTACTGTACTCTTCAAAAAGTAAACTACTGTATCTGTGCCCGTATTCCTCATCACATATAGGAGGAAGGGCCTCAACACGCCTCGACACGCCCATATATGATAGATACCAGTCCTCAGAAGCAACTTCCAGTCACAGTTTTACCATTTTAAATGTAAAACTTTTGGTTTAGCATTTTCGTCATGACCGGATCCTTTACTTATTATCCTGAATCAATACTGAAGCTTACTTTAGCTCAGAAACTATTGTTCTGTTTCCCGTTATACTCACATATTGGAAGAAAACTACATTTCTAGCCATAAAAATGTGGCTGGTTGACATAATTAAAACCCTCCATTCAGAGAAGAATTTGGCAAGAACCTTGAAATTAGAGGACAATCTACATGGTTTTTTTTTTAACATTTCAGAGTCTCATACAGATATGAGATATATACAGGGAACATGGTTAAATTAGGGAGACAGGGTGGGATTATCTAGCGTCTTTGTTGCCTTCAAGGTACATTTATTAGTCATTCTACAACACAGGGCTGCACAATGAAATTAAAGCTGTAGCCCCCTTCACGCTATGCACACTTTTCCCCTTATTTCCCTTATTTTTTTGTTATTATTGTTCCTATGTTGTTGTTGTTTTACCTACTGATCAGAAATTGAGCCACAAGTAAATTACTTTTATTTGTATGTGATAAGTTGCTCAATGAAAATATGTTTGAGCTAAAATCTACTAATTTTGCTTTGCTGCATAATTGCCTCAACATCTGTGTTCAACCATGACGCAGGATAGATGCAAGATGAATGCAATAAGGAGAATTATTATGCAATTGCTACTTAACCTTATACAGTAAGTATACATACTGTACGTGCAGCTCATTCTGCATTTATAGCATGTAAATGTAAATGTAGCTTCTGTGGCCAAGAGAATAAGGCCAATTTGTTTTACTGCTACCCCTAATACTCCTACTACCACCT
This sequence comes from Macquaria ambigua, assembly GCA_008360985.2. Lineage (NCBI taxonomy): Eukaryota > Metazoa > Chordata > Actinopteri > Centrarchiformes > Percichthyidae > Macquaria > Macquaria ambigua. The sequence continues at coordinate 440,169 of VMKM01000211.1, forward strand.
CTAAACCCACTATTACTAGTAATAGTATTATTCAATAATACAACAACTACTATTACTACAGGAAAAAAACATGAAATACACATCATCAGGTCATTAGTCTTTAAAAAATACAGTTGTAAACAAGTCTATTCATCTGTAGGTGGACAAATTGTATTTAAATGAATGAGTGATTTCATTAGCGACTGTCTTTGCATCATCCACAGGAACCTGACACGCCCTTCCTGTGTGATGTACGTACCACCTCCATGTACGTACCACGTCCTCACAGCGGGTAGAAATGTTCCTACATGTTCTCTGCAATATTCTGACCAACTTGGAAAACACTAGCATGGAGGGGAGGGGCGGAGAGAGAGTGAGAAATGTGGGAAGGCTGCATGAAGAGAGGTGTGTGTGTGTGTGTGTGTGTGTGTGTGTGAGATAGTAGGACAAAGACAGATGATGAGGTATAAAAGAAGAAAAGGAGTGTTGTGGGACCCATAGAAATAAAAACAAGAGGGATATGATGAGATGATGGTGGGAGAAAAGGTCTGGGGTGGCATGGCGATAGGAGGAAGAGAAGGAAGGATGTGCAGGGGGAAAGGGAGGGGAGGGGAGATGAAGGTCGCAGGGAGAGTGGTGTAATAAGAGAGTGGAGGGAGCACTAGAAGGAGCGAGAGAGAGGAAAACAGGCTGGAACAGACGAAGGGGTGAGAGACAGGAGAGAGAAACCATGTGAAAGGTACATAAACTAAGAGAAGAAAAAGACAAAGAGGGGATGATTGGAGAGAAAGGAAGAAATAAGTAGAGTGAATGAAGGAGGGACAGACAAGGGGAGAGACAGTGTTTGTGTGTGTTGCAGAGGAAAGAGGGCGAGAGAAGCAGGGAGAGCGAGGGGGGAAGCCCGGCAGATCTTGTCTAGAGGGGAAATTGCATTGCTAAGGATTTATTGCTTCAAGTGTAATTGGGTTCAACCAGCGCCAGGAGAGAAAATCCATTGAAGTCTCCTCTCTGGTGCGGTGGAAAGCAGGTTGTTGATCTGCAGCGGCTCCCACATCCCTGCTGCTGCAGAGCGAGGCATTACCGCACGATGAAGCAGCCCGATCATCTCCCCTGAAATGAACACACCTAAATAGCATAATAGCGGGGGGGTGCGCTAATAAAGAAGCCCCATAATTTTATATACTTAGCAGCTCAGTTCGCCTTCCTACTCAATTGACTCTGAGCCGCTTTGTCTCTGATGGTGGTTTGATTCCACTGAGTGCATTCTGGTATTATGGGCTGTATTATTAGCTCCATTGTTGAAGCATATTGTTTCCCAGGATAGACGAATCCGGGTTGTAGGTGGAAGAAGACGAGCTGCCATTACTGCGGTGGCACCTCGTTTGGTAACCTGCATGTAACACTGTAATGATTTCCCTTTTTAAGTGCTTTTGCAAAGAAATCTGTCCAGCAGATCTTGTAGAACTGGCAAATGCCATAAAAACCTTTTCAACAAAATTTAGTCCACTTTTAACAGACGGCTAGACCCTCCTTTCTGTTCTGTGCTGTTATCAGCTGCTCCAGCAACAAACGGACACTTTGCAAACAAAAAAGGAAAGTAAAAGACACAAGCCTCTGCTCCATGAAATCTATTTTGCTTTCCTAAAGGTGTTGTCAGATGCAAATTAGTCTGGAGCCTCTCAGTTCATTTTTGATTTTCAAGGGGCGTTTTCAACGGGCGCAGACCAAAATGCCTCTGGACGCAATTGGATAGACCTACAACCAATCATAGCAACGAAACGTGTGAAGTAGCGCTGAGCGAATCCTGTCGGAAGTGTAACTCCTGTATAAAAAATACGCCAAGTGAAATAAAAATCCAAGAGTTACCAGGCAAATACGGGTTTTTCTTACTCTATTATAAAGGTGTTTGTAACTAACGCAAGCATTTTAAGCAAGGTGTGAAAAATATAGAGTAGGATCCAACTTAATGCTAACAGTAGTCAGCTAACGTAGTCGGCTAACGTGCTGTTAAAGATTAGATTTGTCAATTAAGTAACGGTATGATTACCTTTTTATCCTGAGCAGGAAGGAGTTAAAAAATACGTTTATGTACGTTTAGAAGGCAGTATGAGTTTAGGCACGCATAATTCACTCAAATGTTTTCAGTTTTATTCCAGAGGATATCATATATTAGAATCGATTTAACATGGTTTTATGGGTTAACATCAGACATGTTTTTTTTAGGTAATTTCTTCCACACTTAACACGCTACAAGGAAGAATATTTAGCTAGTTTTTACCTGACAAAAACCATAACATTAATGCTACTTAAAGTCTTGACCAGAGAAATGTGATTGTTTTCAAATCTGGTTAAATAAAGGAGAGAGAAAAAATAGACTGCTAACGGAAGTCTCACTTCAGGGAACCCTAAACCTCATGCCTCGGGACCCTACTCTCTTCCCATTAGCTTGCAGACTTGGGGTGCACAGACGTGAGGTCCGCAGTTGGACGCTCTTGGTTCAGTTCAGTTGTGCCACCACAACACATAAATCAGCTGCCAGATTCATCTGTACTGCAATATATCTACCGTACATGCTTTTCTGGCAGTATCTCTCCACACCACTCTAATAATACCATTCTCTGCATAGTATGCAGATGCATTTTACAGTAATGTAAAAGTATTTTCTTTCTCGGGACATTCTACACTATTGTATTGGAAAATAGACTGCATACTATAGCAGAACATTTACCATAAAAATACAGTAATCGATACATGCAAATGCTCCATTTCCGTATGGGCAGAAAGAGAGAGATCTTTCATTTGAATGACAACAGAAGCATGACACAGTAAGTCCAAAAAGGGTTTCCTGGTGCAGCACAGGAGGGGTTTTCTGTATGTGTGTGTGTGTGCTCACTCCACCCGCCACTGCAGTGCAATTCCCCTCTCTCCCCGATATGCAGCAGTGTTCACAAACCCACACTGCAGAACAGAGCAGGCCTGGCTCTGCATACTAATCAGGGAGGGAGAGAGACAGACAGCTAGTGAGCGAGCGAGCGAGGAAGACAGAGTGAGGAACAGAGAGAGAGAGAGAGAGAGAGAGATGCTGTAACACAGAGAGACAAAGATCAAGAGATGAAAGAGAAGAAGCACCTCTCCCCCTCTCTCCGTCACTCCTCGTTTTCACCTCTGCAGTCAGCTTGTCATCCCGCCTGGCCGAGCAGGTTACAGCTCTGCAGTTCATACAAAGGGATTCTCCTTCTCAGGCTTTCCCTGCTGAGGGAGGAGAGGGAGGAGGAGTGGGGCAGGTGGAGGCAGGTAGCTGCAGACGCCTGGCAGTCAGGTGGTGCAGCGGAGGCTCTCGGCTTTGTCTTGATAATGGTATTGACTGCTTCTAAAAGTGGAAGACGCATTGATTGAAGCTCAGGGAGTATGTCTGATGTGAAGGGCTGGGGACTGGTGCTCAGGACACAAAGCATATTCAGAGCGAAGCTGGAATAATAATTTGCTTAATTCACTTTATTTGACCATGTGAGAAGAATGCCGTTTCAACTTGGGTGGTATCAGAAATACATGTATGAGAAATGCAGGTTTAATATTGTTTAAGGAGAGCTGCAGTGCAGGAGGAGTGAAATTGTAACCAACACAAGGTTTTATGGGCAGAAGGAGATGGGTGTTGACATTTGATAGCCAGCAGTTATTCATGCTTGGAAAGCCTAGAACAATGATCAGTCAAGGGTAAACTGCAGTCTGGATTGCAGCAGAGATTTCCTTCATCTGTTTTTGGTATAAAAACCAGAGTAGGTGGACGCGCGTCCATCATGCTTAGCTGAAGAACTGTTTTGACCACTGTTGTCAGAATCTTTAACCTGAAAGGATGAAGGAATTGTTTCAGATGAATATCAAACTTGAGAGCCTCGGTTGGCTCGTGCCAGGGTCCATTATTTTCTTATATTGGCACACGTTGGAGTGCATTACTCTGTTTATACCACGGCCACAAAAGGAAAAAAGCATCATCCCAGTTTGTTTGTCAGTTTAAACTATGTTTAGTTTATTTAACAGTGTTTGGTGTCTGGCAACATAGAAGCATAAGTTGGTTACATGTAGTTTAATTGCACATCATTTCTGTGTGATTAAAGTCCTTGAACCAGGAAGTGCGTCAAGTGGAAATGAAACTAAGCACTAGACCAGTTGTTCCCAGCCTGGGTATTGGGTCCCCCACAGGGAGGCCCCAGGCCAGATCTAAGGGCTCGCAAGATGATTACCAGAATAGGAAAGCTGCACCAAATTCTGTTCATTTGTTCAGACTTTTCTCTAATGCTTGCTTTTGTTCTTGTAAATTACTGGATAGTTTTAGCTAAAAAATGATTTAAATAAAACAAGGAAAGACATGTTTTTGAACTGGTCACAACTGGTAGACATATTCAAGAAGCATTGCTTCATTTTAAGGCGTCACAAGCTGGAAAAGGTTGGGAACCACTGCCTGTACTGTCATTCTGCTCTTTAAGTGACCCGGCACATTAAGGTGAGTACACTCTTTAATGATACATACAAGAAATGGTTACTTGATTGCTTACAATCACAGGAAAAACAGAAAGTAATCGATCATAGCCTGCATCAAGGGAACAACATCATTTTACACAACATAATATAAATTCATAAGGAGTGACCTTGGCACTGACCAGTTGTCAGCAGCATAAATTTAGGCACCTTCAACATCACCAAATATCTAGCCACTTTTCTGACATCTCTAGTTGGCAAAACCATGTGACAAAATGGAAGTTGTGATGTTTCTGTCTACAAAATCTAGGGAATCAAACTAGGAACAGATGAGACTATGTCATACTTTGCCACCTCACTTTTATGGTGTTTCTCAGACCAAATAAGTACTGCGGAAACAGTTACACCAGGACTAAACTCTAATCAGTAGACCACAGCTGAAGCCAGACCAAATCTGTGTTTGAACACTTTCTACAGGTAAAATCCTAGCTGCAAGTCAGGATCACCAGTGTCCTAATAGTCGTACAGTTATAAAGGGAGGAAATGGAGAGAAAGGTATTGGGTACATACTCGGGCTAAGCTCCAAGCCACTGGTTCAGATATACAGTACATATGGGTGTAAATCTACAGCTGTGATTTTGATTCTTACTGCAATAAATTGCCTTTATTTCCAGCAAGATCCTGATTTACACTGGACTTCAGGCTCATCCTTATTCATGCTTTGGAGTTGCCCTGCCCAGCACCGCTAGTCTTTTCGATTTAACCTTGAGAACACGCGCAGAGACATTTCCATGTGGAGACATTTCCCAGTGACAGGGCGCAGTACCTCATAAAGAAGCATGAAAAGGAGAGTGTTGTACTGTGTGTCTAAATGCTCTGACACGTTTCACAGAAGAAAGGAAAGAGAGTGCTTCTGTTGGGGTTTGGTGTCAAGAGGCATTAGCTGAAGGTGCTCTTTAGTTTGGAGGTTTCATTTAATGAAATAGAGGGCGTTTTGCTTGAGAGCATTCTCAAATTAAGAAACTTATTTCAAAAGAATGTTTAAATAAAACAACCCCAATATATTTTGGTAATTCTTTGGCCTTCATCAGACCAACCTGTAGGAAATTTTAAGATGAACAGCCGTCTCTATATATGTATTCAACTATTCACCCTGGCATAAAAATGTTCAGATGTAATACAGACTACAAATGACACCATGCATTTATAATAAAAGGTACTATACATCAGTAAGGGAGTATGTCATCTAATATGAAGTAAGAACATATAAAGATTTGTCCTTGACTGTTAAACCTGCCTTCAAAGCCTTTCAAAGAACAGTTTGCTCTCTTCAGGATATACTGTATTTTTGTCATCAGGTGAGATTGACAGGTTTTTCTTTCTTCTTCTGAGATGGACTTGGAAGGATGTGATTGTGACTGGCAAGTTGGACAGTCCACAGTACAACAATAATCATCTGAGCAAGGGAGTCAAAGGTGAAAACGTCTTCTCCTCAGCACAGGAGAAAAAACATCCCAAAATAACTCATTTCCTTCATTGGCAAATACATTTGTAAAAAATTCTGATTAAACTCTACAATATCTATTGCAAAATAAAGCAATAACAAAAATGTTCAACTATCCAAAACGTAAGCTGAACAGTACACAGTACATTTTAACCCACAGATGATTTCATCTCATTAACGCCCATTTTCTCTATAGCATTTTGGGATATGCAGGAAATCATCATGCCGGTTGAGGAAAAGTGAAGTGGAATTAACAACAATACTAAGAGTCTACAGTCACACTAGTGGCTCTGTGAGGCAGTGCTTTGAGCTAAATGTTAATGTCAGCATGCTAACATGTTTACCTTGTTCACCACCTTACTGCCGGGCCACACCGCGACCTGAGCATATTCTACAGATATAGACATTGAAACTGTAGTGATGTCTGGTTTGATGTCAATATGACTATCAACAGATCGATTTCACTGTCTGTTTTTGCTGAGAACCGCACGCGTCACGTGGAAAAAATAGGCGAGACGCCAAATCTCTAGATGAGCCGTGCTTCAGATGTGCGTGAGACTGTGTGGCTGCTCTAACCTGTTAACATGGGCGCCGAAATGAAAAGCAAGAGGTTCCGCGACGCACACGCGCTGCTCAGCTCGGCGGTGTGGCCCGGCTGTTGTTAGCATGCTAACATTTGCTAATTACCTCCAAACACAAAGTACAGCTGAGGCGAATGGGAATGTTGTTAGTTTTGCAGGTATTTGGTCATAAATCAAAGAATTGGAAAAATTTAACTTTTGCCAGTTCATCCTGAAGGGGACACAAATGGCCGTACCAAATTCCATGACAATCCACTCACACAATCCACCAGCATTTGTGGAGACACCCCAAATGTCAACCTTATAGTGGCGCTAGAGGAAAAGTCGGGGATCACCAAGGTCAGTAGGATTCATCCTCTGGATATCATTATTGTCTGTACAAAATGTCATGCAATCAATCCAATAGCTGTTAAGATTTTTCAGTCTGGACTAAATATCCAATAGTTCTATAAAGTGGTTCTGCTCATAGATTGGCAACATTGCCAACAATGGTCGATTACACCAAGAGACATTAAAGTAATAGTCATCACGATATAAACTTTATGGTAAAATCTGGGAAGACTGACAAATGTATATTGTCTCATGTTATATATCATCATATCACCCAACCCCATGTAGCCCTACACTTCTTACCAAAATAACTTGTCTCTGTTTGATGATATATACCACTATAACATCTGAGGAGGGATCTTTTCCTTTTCTTGTCAGTTTTATTTAAAGCTAGGAGTTTGGCTCTGGGTCCATGCTGAGGTTGTCACTGAGGGTAAGATGATGGGACAGCCTATCTGAACACATAGCCATCACTGACAGACATGTCACTACAGACGTGTTTTCTGCACTGCTGCTGCAGTCTCTCCCCACTCTCAGGAAGACTTCTTTGTAAAATGCTGGACCATTAATATTGGTTGCATGCAGAGCGGGGACACATCTGCTGTGGTTTCCATTGTATGGGTTAGTGGAAACAGGGGTGTAACTAAAGCATTATCTCCTTCCTTGCTTGTCACCCTTCCCTTGGAGATAGAAACTGGGTGTGGCGCAGCACAGACCAACCATGCGTGGTGTATCATCCTTTGCCTATCATGCATCTGCCCTTGGAATAAGGCGATAAATCTGTGGGGATCCTCTCTGATAGCAGATAACACTGTCACGTTAGACGGCGAGGGAGAAAATGAGGCGAGATGAAAACGCTGTGTTCCAATTCATTTGCCCGGTCGGCCAAAACTGCACACTGGATAATTCGACGAAGCGCGGCTCAAATAGGGGGGTGGGGGGGCACATGATTTAAACTGCCTCGGCGCTGAGATCATTCTGTCGCTTTAGCTGTAAAAATGGTCATCCTCACTTAGCATCAGAAGGGTGAATCATTGTCACAGCAAAGATTCTGGGAAACCACCGTCTGAGCAGATGAAATGTGTGCTGTTACTGCTTCTGCTGGTGCTATTATAGCGTTTAAAACTGCCTTCGAGTTACTCGGGAGAAAAAGGTTAATTTGTGCTATTGATTGACTTGCCAAGAACAGTGATTCAAATCATTACTTTAGACTTTGTGAGCTCCATCCTCAGTTATCCAAAGCAATTCTGCAGTCCACTGTGTGCAGTGAATTTTATATTTTGTTCTTTTATTTGAAACCAGGCCTCAAAAAAGTTTTTTTTTTTTAAACGCTGCAAATACAGTAGCTTGACGGAAAGGCAAGCCATTCTGTATATTCAGGGTGCTGGAAGATGTTAAAACACAAGCGGCAGAATTACTCCAAAACAGACAAATCAAAACATAAGCTTAATTATGTATTTGTCTTGATGCAAATGGCAGCAAACCACCACAGAGAAGCAAACAAAATCCAACGCTTCCAACCACTGATTGCACGTCAGTCCCTGTCAAGCTAAACTCAAGGCAATCAGCGGCGTCTGTCTCATTTTGCTAAGCAGCCTGTGTGCATGAGTGCATGTGGGGGTGTGCAGAAAGAAAAGAACAACAGAGAGAACAGAGACAGAGAATTGCAATTATCTGTTTTTATATAATACGGTAACAGCTGCCGCTGTTTAGAGCAAGGGAATGTCGTTTGTTTTAAGCAGAAGTAATGATGCCCCAAGGTCTTTGACTTCCATCTTGAGTGTTACGCAACTCCAACTGGGATTGGGAGACATTTGATTCACAGAGCCCTGGATTACATAATTCAAGGGCAGAATGGAGACTTTCATGTATTTTTCAGAGAATATCCATTATTTACTAAAGGAAGTTGGCTTTCTCTTCCCCTCTTTCTCTCTCTCAGGAGAACATCTTCTCAGAGAAAGTGAACAGAATTTCCCCATGGCATTACAGGAATGATACTCTCAGAACATTATTTGTCTTGAAAGACTATTGTGTGTGAAGGCAAATAACGGCTGTTGTCAGAGCTCCCGTCAGAAGATCGTACTTTCTCCCTCTGCAAGCAGCTAATCAACAGTGCAAACTCGCTCTGATGAAAAAACAAAGCAGCAGCATTCGCATATGCGTACAAGAGAAATCTATTTTGTTGGACTGCTTCTTCTACTTTTTTTTTTGTAGTTTCACGCTTGAGTTCAAACACACCGAGGGAGCGACTGGGCTCCCGAGGGGCCGACACCGTTGCATTAAATTCAGAGCCATGAAAGAGCGAAGGGGACAAGAGACTGCAAAACGCCTGTGAGGGAGGAAGTAGTTTACCACTTACAAGGCTACAGTCAGAGATTACAGTGAGGAAAAGCATCTGTGAACTGCAACAAACGGGTATGCACTGCACACTGTGTGTTAATATCCAAGAAATCTGTTCCAGGATGCAAATACTTGAAGCTGTTTATGTTGTCCTTTAAATGCAAATGTGACCCAGCAATATAAGTCAGAGAAACACACTTCCCCCCCACAGAGAGATTATACAAAGGAGGCAAGACTAAAAATAAGTACAGTAGAAGAAGTCTTTAAATCAGACAACCGATAGATTCAATTCCAGACCCATATGAAGTAGATTTCAAGAGAGTTCTCATCATCAACCTTGTTCCTAGTCAAAGCAGGCAGACATTTTAGCATTATATTTAATGTTTATTTGTATAGGGACAAGTACAAGCAGTAGCATAAACCAATGTCACACACCACAGGATTTATAGCCTTAGCTAATCTGCAATGCCCATCCCCAGATAGCTGCTGAAAATCCAGATATTTTTCTTAGGAGCTGGTGGATACCAAAACAGGGCTTAAAGCAAGACTGTGTAACTTTTAATGAACAGCAGCCACTTTGTCCCCAAGTGGCAATTTGATGCTAAAGTGCAGTGATAAAGGAGCACAAGTATTGAATGGAACAAGGATGCATTTTATTGCTTAAGAATGAAACTTTTTCATTTGTAAGAGGAAGAATTTTGTCTTTCTTCTTTCAAAAGTGACATAGTCTCAGCTGTCAGAAACACAACTCCAAACAAATGCTGACGTTGCTTTGTGAGACCTGTCTGCTGTTTGCTAACACGTTAGCCATGCCAACTTTATAAGACTATAATATGTTGAATGTGTGTGTCAAAAAAACTGAAATGCCTTTCCCAAACAAAATAGTGTTATTCCATAGGCCTGAAAAATCTAAGTCTGACTGCAGTATAATAAAGGTTGTTTCACTTGCATAACCTAACTGGTAGCTATTGTCACATAATAGTAGAAGCAGATAATGTTGATGTTGTTGTTGAGTTTGTGCTCATTTCACAAAATGTTATTTTAGACATTATCTTTCCAGTCTTAAATTTGAGTAGGTGGTTACTGCAGCTGGGGAATGTTTGGAGTGGAAGAGTTAAACTCTCAAGGTTTCTCTTCTTTCACACATCCTGAGCCGTGTTCATGGGAGCATTATCTAGCGTGTGGACTCAGAGTATTCGTTCTGTTCTTCACATGTACTTGTGCCAAGCACCGTGCTTTTGTAAACTTTTTACATATCCTGAGCCTCCCATCAGCCTCTCACTCAATTCAATTCAATTCATTTCAAAGAGGCTTTATTGGCATGGCCATATTGAAACACAGTATTGTCAAAGTACATTGTAAAAGGTGCATACTCTCCATCTCCATCTGACTTGCCTATTTAAGTTTTCTTACCTCATTTACCTCATCACTATTTGTCTCTTTTGGCGTCTCTTTTCTGTTCTTTCTCTCGTCTGTCTGTCTTTCCATCCCCCTCTATATTTCCCAAGCATACATAGGAGGCTATATATAAATTCACAGCATCATTACCAGCAGCCAGTAAACCGAGCAGCAACACCACCAAGATGATAAAACGGGAGGAGAGCCCTGCAGCAGCACACAGTGGAGCTGTCTGTGATGGATGGCATAAAGACGACGGTTGTTAGCCTCATCTGGAAAATCAGCATTGGGCCGTATTCAGACCAAATCAGGCGCTGCGGAGAAAACGCCAGTCCTCCCATTCATTTGAACGGGGGTAGTGCGTTTAGGCTGCTGCGGTGGGGAACACAGGGGATCCGGTGAAAAGTTAAAACAGAATCAACTTTTGGAGAAACGCAACCAACGTCACGCTGCAGTGGCCAATCACGCCGGCGGTCAGACTGGAATACGCCCAGGAGAAGAACTTTGTTTACCTGTAGCATTGTAGCATTTCGCTGTTTACTTTAGAATTCTGCTGTTTACCGAGCAACTGTGAAGATGGAAGAGAGCCTGATCGATCGCCGCCGTGATCACTGTACATCAGATGTTCAACCCTGCCACGAAGGGGTACAAAGACGTTAATCGCAATGCAGTCGCTAGGCGTTGTATCGCTCTTCAAGTTGGGATTGCTACAATCAGCATGGCCATGTAGTGACACTCCCACACCTCTGCACAACCCTGCGCTAATCGTCGCAGCGCCTGATTTGGTCTGAATACGGCCTTAGCCATGCTAGTTCAGGGCTGTAGCATTGAGAGAGCATGGATGACTGCTGACAAAATATGCTGTGTTGTAAAAAGTGTTGCCAGAAAGTGCTTCCATTTCTGTCCTCTTTACAGGTTTTTTGAAGGTTAGGACATGGTAGGGCCTGCTAAAATTAGCATTAAACCCACATACACATCAAGGGGGGTTCTGTAATCTGACAACTTCATTGTAATCCTCAAGGCGGGGGCAGCAATTGAGTGAGTAAAGAGGCTGCCATGGTTCAGTATCCACTGACAACTAGCAGTGAAAAGAAAGAGCTTTAAGGCAGGGTGGTAAATTCATTTTAATGACACATATAAAAGCCTGCCTGGATATTTTATTGGACTGATGAATCTTGGAACTATTCACAGTGCCAGAGGAAGTGAACAAAGTCAGTTTTTGTGGTGATCATTCAACACTGGCTTCACTAATCTTGAATACTGAGGTTTCTCATATTTATGTGTGCTCGCTGCTTTGAGACTTTCACTTTGGATTTAGACTGAAACACTGAAAGGAGTTGGAAGAAGTTTAAGTTTTAGTTTAAGTGTAAGAAGTGAATGAGGTTGATGTGCCAATTTAAATGCAAATGCTGAGGGAAAATGTCAGTTAAAGTGTAAATAAAAAATTAAGCTGGAAATATCCATTGAAGACTGAAGCTTGTCTGGAGTTTTGATCCATACTGGGGCCTGAAAGTCAGGGTATCTTTGTCTCTGCTGCATCGATTTTGACCATTCTTTTTTTAATCTCTCTGTTGTGAGTATCCCAACTTCATGGAAGTGCAATACTAAATCACTTGAGTACCCTTTTAAATACTGAGGTTTCTACTGGCTACAGAATGAATGCACATTTTAGATTACCAAAACATCCAAAAGTTTGAATGATTTTGACCTTGAACACTCAATGTACTGCATGCCAAAGTGAGAAAGGCACCTGCAATTGATGTTGTTTTCTTTCTTTTTAGCTTCATATCTTTGTTCTTTCTATCAACAAACTATAACTGCAGAACATCTAATAGCACTAGTATGCAGAATCAATTCACTAAGGGGACACGTGATATTAGCAATGGGGAATTTTCTGCCTGCAGAATGAAAACCCAAAACGTGCAAAAGTGAGGATGTAATGTAATTCTATAATGTATATTAAAGATTTATCTATTCTTATAACTTTAATATAATTTCTTCCTGCCCTCACATTTTTTATGGTCTGGTCTCATTAGCAAGTGCATGAATCAGATTCAGACACTCATTATCTACAATCTGTAGTTCATATGGTACACAGAACAATAGAGGGTACAGAGGGTCAATTCTTTGATGTAAATTTCTTTGCCACACAGAAATTGTGGGTCATTAGTGTCACACCATTTGCATCTCTACAATATTCTGCTGCTACTTGTTGGTTTTATCCATTGTAACATGTGTGCGGTAAGTAGATAAATTCCCTATTCAGATAAAGTTAAGGGCTTGGGTTTTAACATCATTATAGGCTTCTAATTATGTCATAAATCAAAGCACACTGTTGCTGGACAGAGCGAGAATGATGAAGGCAGGAGTGAGTGCCGCAGTGTGTTAGTCCCGACTCTCGGAGACTCTCTGGCCCTGCCAGACATCTCCACTGAGCCGTACAGACAGCAGCATCCCTCACAGTCTCCCTCTTTCCACTCATCCCTCTGTTTCTGATCTCCTGTTTCTTTTTCCCTTTCCGTCATTTATTCCTTTTATTTGATTATTATGTGTTACATCCCTACTCCCCGTCTCATTCTTTGTGTCTTCCTCTCTGTCTACTATATACTTTTTCATAATCTTCTTCCCTATCTTACTTCACCTCCTTTTCAGTCTTTCCTCCCTCCGTCCATCCCTGCCTCTTCTCTCACATGGCTTTGACAGGAGTGTTGCTGAGTTGTTTTTACCATATCTGCTGATCCCTCCCTCACTATGTCTCTCTTTCTCCCTCTCTCGCTCCCTCCTAACATTTATAAGCAGCACTTGGTCGCTCTTGCTGGCACCCAGTAGTCCCTCGCGCCTCCTCGATAGTCACGCTCTGATGCCTCGGCTGATTGCATAAGAACATGGTGTCAAACGGCCACTCAGTCATCACCAGTGGAGAGGGGTGGGGAAACACCACAACAAAACAGCATGTTTGTGGGGGGGTTGAGTTTTGCTTGGACGGTTTCCAGTGCTGATTCAACTTTTGATACAGGTTCTGAAATGGTTTACTTGTATAGATAAAGGACATTTCATTGTGCAAAACAGTAGATTGTTTTCTGTGTGATATAGTCACCTTCTGTTCAATACATAATCCAACCATCTTGAAAATAAGTCATAAGTAAAACCTGTTCTAAGTTTTATCATTAGAACCCAATATTTTTAAAGCTGCATTAATTGATTTTTGGCCACTTGGGGGCGGCAAAACATCCTGAAAACACAACACTGACATATTATCACTTAGCATTTTTTACATATCCTGCACACACAGAGTAACATTAGCTTTCATTTGGAGTTGTATTGCTGGCCGACTGATGAATGCAAGTCCAATATTCACTCTCTTTTTATCTCTGTTTTGGTCTGCGCTAAAATATTTGCTCTTTAGCTGCTGAATGCTTCACAGTGTTCACCAGCTAGTAGATAATGTTGTCTGTCAGCCATCTGGTGCTGGGCAGGTAGTGTACAGTGGGTTTATCAGAGCTGTTTCACGGAAACCAGCCTCTTGCTGCCGCTGGAAATGAGGTTGATGAAAGTGGAATTTGCAGCCCAGAAAACCATAACACTGACGTAAAAAAGGGGATTAAAAGATCAGTAGAGCTGAGAGGAAATACGAAGTTGGGTGATAATTTAGTTTGTCACTAAGAGCGGCCTCTTTCACATTACACATAGTCAATTGATACATTGTTGATAAAAAATCAATGACTGGTGCAGCTTTAAAGCAGCTACAATCAATATTTTTATATTAACATTGTATCACGACTCCTTGTATGTGAAGGGCGTTAGTCATAGTGATAAACCCACAGAGAATTATTACCCAACTCTGCAGTTCACCTCAGCTCTACGGAGCGTTTTAGTATCTCTCAGATCATTGTTTTGGTTTTCTGACCTGCAACTTTACTGTTACCGGCCACAGCAGCTACCTGCTCTACACCAAACAGCAGACAGGCAAAGTTAGCAACTAACTGTTAACATAGTGGAGCATTTATCAGCTAAAGAGACAGATATTTCCCTCAGGAGTTACTTGAGACCAAAACAGAGCTACAAGGAGAGTGAATATTGGATTTACATTCGTCAGGTGGACAGAAACTTGACTCCAAGTGAATGATAATGTTGCTCTGTGTCTGCTGGATGTGTTAATAGTCAACTGTTTGCAATCAGGTTTGCCATATCAACTTAATAAATGATAATATGCATTTGTTGTGTATACAGCTTGTTTCTGCTGCACCCAAGTGGCCCAAAAATAGTTAATGCAGATTTCAGGTTTTGGCCATTGCATCTTAAAATCAATGTCAGTGGCAAAGTTTACATCCAAAATGCCACCTAATGTTGATGTGTGTGCCCATATTTGTATTTGTACATATATGTGTATAGGATTGTGGATGTATATATAGTATTGGTATTACTACAGTATGAGGGAATTGTCTGATGATTTCAGGCGTTAGTTGTGTTTTCTTCACAATAGCTGCATATGTGTATTTCTTTGTATTATTCTTATTTCATTGGTTCTAAGTTCATTGATGCTGACTTGATGTGCCCAGTCTGAAGTGAGAAATGGGAAGTGATGGGGAAAAAATAGGCCACAATACCCCTCTGGTAAAAACAACCATCAGCATTTTAGAAGAAGAAGTTTATACCCAAACCTTATGGGATCCAACCGAGCCTCAAGGACTCAAGTTGATTCAAGCCACATTTCTCATTTATTGTTTTGCATTCATTTCTGTATATTATTGTAAATTATAGATCATTATTACAATTTATCATTGGAGAATTATTTGCATTTTTTTGCTCGAGCCAGAACATAATTGCAGGTACACTCAGACAAGACTTGAATATTCAAGCACAGAGTCGAGCTCCAGGGCGAACACACACACACAATCTTTTTCAATTTCAGAGCAAGCAACAAATGCTCGTCTACCTACACACAGCCCCCGTTAATGTCTGACACTAATCTGATGACAAAGCCCAGGATGTAGGTGCACAATAGCTTGAGAATGCCTGTGGGTTTTAGGTGTTTTACTCTGCTACTTGCTTATGAATGATCTATAATTCTTTCTCTTTCACAAATGCACTCACACTAATCAGCCAGTACCCCCATGGCTGCTGCTGATCTGTTTTCTGACATGCCTCTGCGCCTATAATTCCACTGTGGACCTCTGGCCATCGATCGGGACACAAAAGGAGACGTTGTCGCCATCAATAACCCTGGAATCCTTTGCAGAGAGCCACCCAGTGCTGCTGAGATGCAGTTTTCATTGGCAGATCAGTGTGCTAAAGGTGGAGAAGAGAGGGGGGAAAGATGCACATACGCAAGCATCAAACTGCTATCAGTGCAACGAAGGTCTGGAGGCAGCAGCTTTGTTAATGATTCAGTGAGCTGCAAAGAAACAGGCAGAAAGGAGGAGACAGAGAAGAGTGGAAGAGGGTTATGACCAAGTTAATTAGATCAAAATGCTCAGAAAGATCCAACAAGTGCTCCAAAGTCTGGAGAGCCTGGCAGATCTGAAAAAGGCTGTTTACTGTTTGTTGTCAAGATGTGTGTGTGTGTGTGTGTGTGTGTGTGTGTGTGTGTGTGTGTGTGTGTGTGTGTGCGTGTGTGTGTGTGTGACTGCACAACACGCTCACGGAACAGAAGCCAGCGACAACACTGCGAGGCACATGGGTGTTGCAGATCGGCGGAGCACTTTGCCTGCTTTTAGGGCAGGTGAAATTCATTCAGCATCTTATTCTAAGACCCCTCAAATAGCTGTGAAACAAAACTGAGAATCCCTTGTTTGCCAAAGTTGTGTATCCTGGTTATTTATCCAAGTGATTTTATTACTAAGAAGAGTGACCGTGCGCTAATGGACTTGTGTCTCTTACAAGCTAAGAGAGCAGTAGCTGTAGGATGGAAAAATGTGAACAAACCAAGAATGAATCAATAGATTTAGGATCTTTTAACTAAGCATGGTGAAGCTGCCTTTGGCTTCTGTGCTGCTCAAATGTGGAACAATTTACCTTGACTTGAGACAATGCTGACTACTTCCAAATCCAAGCTAAAGACCTACCAGTTTACCACTGCTTTTCATTCATTTTCTTTTAAATCAAATGTATTTATTAGTTTATTTTATTGCTTTTACTCTGTGCGCTGTTGATTGATTTTATTGTTTTTATTCTGTTGTTTTTATCATGTGTTTCTTGTGCCTTTGCCTGTGTACTCTGTAAAGCACTTTGGGTTGCTTTTGGGTATGAAATGAGCTATATAAATACAAATAAATAAATATAAATAAATACATTTCGCCTTGCCTTCAACATGTGGTTGCTATGGAAAAACTAGCATACATTTATAAAGGAAAGCTGGGAGTTTTTGAAAATATCTGGGGGAGCTTCATGGAGTTTTTGAAACAAAATGTTGGTGATGTTCAATAAAGCCAAGGACTGGGGTACCCCATGTGAGCTTCAAGATTTCTGTACATTGTAATTACTGTATATTCACCTCTGTTTAAATTACCATGTTTTTATTGACTTGCCTATTCATTTGATGTTATACTGTATTTGCTGCCAAGACTGACCATATGTAATATGTAACCAATATGTAATGTTTGTTATAATTGAAAAACCCCAATAAAAATATTGTTAATAATAAAATAATAAAATAGCTGTGAGCTTGACGATACAAGGTGAAGCCGTTTCTAAACATTTAGGCAGACAGGCTGCAGAAGGGGCCAGACTGGATGTCAGCAAACAGGCAGCTGGATGCAGCCTGGACCGAGCAAGGGGGCCTCCAGCAAGGCCAGCAGCTTCCCCGGGGCTGAGGTTCAGTGAGGTTTCACTTGTTTTTTTAAGCTGATGCATCCCTCTCCGTGGCAGTTTTTACAAATATGAAACACTTGAAAGTGCAAACAAGGAGGAGCAGTTTAGTCGAGTGTCACCAGACCAGAGAAAAATGGAAGAAAGGGAGGCGGATTTAATTCATTTTGTCCTCTCTGCTCAACCAGAGCCATGGTGTTTCCGGAACCGGGGCAAACGGAGGGCTGACATTTGGATCCTTCGGAGGCTGTGAGGAAGTAGCGATGACACTTCAATGCACCTGGTCCACTGGGCAACAAAAAGCCTTGTCATCAAACAGCCATGGTGACATTTAGAATCCGTGCATACACATCTGTTCTGGCAGCATTCAGATTCTGACCCCACAAAAATGGAAATGTTGACATATCCCTTACCATGTTCCCTGCCTCTGTTTTAAACCAAAGTATTTGAAAGGATCTGATAAAAACGCAAAAGGGGGAATGACCGAGAATCAAACCAATTAACAAGGTTGAACACAGTATTTTAGGCTCAGAATATGCATAATGTTCATATATCCAATATATTTTCTCATGTCCTTTTTTATATAAGTGTATTGTTGAACAGCCACAGTAATCCAAACAAGCCCATGCAGCCGTTAGCAACAGTGCCCCGGCATCCTGCCAAGTATGGACATTGGGAGATGAAAGAGTGGAAACTGTTGTTCTGCTCTGCCCAACACCAAGGGCAAACAGAGAAGGGAGCGCTAACATGGCATTTGTTTTTGTATTTGTTTCCACCTCCAGGGCCTGAATGTTAATATCAGTGAATGTATTATTTTATGCTCTCAGTATGCATCTGAAGTCCCCTCTCGGAAACAACAGCCAATTGCCTTATGTCACCATATTAAGCTCGTTTCCAATCCTTGTCCTGGGAGTAGATTAGTGCAGACTATAAACAAGGTTCGGGTGTCCTTGCTCAGGGCCACTACTGGGCCTCACTGGCCACTGTTTGCTCCAGCAAGCCTTTGACTTCTAGGCTCCCTTTCTAATCTACCTACCAATATCCCATCGTATTACAGTCACAGGCGGTAAAATCACTATGAAGTATTTAGCATTTTGCTGTTTTATGCATCCAACTGCCTTAAGAGACAGCATAAAATCAATGTAACACACCTAGTTGTACTGAAGGATGGATTCAGTGTTTGTTTTTTTTACATTATCCTACAGCTAATATGATACGACATAAAGCACTTGTAATCCTATAACACAGTAGGTGACTGCTGGCAAACTCCACCCACAGGTGCTGCACTGTGTTCATAAATCATCAGGCATAAAGTATTAATATATGGTGCAGGTATGGATGAGAAGGCACTTTAAAGTGAAGCAGCTTAGAACAAAATACCAGTAAAACTTTTAAAGAATGCTCTAACTGTAGATCACACTTCTATACAGATTGATTTGCTGTTGTGCATTATGTTAAATCCAGAGAATATCTGTGCAGATACAGGGATACAGAGCCAGCTGAGTCAGCAGCGTGGTGAGCTACTGCCACCCAGAGGATGAAGAGTTTTTCATGCTAATTAATAATTGATCTCAGACCTGACTTCTTTGTTTGAAGTAAATTTCTAAATATGCGAGATTTTAGTCACCTTTTGTCCAGACTGATAATGTATCATTACAGTATTTATTGTATGGACATACAAAAACGGCATCTGTTCTAGAGACCGAGGGGGAGAGATGTAAGGATACAGATCGCAACTCTCATTCTCTCATTCATAATTTAAGTGGCAGTGGAGAATGAAGGTTACTTTGGTATCTTTAATTGTCCCTTTTATTGTTGTAGTTTTGTTATGGCTCTAGGAGCAGTTTTCCTTGAATAAAATTATAGTAAAAAGGGAAATGTTCTTGCTGTTGAAGACAACAGAACATAAATATGTTGCAATATGCATCAGTGTCAGATTTGCTGATGATGATTTAATCCCAAATTATTGTAGTGTACCTTCAACATGTAATTTTGTAAAAAAAGAAAAAAAGCAGAATAGTTTACCACTGCAACAGCACTACAAGCAGTGACCACCAGGTGTCACTTTTGGGCCTATTTTACCCAATTGGACTATGTGTATGGCTTTTTATTGTGTGACAAACTAACAATTCCCAAAGGAAGAGTTTTAATTATTGCCCCTTTCAGCCTGGCAGCAGGCAGATCAGAGGTCAACCCTTCAGCAGAGCTTTCCCAAAGTGCTCACAGTGTCATTAAAGGTCAAAGAACAAACAACTGGACCAAAACCTTCACTAAAGTATATGCATTTAGGTTTCTTATGTCCTAGTTAGTTGACCTGTTGGATAGACTGGATAGTGAAAATGTCTGCTTTATCACACACGTTCCTGTCATTCAACTTTTCAAGTACTGTCTTTAAGTCAAGTATCTATTATCTATGATTGTAACTCTGTAATGTTTCCTTCCTTGTGAACTTCAGTAGCGATACAAGCAGTGATAGTTTCAGTGTTCACTTTCACTGACCTATTTCCAGTATTAGAAATGTGTCATAGTTGCATAACTCACATGATACAGTGATACAGTATAACTCATCAGTGGATAATCATAATGTGGAGTATAATTGCTGGACAGAGTAATAAACACACAACACAACTGTGGGTGTGTGTAATGTTACTGTAAAGGAAACTCCATGACAACCAGCGGTTGTGGTAGTGGAAGACGTGGGTGTACTCTGACCCCCATCATCCAACCTAACTGGCCCTTATAGTCTTGTGGAGGTGTGTTTACCCTGTACATACCTTCGACCACACTGCTGACAACAATGAGCTCCAAACCTTTCCCACAGTCACAGACTCAGGGCTCCAGCATGCGTCGTGGCAACCTGGTATGGCAACACACACAGGAATAGCATCAGCGAGCTACATGTGGCTGAAAAGACTGTACGTTTTGACTGTAGAGCCTTGACATTTTTAAAGGCTCTGTGTGTGTGTGTGTGTGTGTGTGTGTGTGTGTGTTCCTGGGCCAAATATGCAAGCCCTGCATTCTATAGACCCACTAACGTTCAAACATGCCTTTGACGTCATCCATTAATCTTAATGCTGGCCAAGACCAGCCGTTACAAGCAGGAAGTTAATGATGTGACCTCCATTTTGGTTAGATAACATAAACAGCTCAAGTGCACAAGTTATGATAAGTTGCTCAAATTCAAATTCAAAATAGCATACATTTACTTTAGGCTGCAACTAACGATTACATTCATTATCAAATAATTTGTCGTTTATTTGCTCGAATAATTGATTAATATTATTTTTCCATAAAATGTAAAAAGGTGACATCTTCAAATTGCTTGTTTTGTCCGACAGACCAGCCCCAAAAATATTCAGTTTACTAGTAATACAAATCCTCATATTTGAGATACTGGTACCAGCAGAAATGACTGAAAAGATCAATCAATATTGCTGCTGATTAATTTTCTGTCTCAACTCAACTAATAAAGTAATAGTTTCACCTCTACACTTATTCACTAGATTTATATAATATTACACATGAAACACTGGCAAGGGTAAGATGAAGCTTATAGGAAATGTAACTAGCAGGAATCCATAAGGAAAGTATTATAATTTGCATATTCTAAAGGTGGTCAAAAATATAGTAATTATATAGCCCTACAGCATGAGTGTTTTAATCCTTAAAGAAAGGATAGACTTTCTTAAATTAAAGCACTGGAACAATACAATAGATAAGGTGTTTTCATCATAAACTTCATTTTCAGCTTGAACGGAAAATCTTTGCCAAGCACTGCAGAGAGCAAATAATTTGCCGCATTACTATTGCACAAAAAAAAAAAACACAATAGCGGATTTAATTGGCTCATGTCGCACTGTCCCTATTATTGACCAATTACAAATGGGAATGGGAGGGGCTCAATTTTTTTGTCCTTCGTTTTTCTGGTGGCAGAGGGAGGGGTACGTGCTGATAGTGTTGTTGTCTGTTGCTGTGCTTGGGACAGGCAGAGCTGCCAAGGTCGGTGAAAGTACTGCTTAGACCAAGACTTCGGTTCATAACATCTTAAAAAGTACTACCCCAAGAGGCATACAGGTGAGTTTTTGGGTGTAACCAAGTTTTATTCGTGTTTAGTAGTTGGGTTTACTTCACCTGGTGTCTTGCCAAATTGTGTATCCCCGTCAAATCAGTGGCTGTCAAATGAGTTCACATGGGAAGAGATGCCGGGGAGGAAGCGCTAACTTGCTAGCTAACATTAGCCGCTTTTGAGCGCTGAAATTAGTTATGTGGTGGCGTTAAACGTTGTGCAAGTGTGACAAGACTTTTATTATTATCACCGCTCGTGCCCTATTTAGTCTCCCATACTCTTCTATTGAGGAAGTACCCTTTCCTGGGTTTGCTTGACAGCAGTGCCGGCTAACAGGCGGACTGGCTAGCCAGCAAACTTAGCCTGCGAGTAGCAGCCGAATTCGAGCCACGTTTCATTTGAGTTTCCCCGTTGCCAGTTCGCCGAGTGATTTGGTTATTGCTTTATTTTGATTCTTAATCGCTTGAATGGTTGAGTTAGTGAAGCGAAATGCCCTTGAACACCGGTTTGCTACAAGTTATAACAATTTAACAACTCTTTCCATCCGCAATCACTGCGTTCTAACAACTCTAGAGTCCACCACGAACTGACATCAGTGCACTGTACTTATACTGGCAGGTGGTTGGAACTAAATATGAGCGGCTTCCTTTCTAGTGTTCTAATGTGTGAGTTTCTCAGTAGAAGAGCCCTATTATCCTAGTTTAGTTATATGTTTTTGGTCTCAGACTGCAGTTGTAAATGCTAGACAACAGCAGCTGTTTCTTTCTCTTCTCTTGACAGGAGCTGCTCCCCATGGGAAGTTATTGGAGCACATACTTTATTACATCCAACAACAGCAATACATTAATTCACTCCAATATTATGAGTCATGGCAGTATTAAGGTGTATGGTGGTACCTTGCAGAACTCCGCATGTGGTGGAGGGTTATAGTTACATGGTTGGTATTGATTGTTCGACAAATGAGTCATGACTAAGGGTTTTCTAAGAAGAGTCCATATTGGTTTGCAGTCTGAAACACAGTGACACTGAATTGTGCGAACCAGTTGGGGTCTTAAAAAAGTGTCAGTACTCAAAAGTAGTTGTATATTTGCTGCCAGCTTTACATTTGAAACCAGCTTGAGATACCAGTCTTTGGAAGTTGTGAGAGGAATACGCTTTATCACGGCTCTCAATGCACTGAAATGGCGCTCTTTTGTTGGAGGACATACAGCAACAGCTGCACTCGTCAACAACAGTGTGTGTGTGTGGTAGTGTGTGCATGCTCGTGTGCTTTGTTTCAGTTGGTATGCCAGGCCGTAACTGCAGCATTAATGGAATGCCGGTTGAATTCTGTGACTTTAACACACACGCACACGTTACAATGGCCGTTGTGGATGAACCTGATCTCTCTTGGAAGAAGCTGAAATGCTTTGCATGTTTTTTGCATGGCCCAGTCTAGCTGTGCGCCTCAGTGTTCACTTTTACACAGTGCGGACAAGTGAGGGCACGCAAGGCTTGCCATTATATAGCCCCAAAAGGAAGATGCCAAGTCATTACTATAAGCAGCAAGATATAATCCTCATCCCATATGATGTGGCATTTGATTTACACCCATGTGTACACCAAGTCTTGCTCTGTTTGACTTTACAGAGGTGTCAGACCTTTGCTTTCAAATGTCTGGCCAGCATAAGATGCACCACACTGTTTGCAAAGTGATGACGGACCATATGCTGCCATATGTTGAAGTGGCACGACCCCTTTTGAGCCCTATCACACCCAGAATATTTATATGGATGTTAACATCATAAACATTAAAACAAAAGGTTTCTTTAGTGACCAGTCGATTCATTGCTTTGGAACATCCCAGTGCAACATCCAGGGCCCTGCAGACTGGTTAATCAGTTCTTATTGGGTTTTGTGTGGCACTTGTAGTGAAACATGTAAAGTTTTTGATGATATGTGATGCAGCAAATGGGAGAACACTGAAAAGAGCAAAAAAAGATATGTCAGACTTTAAAAATTTATCTTGGCAGAGTCTGAATGCAACTTATTTGTGTGTGTGTGTATGTGTGAGAGAGAGAGAGTGTGTGGCTGTTAGATTTGAAATCTTACAGTTTTGTTCTTTCGCCGCTCAGTGTTCGCGTCTATGACAGAAAAACAGGATACAGCACCTCACACCCTCTTGAACAGTGGCATTTTTTTCACATTGTGGTTTTCAACCTGCTGTTGCGTTACAGGTTGCCTGAGGCAAGCACAGGGGCAAGCCTTTGTGTTGCATCGCAGTGCTTCTTTTGGGCTCATTTAGCACTGATAGGCTGCCTGCCACAACAAGAGCACTGCCACAACTTAGAAGAAAATAAATACTAACTATAGATAAGTATGTGGAAGATGTTTAGCATTATTATTTTTATCATGATAAGGCAGCCAGGTATAAAGTATTACCACTGCAAGCCCCACAATAATCCAGACAGCACCTTAGGGTTGATTGTGTGTTGTCATGATCAAAGAAATACAGTATCCACCTGAAACACAGTTAGCAAACTGGTATTGATGCTACCCTCTGACGTGTGAAATATGACTATATAGTCATTACAGTCATATTACAAAGAGGCACCCAGCTACTGCAATGTGCTGCTTTAAACTCTCACCAGGCCGGATACAGCTAATGTGATATTTGCAGACTAGCTGTTCTCAAACTCCAAATGCTTGCAGCAGCGGTTTTTGTTTGTTAGAGTCCAGTTATGAATCACAAGTTGCTTTGTGACACTAAATGAGAACTCCCAAAAGGATTTCCTTCCAGCACTGCACCACTGCACCAGTGCCAAGTCTAAATATCTGCTTTTAGCTAAACAAGCAGTGTGAAGTGTTCTTATATCATTATTTCACTGTTGATGCCAACTGAGGTTAGCCTGCAGCACTGCTTGACTGTCTGGCATATTCGATTCACATATTTGTTTATGCGTGTCAAATTTTGGTCAAAGTTAGAGTTACTCCTCCTGTTCTCATTCAACTGAAGTATGAGAAGGTCACTGTTGCATCAAGAGAAAACAAAAGTTGGTTATGGTACACAAATATTAGTTCTTTTCAAGCTAAAGTATGGCAGCTGTTTACAGGGATGACCTGGACAAAGTCATTAGGCGTTTTTAGACCAAACAGTGTACCTACTACATACCTTCGTCAGCTTTTTTTCTGTTTGCATTCGCACCGCCAATAGGAACGCTGAAGTGACGTAAGCCGGCCGGCAGTTGGTATAGCAACTCCACTCACAAAGTCATACACAAGATTTTTATATTTAGCTTTGACAAGTTAAAATCGTGTTGTATTTCCCCCGTTGCATATATAATCAATAAAGTCTGGACTTCACTGTCGGTCCATTTGTCCGTGTTTTGGTCCATTTTTTTAAGGCTACCGTTACGAGCTGTTACACATGTTTTTAAAGATGGCGCCAGGGTGGGAAATTAGCACCAGCCACCAGCCAAATGCTAGTACAATATGAAAGTGGCTGGTAGATTTCAGACACAAATGAATCATTTACTATCGAGTGGTTGGTGAATTTGAACATTTATCTGTCAGCGGCTGGTAGATGTTTACACTTTAAAAAGTTCGTCTTGTGCTGGCAGAGTACCTACTCTGAACTAGGAGCTAAAAAAGTCTCTTAAAACGGCATTCTAAGAACTACAATCGTTCCCAGTTCTTGCAGTGCGGACACTATAAAAATGGGATGGGCCCTCCAGCTGTTCTTATAACTATGAGTTCCTCCGGGCCGAAAATGCCTATTATCTTCAAAACTAAAATGACTAAAATAAAATATGTGAGGCCTTAATCATCTTGATTTTGTTTACTTGTTAGTTCATGGCAGCAACTTATGCACATCCTCTCAGGAGAAGCTGAACACTCACAGTACACTTGTTTAAGTCATTATTTCATTCAGACAGAACAAACTGACTAAGATGTCCCTCAGCTCCTCAGCTCCTGGCTCTTAGTGCTCGGCCCTCGCTCTCCTCCTGTTGTCAACGGCTAATCATCCAGTTTACTGAGGACCACCAGCCATCGCTGACTCAGCCAATGCTGCCATCTGGGCTGGAACAGAAAACACAACAGACCGCTCACAGGCTCTAGAGCCTCAGATGCTTAGCTAACGGATTGTGTGTGTGTGTGTTTGCATGACAGTAAAAAAGTGAAATACAGTAATGTGAAGACACAAGGAATATGAAATGAAAAAGTTTGGAAAAATGTAAAATAATAAAATTCTATATTCTCATTTCAGTTTTCATAAAATATTATTGCAGCAACAGTATCAAGGCATTTAATTTCACTCAGGGGCCAGTCAGTATAGACACAAGATTTAAAGTTTTCTTGCACACCCAAACAGGCGTTTTCAGTTGGTTGGATCTATGCTAGGGTGTACTAATAAGAATGGATGCGCTTGTTACAACACATGCTCGTTATTTTTTTATTGTTTATTTCTAATATATGTACCCAGGACTCTCTGGAAAGCAGTATTGGTACAGAAAACTAAACTATGCACCTCAAAGTGTTTGGGCTTGATGTAGGCAGTGTACGAAGCACAAAAATGAAGTGCATATAAGTGCACTTTATTGTGCTGCTTCTTTCTATTCCTTTACCATACATTTTTAAAAACAGTCAATACTTCAGAACAACTTTAGAAGAGATCTAATCCACAAATTTAAGTGAAAATATGTGGGGGTGTGGGTGGACCAAGGGTGTGCAGGAGCTTTGAGGGCGTTTTCACACCTATAGTTGGTTTGCTCTGGTCCGAATCAGTTGATTAGTTTCTTTTCATACAGAGAAAACTCCAAGCGAACTGTGCATATAGCATATAGTGCATACAGTATTTCTGTGTGAGAAACACTGCTATGGTTCATTTTCCGGCTAACTGCCCAGAATGTAAAGCACACCTGCCTACAGGAGCCGTTCAGCTCAGACTTGCGGAGTACACCTGGTAGTTGGGTCTGATCGAGGTCATATCACGTTCCCACCACAAACTGCTTCAGAGTTCGTTTGGAACTGGACCAAGACCACCTCCTCTAAAGGGTCTCAGTGTGGTTGTTTTGGTCCGCACCCGAGTGCTATTACTGCGTTCACGCCTGCCCAAACAAACTGCACTAACCAGGCAAACGCACCAGGGTTCATTTTAACTGAAGCAAACAGGTTGGGTGTGAAAACGCCCTAAAGACTAGTCATCACCGTCAATAATTGGACGTGTTTAAGACATTTTGACACGTCACAGTATGAAAAGCACAGGTGTAAATAATAAAATAAGTGATGGCTGAATTCCATTTAGCTGCTTCAGTTTCAGGGTCTTGGTATTGTTCATGCTGGCTCACTGGGACACTTGAACAGAACAGAGGCATCGTTAATGTTATTAGTAACACCTGTGCTTTTCCTACTGTGAAGAGACAAAATGTGTGCTGTGAAAAAGACCTATGAATCAGGGTTATCATTTTAGCTCTAATTGTGTACCCACTAACAATAGGAGCCTTTTCAGTCTCACTATTTGGCAAAGCAGGATTAATAAATCCTAGCTGTTAGAACAGCTTATCTCTTGAAAGCTTAAAGTGTTTTAACACCTAAGCCGCCAGCGTTCAGTGTTCACCAGGAATTATGTCCTCCGTCAAAATTCTCCAATATATATTTTTTTAATTCATTGTTGGCCATCCTCGATCCCCTCCTGTTTTTAATACTCTCCGGAAATTAGTTATTTGTGTGTCCCTGTTAAACACCATGCGACTCAAAGTCCAAGTTCCTGTTTTACCCCAAACTACCCATCTGCCTGTTTCTTTATCTGTCTGTCTGTGAGAATAAGTGTGTGTCGAACTGCACAGCTTTATGACCCTGCACACTTCCCGCTCACGTTTCACTTTTATACTCACATCCTGTCAGCGGGACAACCGCTCTCTGCAAGTCTGTTTGCCGTGCCGTTTCAGCATGCTCTCGCTGGCTGGTATTGTGTAGATGCTGTGCTCATAATTGTCAGTTCTGTTCTGTTTATTACCCCTCAAGCGCTACAATATTACTGTTAATGTGTTTTCTTTGGTTTGTTTGCTCATGCAACATCATATACTATCCACAGGAATCATTAAACTTTTATTTTATGATGGGAAGCAGAATTTCTTTGGTTAACTAAGGGGGATTTCAAATCCTCCAACTTTGAAAACACATAGCACACGTGTGCTAATGCGGTTAACTCTTACCTGCTTTGTTTTATTGTTATTATTGTTGTGATGAGAAATGTTTGTCTCCCTGTTGTCCTTCTTTTTTTAATAGAACTTTTATTTTTACCTTAATTTAACCATGTGCGGTTTCATGCTGCATCATGTCAGATAAGTAGCCTGTCATTTTTTGAAACCTGAGTGGTGGTACGACGGGGTCATTTAAAATGCACACCCACCATCTGTCCAATCGATTTTGTGCAAACTACTTTCAACTACGGGCTTCTTTGCTTTGGCAGTTTCTTTATGCCCAAATGCCCAAAGCATCATGCTTTCTAGGCCACTGGAAAATTGGAAAGCCTTGGAAAATGTGTTACAGCAGAGTACAAGGTTAGATTGAAAGTTGTGAAACTACAAGATAAAAAAAAAGCTACTCAGACTGGGTTATCCTCATATTTTCATTCTTCATCCCCTGTCGTATTTGTGTCATGCCACCGACTGATCATATGCTGCACAGGTACTAGTGAAATTACCTGCAAGCCACTTCTCTTTTGCTGGCATGATGCTACTGCCAGATCTGTGAGTTTGAAAACATATTCAATTGGAATGTAAACAGGTTTGTGATGCAAACATACTACAAGATGCACCACTGAGTGCACCACTTGCTGAATGTATAGAACATTATCATATTTAACCTTGACGGAGATCAACGAGCTAACTGTGCGCTGCCGTGCCACCTGTTTTTCTGCATTTCCACGGCTGGCAGAAGGATCTTGGCCTCTGCCTGACTGGCTTTTTTGCAATTCAGCAGAATTCTCACTGATCTCAGCAGGTGCAGGACGACAGCGATTTGCAGCTGTTTATTGTTTATGACAAGCTAGCAGTCTGCGAGAGCAGAAATATTAGGATGTTGAAGAGGACAGCCGTCACGTTTTGTGAGGAGGGTGTATCTGTGCAAAAAAACAGTGGAGTGACCAACACAACAGCAGTCAGATCAGGGCAAGGCACTGACCGTGTCAAAACTGATTTAGTGTGTGTGTGTGTGTGTGTGTGTGTGTGTGTGTAGGCTGCAAAGTAACGGCTTAAACTCTGATCCTGATTACTGTATGTTGGGACTGTGATGATTAATGCTGATTATTAGTCTTGATAATTTGGTTACGTGTTTATTGGTTTTCAGTTTTACAGTTAAGATCAATGCAAATAACATTTTTGTGTTTTAATAACAAAAGTAATACAAGATAAGTAATTGACAGAGCATTAAAAAACAGACACGTGGAAATTAACTTTTTAAACTGTGAACATCAACCAACCACTGACAGATAAATGTTCAAATTAGCCACTCAATAGTAAATCATTATTTTGTGTCTGAAATGTACCAGCCACTTTCATATTTTACCAGCATTTG
The DNA here is from genome assembly GCA_008360985.2 of Macquaria ambigua. Taxonomy (NCBI): domain Eukaryota; kingdom Metazoa; phylum Chordata; class Actinopteri; order Centrarchiformes; family Percichthyidae; genus Macquaria; species Macquaria ambigua. Next base: position 469,207 of record VMKM01000211.1, read on the forward strand.
GATGGTGGCTGGTGCTAATTTCCATCCCAGGTTGCAAGAAAAAAATGATTTTTCTTTCTGTGGGATACATGCCTCTCAATTTGGCAAAGGTTAACATATAAAAAGCACTTATCACCTTCAGTAGTCCGAGTTCCTTTTCTCTGCTTGTGCTTTGCACAGGCTCTATCTGTAACTTTAGTGTGTGTTGAGCTTGACTCTCACTTACCAGGCAGGGATACATCATGATCTACAGCGTGCAGCAGAATCAGAGCAAAGGTAACAAAGTGAAAGCAGTGTAAGGAGGAAAAAAAACATTCAGCATAGATATGTTTCATGAGTGACTGAGCAAGTGCACTTGATCTTGGCCTCGGTCAAGCCAACAGACTTGTCTGGTGACGGAGACCAAAGGCATGGTCTGTAAAGGTCAAGTCTCGTCTGCTATACCATTCTGAAGTGATTAGCACTGATCCGTCACTGTGGAGGCCAGCGTTCACGGAAAGCCATAAATAGGTCTGTTTTCATAAGGAACACCCCTGTGCCCCACTCCCTGCGTTGGTATAGCCTGTTTTTGCAGAAATTACCCAGGGACCATTTCTCTTAACTGTGAACAATAATCTCAGCATTTTGTTTCCTTTAGCTCAGTGTGTCGAAAGATTAGCAGTAAGTGGTTCACTTTAAGGCTGGACAATATTAGCAAAATCTAATCGCAATATTGGTAAAATGAAGCTACTGTGTTTTGGGATGGATTATATAGGCTTTTACAAGATATTTTGACAAGAAAAAATTGAGAAAAGATCACTATTAATCACGCAGATAATATAGGAAAATGAACTCATAGATCATTTCACTTACTAGAAGGGGCTATTAAAGGAATAGTTCAGCATTTTGGGGAATACACTTCTTAGGTTTCTTGTCGAAGTTTGATCAACTGAGGTGTAAAAACAACAGGTTGTGATATTATGGGAAGTTATATTAGAGCCAGGCTAGCTGTTTCCAGCTGTTTTCTGCTAAGCTAAGCTAACCAGCTGCTGCCTGCAGCTTCATATTTAACTGACAGATATGAGAGTGGTATCGATTGTCTCGTCTAACTCTCAGCAACAAAGCCAATAAGCTTATTTCCCAAAATGTCAAACTATTCCTTTAGGTTCAGAAAGTATCAAAGATTACAAATTGTATAGTATGTATTGTATATTGTGTGTATATATATATTATAGTATAATAACCTAAATCCTAGACATAATGTCTAGGCATTACATGCCATTATCTAGTCACAAATCACAATATAGATAATAATGTATAATATAGATATCCACCATTTATCCAGCTAGAGTATCACAAGTGGCTTTGGATGAAGACAACATCAAAGCCGACTTTAAACATCTGCAATCAACAAGTCCGAATTAGTTGATTTTATCATTATTCTATGGCAGCAGCACATCTGTTTGAGTATATTAGTTAGGGTGGTCTCTCTCTGTCAGGGTCAAGGTAGCTTCTGTTAGCCTAGCTTGGGCGCCTCCACCCAGCAGAGAAAGGAGCCTGTAGTGGTGGGTGATGCTCTCACATACACACTGGGCAACACTAGTTTCAGTCACACGCAGACATGGTTCCCTTTGTATCTGCAGTGCTGTTAACATGCAGGGCTCGGCAGAACAGAAGTGGCATTGAGCAGAGATGTAGGAGGAATTTCTACGCCTGGAGTCCCACTAAGCAGCAATAGCTGCTAGTAGCCAGACAGCCACTCTGCCTCCTCCTCTCCAAATACCAAACGGCCTCCTTAACTTTCCTACTCGCTTTTTGCCCTGATTTCTTTTCCTCCTCCCATTGTTCTCTTCATGCACTCTTATGTGCCTTGGCAGCCTGTCTCTCTCTATCCCACTTTCTCTTTCTCAGCATTGACAGAAGCCTCTCTGAGTTGTTTACTACGTCTCCCCACTTGCCCTCCTTCAGCTCTGTGAACAGAAAAAATGACCACTATGAGTTTTTGTCTGTGTTGTCATGATCCGTGTCCCTCTCCCTCTCTACACCAGAGTCCAGATGTGAAGGAGGGATAGTGGTGAGTTTGTAATGAGCAAGTGTAAAATTAGGCAGCAGGCCCAGCTGACTGAACCACAGGGCACACAGAGCCAGCTGCTGAGCTAGACTATGGACTAGACTCAGTACTGTGCTTCAGTGTCACTGACTCAAGGGTCTGTCTGTGTGTGTGTGTGTGATACGTGATATGTGATGTATGGGTTCTGAGTGAGAGCATTTCAGAGAGCAACTTAAAAATGAACTGTGCTTGATGTACGAGTCCTAACTGCTAAAGAGTTTTTCAGTGTGTACAGAGCGTTTAGAGCACGGTTAGTAGACCAAAACAGTTGAATCCTGTGCTGCTATGTGAAGTAGACTGTAAGAGAGAAGGATAAAGAGTGTCACTGATACAGCAGAGGAAAGCAAGGCCGCCATTGTGGTGGTGCTGGGCAGGTTTCCCCTTCACCACCCAGCCCACCCTCTCCCCTGCCTTCCAGCAGCCCCCCCCCAGCCTGTGTCCATATTAGGGCAAAACTCAGCCAACCTCCCCTCAAGCTGAGCTCAACCCCCCCAACACGCCCTGCTGTCACATTTGCTCCAGCGAAGGGAGCCTGAGGGAGACGCAGCTCCCCTAACCCAATTTGAAGGCCTGTTTTCCTGGCCAGTCAAAACAGCAGAAGGGTTTTAAAAATGGATGCAGAAAGCCAAGGCCAATCTTGTTGTTTTTGTTTAAGCGGCAGGCTGGTGTGTTTTTAATGTTTTTTACTTTTGAGGACCTGTAGATAATGGGCTTAACTTGAGCAGGGCTTGACCATATGCCACTTGGTGACCACTTTTCTCCAAAGTGCCTAGTATGTGCATACATCCTTAGTTTGAGTTGCCCCAAGATAATAGAACCCATAATCCTGGCTGCGTTGGTGCCAAGCTGCACTTAGTCTGCCATCATTAAGGCCTTACACACCGGGGATGTGACGAATACATGACACGAAAACTATTCATACCAGCAGCAATGCAAATTTGCGATGGATAGACATAGATATATTCGCGTCAGCTTGTTCTTCAGAAAAAAAGAAAATATGGCACTGGAGCACTCATATAAAGCCTATGTGGGCTTCAGTGTCTTATGTTACTGCAGTGCCCTGCCAGGTAAAAAGCTACAGAGTACCTCCCGTATTTGATTAATATGAAGAGCCAAGCCTGCTATGACACTGTCGCCTTGCTACCAACTCTACTACATCCAAAAGTAAACTAACCTAAGCTACTCACTATCCTGCATCTGGCGATGCTACTACACACTAGAGTGTGTTTGTTGCGTTCATGTGTTGTCACGTAAATAACAAACCCCAGCACTGAACAGGAAGCACCATGTCAAGTATAATGTTGCCGAATCCGACCTGAACATCATTTCAAATTTTTTGTCCGAACTCGGCCTGAACATCGGGTCCCACGCTCTACTCCACATGTTGTCCTTGAGTTCAGAATTCAGTAATTTTTGTGTCCTTTGTCATACAATACAGGGTGATGAGAAACACAAACAATCAACAGGTCCGCCATTGTGGAGTTATGTCGTGATGTCCGTTCCGCACAACGTGATTTGTTGTTTTTTTTTTATTCGCAGTGCGAAAGCTCAGAGAAATTTACCTTATTCCAAATACAATTAAGTTGCTTTTCCGCCACGTAATATTTGCGTTCTGTGTGAAAGTACTCATGACAATTAACCATTTTTATGTCAGTTATGCTACTGACTACCCAACTACTCTACTTACTTCTTAATAGTTAGCCATAATGGTCACTAAGTGCTTCTTTCATGATTGTTTTAGGATACAAAATTTTCTAGAGTAGAACAATAACCACACACTCAGCAGGCACTGAGGTCATAAGTATGCACAGATTATACCAGGCCAAAAGTCAACACCACATAAGTAGATCGTCACTCATTTGGAGGCAAGGGCTCATTTGTGTAGACATTTGGTGCCAACTTTATTAGGGTATTTTGGGATGTACTGTAAATGCTCACCAATAAGAACAAGTAACTCAGGAAAAACAGAATTGGTCTGTACAAAAAGTATGCTGTTGTGGTACTGTACAGGCACTTTGGATAACACTTGTAGTGAGAGGCACACTAGTTAAACAATTGGTTTGTGCTTGCCAGTCATTTTCCTAGTGCTTTCCAAACAGAAGTTATTTTGGGTCATTGGTGTTGATTTTGGTTTCCTTTGGTTTATACAAAGTCTCTCTTGGAGGAAATGGGTTGATTTAACAGACATAAGAGCTACTGGGTTAGTTCACAGACTATTTAGACCTAGAACAGTGTCACTTAATTGTAACCTGCTACCATCTAATGACACATGGTTTCATTAATTTTGAAAAACGCCAACACTAAATGAGAGGTAATGGGCCATGATTCTTGTTGTGAAAGTAAAGGCAGAAGGCCCTCAAACATTGCATTATGGTCAATAAATAAACAAAATTTACTATGTCAGTACATCATCATAAGCACATTTTGCTCTCTAAAGTATGGTTGGTGAACTATGGCTCCTATGGCACTTATTGGTTTGACCTGGCCTAAATTTGCAATACAGTATTGCAAAGGAAAGGTATTTTCTTGAGTTCACTTGTCATTCATAGCTAGACAAGTCCTCTGTTGATCCCTTACTCTGGAAATTAGCATGCATTAAATAATTACGATCAAAACATACAATCAAAGTTAATATGAACAGCTGGTAAAATAAACAAAGTGACAATATACTTTGATTGCTGTACGAACCCTGAATACTGAATATGCTAGCCTTACAGGCAGAGGTAATCTGAGTAGCATGTTTTAGCTAATAGTCAACAACTGACACACTGCTAAAGGTCCTTGGGAGGAACAACTACTTTCGAAATTTATGTTCTGCACTTGCCATGACGTAGCCTCTAATCAGATCATATTAGGCTATTCATTTGGAATAATTTGATTTAATAAGACATAGCGTACCAAACAGTTTATGATGAATATGTGCACCGTTAGACCCCTAATGAAGAGGAAGAAAACGCTGATTTAATACACAGTTCTGAGGCATGTTTGCTTGATTGACAGATGTCTCAGCCTATCACAGTCAGTTGTGGTGCTTGCTAGTTGCTTATAAATTGTAGCTCCACTGAATCTTTCTCTCCTTTCCTAAGATTTGGATTTTGTTGCTCCAGAATGGCGGCAAGCAGTTAACTGAAATCCAGGCTGCAGAAATAATCTGTTAACATAACTTTTTGAGAACTGGATACTGTATCTGCTTCATTCCATGATAACTGTCATTTTCACTACATATTACTGAGCTACATTGTCTTTACAAGATCTCCATATCTGATTCCTTGCCAAAATGGCTGGTAGATAAACTCCCAGACACAGCCAAAATGTAGAAGCACTTGGCTGGTGGTCATTTTCCTCCGTCTGGGATTTACTGTGTTTGAACACCACCACAACACCGCCTTTTTTACATTTTATTTCTTTTATTATTAGCACTTCTTTGTTCCTCAACATGAACAACACAGTGGGCTCTGACTCAGCCTGGGAATGTGCTATTTAGGATAAAAACTGAGAAGACTGCATTTCCCGTTCATCGTGTTCCAGGTTCAGTGTTTTATAAGCATGGCTGTTTGAAATATGTGCCCCAAGATACAGGAGAGGACATACATACATACATACAGACCTTTTCAAATGTCACCTGACTGAGAGGAAGCAAAGTGGAACCAGATTCCTTAAATTGCCAATCAGGTTCAGCTTGCTTGGAGTCTATCGAGTAGAGAGAAAAAGCAACAGCATTTCCTGTTACATCTAATTATAGTTTTTGTGTGTTTTTGTACCATACAGAACAATTATTGAATGTTTCTTACCCTAGGTTATGGCCGTATAGTAAATGAATAAGGCTACTTATGTTGCTAGATATTGTGTTTGGAAGTATTAATCAAGATAATTTTGATTTGAGGGGACAAAACACCTCAACTTTAATCATTTTACGCCAGCATCTTGACTGTCTCAACTACAGCAGACACTCTAGATATATTTAGTGAAGGGGAACTGTACTGTTTACAAGAATAGTAATAATGACGTTCTAATGTGATTGTGCAGTTACACACGAGAGAAAAGGAACTTAACACAGTTCCCACACTTTCAGCGCCTCTTCAGCCTGCTTGGTTTTCTTTTTTTTTGATGTACAGAGTGAGTAGTCTGATGCATTTCCTGCTCAACTGAGCATCAGTTGATGAATGAAAGGTTTTACTCGCAGTAGTGTGAAATCTAACATTTTCCTGTTTTTCATTTGTTCTTTCTCAGGGTTGCGTGCTTCAAAGTCAGGGTAGCAGTGCAGGCTGGAGTGCTGCAAACCAACACATTTGATATTGTAAAATGAATACAAAGGGAATGGAGGCACTTGCTATCAAACCATGCTGTCAAATGAATGAGTCTTAATGGTTAGTGATGTCCCTGTTTCCCCCTTCAACCCCCCTTAAAATCCCCAAACCCAGAGCTCACTGGGCTGTTATGAATCCATCATCCATTCATCAGCTGTTGCCATGCAGAATGGAAGAAAGATGCTCCGGAGTTGTCACACACACACACACACACGCACACACACACACACATTAATTTACTCATGGGAGGGTTGCTGTCTTCCAGCCCATTGAACCTTCATTGAGGGTTAACCCTTGTTTGAACCCTTAGAGGGTGTCTGCAGAAGTCAGGTCGTCCTGAGCCAGATGTGTCTCTCCCTTCCCGCCCCCACCCTTCCTCAGTCACTCCCTCACTCCATCCTTTGCTTTGCCCACTGCAGTAGGGAACAGGCTTTGGCCATCAAAGACACGTGCTGTCGCCACACACTGCGCACACACACATTCATCTACTTGCCTTAAAATGAGAGCCAAAGATGGTCTCACCTGGGACTTCTGCTTACTCTTTTCTAACTCACACATCTGCACACCAACTCCCCTCGCGTGACCTGTAGCTATGTTGGAAATGCGCATTTTCCAGTGGTGGGGATGATGCTCATTCATGTAAATAATTGATTTACAGGTTCAATCCTGGATGTCTGTGAACATCAACAGCTGTCACGCTATCCAGGGTTTGTGCCAAGGTCTCCTGTCGTCAGTTTGAAAGCCAGTTCAGTCCAAAGGTTCGCAACAAGACGAAACTATTTGAGAATGTTGCATGGAAAAGTTGCAGCAGTGGGAACTGTCCCGTCTCAGCTCGACTTAAGCCGGCTCATGGCGTCGCCTGCGACTCAGCTTGTCAAGTCGCCAGCGGCTGGTTTTAGAACATAAGGCACGTCACCTGTTTCAACAGCCAATCAGCTTGTAGCGAGTCATCCGCTCATCTCGACCCTCCATGTTTTTTATGTTTTCGCATTATGAGCAGGGTTGGAAATTAACTTTTTAAAATGTGAACATCTGCCAGCCACTGACAAATAATAAATGTTCAAATTTACCAGCCATTCAATAGTAAATCATTATTTTGTGTACCACCCATATGCCAGATTTCCTTATGGTTTTCCATACAACAGTTACAATGAGGTGTTGGAGGAAAATGTATCTATCTTTATTAAACATCTGATTTTTACACAGGAGTTGTAAATAGTTGGCTAGTGAAAAGCTTTCATTTGAAGTAGCAATGTTGTGTGTGTGTGATAACTAAACTGCAGCTTTGGAGTCGATGAGAAACCTTAGTTTGCAACCAGTAATGTTACTGATTGTTGATTGAGATTAGTGAGTGCTTGGTCGAGATTAAAAGAAAAACAAAAGCAATGATGACTGTAATGAGCTCAAAAACGTCACCCCTGATAGCAGTCGGTCTCCGTAATGTTACCAAGAAACTGTTTTGACAGACCGCAAACGCGAGACTACAGTTCCGCAGTATGCATCTCTACACTGTAAAAGTCAAGAGCCATTGTTGTCTTGTTTGCCTGCCTTTGGGAAGCATTGTATTCCCAGTCTGATGTGACAGCCTTTCTTGGAGCTAGTTTTCCGAATAGAGATGTGTGGACAAAGTCACTTCTGCTGTCGACCTTGACAAATGCTCTCTGACTGACTTTGTCTCTTTGTATCTCTGTGCTCATCACTCTATCACTGCAAGCATAATACACAGGATGTTACTTCACTGAATTTGCCGTGTTACATCGATGACAACTGTAGTGGAAATATGTGAAACCTTACCATACAATTCATTAGCAGCTAAATCCAATTTGTTGACGCTTATAAATGTTTTTTTTGGTTGTCAGAGGTGTTGATCATTTTCAAGGCCAGATTTCTTTTTTTTTCTTTTTTTTCTTTTTTTTTTTTGTGAAGCACATATCCTGTTAGGTGTTTCCACTCAGTGTTAGCAATGACCTAGTTGTAATCACTGTTGTGCCTGTCATACACATGGGCATGATTTTTGAGACTTTTCCGGTCACGAGACTGTATCATGTTTGTGACTCATTCACCAACAATTCTGGTGGCTACTGTAAATCACAGCTACAAAGGCAGCTACATAGGTGAGTGATTTCAGGTTCAATGGCAATTAAAATGAAATGTCAGCTTCATAACATCAGGTAACATCAGCAGCTTACAGGATACATTAGAAGAACACACAAAACATAAAGAAAGCACAAGATGTTTACATACTGTAGTTTTGGCTTTATCGGTAAGAAAACCCCACTTCAAACTGTCTTGGACAAATTTGCATTAGATTATAATATCTGCTTACTGATTTACTGAGTACTCAGTGGTTTGAGGCTAATGTTGGGCATGTAAACACACAGTGAAAGCACAGCTGATATGAGAGCCAGATAAGAGGGACTCGAATGTTCACTATTATGGTCCATTTAACCCAGTGAAGTGTGGGATATGAAGTCTTTTGTCTTCTTGCCTAAACTTTGGCTACAGACCATTGGAGTAGGACATTTGCTGGGCACTGTCACAGTCGAGTAGTGTGTCTGTCTCACATTAATGCGCCTCAAAGAGATTTACAACCGTTTAGGTGGAAGATGCTGTTTCCTAATTACTTGTGGATCTCATTTGAAAACATTGCTTGTGCGACATGAAAGTCTTTTTCAGTGCTGTTTAGTTTTGCTCTACTTTAGTTGCTCTACTTGTTTTACAGTTTTCCATGCTGCATGTTCCCTTCAGCAACATGGAGGCACTGGCATAATAATGATGCTGTCTTTCTTTAGGTTTTTAGATTTTGTTTGGATGTACAACTCCTTTTCTCCTTTTCTGGATACATTTTTTTCCCCCCGCTCTTTCCCTCAGGATTATTCCTGGCGTTTTCTTCTCGTCTCCATCACACGCCTGCAGTCTGTCACCACCCCCTCTAACCGGTAGGTTTGGCATCCTTCTTGCCAGGCGTACAACCAGACGTGACTGCAGCTTTCATCAGATACCTTCCCTTTTTCTAAACAGTAAACCATTGAAGAACAAAGTGTCTGTCTGTCTGTCTGTCTGTCTGTCTTTCGGGGCTCCACTCTGTCATATTCGTGTGCTTCCCCTGTTTTAACGGACGTCTCTGCTGTCACCATGGAAACAGATAGCTTTTAGAGACAGCCTTATTTTATTTTATTTTATTTTATTTTATGGTTTATTTTTGCAGGGACGGTGCACAATTAAAAGTAAATGCACCAGAGTTAGCTAGTGGCTAATTTACATCTATTGTCCCTGGACAGGTAGACAAAAAACAACCACAGAACAGCAAACTAAAAACCATAAAAGTCCATCAGTGTGAGATAATAAGCCAAAGCTTGAGGCTGGTTTTAAACACTGCAAAGCTTCCTGAGTCTCTAATGTTTGTGGGCATTGAATTCCACTTCCCCACTACTTTAACCAAGAAAGCAGATTGACCAAAGGTTGTCTTTCTGAACTGCGGTACCCAGTCACCCCTAGCAGGTGCTCTAGTCCTACTGCCACTGCCGGTATAGGCCAGGCATCCTCTAAGAGGAGGGGGTGCATGAAAGAGACTGTTAATGTTTTCATGCAAGACTATTTTATATCTTTGTGTGTATGTGTGTGTGTTCAGGTGAAGGTCATCACCTTTAGAGTCAAGGGATCAGACAGATTGGGGATTTTACTTGTCCTTTGCTTTCATTACTCTTTGTTTGTAGTGGCCATTGGTTGTCCAGAGTCTGGTGAAGCAGCCTTGTGACTGAAAGGTCATTATCTCGAGTTGCAGACCAGACCAGGTAACATCTGTCTGGAGAAATGTAATGGAAATGAAACCTATGCACATATTCTGTATCTCATCAACAACCATTAGAGAGGACACTGAAGTCATTTTCAATTACAACTAAATCTCTATCTTTTCTCTAATCTTTTTGATAGTCCACATTTTCCTCGAGGGCAAAAAACAGTTCAGGCTGAGAGTTGGTGAGAACTATGTGAGGGGGATGAAAGCCCCCCCCCCCCCCCATCAGAAAAATGAAGAGTTTGATTCCAACATAATATCATCCACTGAGAGGAAAAAGCAAGCTTTTAAGTCTGGTTGACAAAACTGATGGAGAGATTTCATTATCAACATTTTTTCAAAAAATAGTCAAATTAACTCTGCCATTGAGTGCATTACACCTCTTAACAATAGATTATTAGGTTGAAATCAACCTTCCTACAGCCATATTGTCTGATAACTCACAATGGGGCCTGTAGTATTATTATTATTATTATTATGTGTGTTATTCCTGTGGGGTCACCGGAAAATTCCATTCTGGCTCTCGATTGATGTTTCCTGAAAAACATGTTTATTTTTTAGGAGTCTGCACACTTCTCCCTGCTCTCTGTCTGGCTCCACCACCTGCCGGGATGATTGACAGATTTACTGACTGACTGACTGCTAAACTGTCTGACTCATGTGCTTACTGCCTAGCTAAATGTGTGGCTCATTGGGACAACAAACTAACTAAATAGATGGACCACTGTCTGTCTGGCTAGCTAATGGCTGTTTTAAAATAATCTGGAATGATGTCTGCGGGCTGATTTTGTAAATGGACTAATTGAATTAATTAGATTTAGTGTCATCGTGTAAATGAGTTGACTGCCTGCCAACACCTGTCTGTTTGGAAAAAACAGAGAAAACCCAGCTATGTGTCACCTGAAAGAGGAAGCGGAGAAGTGAAAGGGAGAAAGAAAGCGAGATGGGGGAGAAAAGGGGAAGGAGAGAAAGAGAGTACGTGGCTAAATAAGTTGAAGTGCAGAGAAAGAGAGAAGTTGGATGTGTAGTGAGTGAAGTGGGCGTGACGGTGAAGTGTCTGCTCTCATCAGCGCTCAGTCTGTGCTGTCCACATGGTGTTTTGGCAAGTGTGAGTGTGTCTAAGAGGTCCAGAAGGGAAGCATGGTGTGTGTGTGTGTGTGTGTGTGTGTGTGTGTGTGTGATGTTGAGGTGAAGTCCGCTCATGTGTCGGACCACGGGGAGTCACCACACACACTACAATGCCCTTATAAGGAGAGTGTCTAGTGTCCATGTGGGGCCTCCATCCATCCATAGCATCCCACCTCTTTTTCCCTCGCTCTGTTGCCGTGCAGCTCCTCCAGTCAGAGGAGGGATAGGGGTCAACACAGACGGATGAGGACTATTTACTGTGACAGATGGGACTGTCTCCGTCTTCAGTCTTCTCACTTGATAGTTTGTCCAAATAAAAAAAGAGGCTTCATAGCATTTTTTGTTATGTGCAGATTTCTGCATCTGAAGCAAAAGAAAATGAATTCTGAAAAAAGAAAGTGACAGAATTAGTATTTCTGTGCATTAAACACTGTTTGTGGAGAATGTACACACAGTACGATGTCAGTACTTGTACTCGTGTGTATGTGGATGAGTTTATTCTGTATGCTACGCTTTATGGACTATCGAGTACAGCTGCATGAGTAGCAGCACTGTTTGCAGTTGAAGAGTTTAAGCTTGAACAATTCATCGAAATATTAGTGATGTTGCGTTTGCGAACGATCCAATTGTTTTCAACGGCTCTTTGGTACGAACAAAGGGAACCAAGTCGTACTTGGTGAGAGCCGTTCTTCTTATCTTATCTTGTGCCCAAATTTCACTACCTGCCCTAAATCCACTCCCCTTTACGTGAACAGTGAGAAACCAGCCAGTCACAGTGTTGCATGAATTGCATTCAAGGCAAGGCAACTTTATTTACATAACACATTTCATACAGAGGGTAAATTTAAAGTAGTAAATTCACTGACAAAGCAGAGGGATATGGCGTCACCTTGTGTAATGTTTACAGTGCAGATCATTGACATTTGGTCTGCCAATATGTGTCATTTAGTGCTGCTAAACTTAGTACATGCCAAATGAAATTATATTGGTGGGATGTCTAAGTTTGAATCTGATCCAAATCTTACCCTATCATTACCCTAGTGATTAATTTGCAGATAAACCTAGTAACCCCCGCCCCCTAAAAAAGAAGTTCTTTTGAACGGCTCTCGGAAAGGAACGGAGCCATAAGATCCGTAATTCGCAGGAGCTGCAATTTTTCAATAAATGTAAAATGTGTCACAGCATACCATTATAACTGAAGCATTGTGGTGCTACAGAGATGCCCCGGCCTACAAATCATATTCTCCAGACATAAGGGAACATGCTTGTTTGGTACAGACCCCAGCAAAAATCAAATCTTTTTCTAATTTTTATATTTTTTCGGTGAAAATGAAATGCAAAAATGACCATTCCCACTAACATCGTGACTCATATCGCAATATCTGCCAAAATAATCGTAATAATGTTTTTTTTTCTTTTTTTGCATATCGTTCAGATAATCCTGTGCTTCTTCAGCTGGGCAATACATGTCACATTGGATATGCACTACCCTCATTTTGGACAAAATGTGACATCTATTTATTTATTTTTCTGCTCTCACCCTGGAGGGAGTTACAGTAGAGTGCATCACAGTGACCATTAGCAGCCGCAGCTTGTCACAGGACATTTAATACTCCAGTGCACATGCAGCAGACAGAGCCTTAATCAGCTTTATTGATAGAACAGACAAGGGTGTAGGTTTCACTGTTGAATAATTCAGTGGTGTGTTTTGTGATATGGGAGGGTTGTATTTGTTTGCTGAATTCAGTGTGTGTGTGTGTGTGTCAGGAGAAAAAGGGAAGTTGGTTAATGTGGAAAGTTGATTCTGCACATGACCTGTCTGATGCACAGATGTCTGATACACACGTGGG